>VXBL01002074.1:40233-83804 GCA_013400195.1 Aramus guarauna | reverse complement strand
GGGGGGGCGGAGGGAGGCGGGGGGGCGGAGCCGTCTGCTTCAGTGACGTATTAACGCCGCGCCGTGACGCTAAATACGTGAGCCGCCGCTGGTGGGGAGTTTGTCCGTCGGTGAGCGGCGGCCCGTGAGGGCGGGCTGGGGCCTCTCCGCTGCCACCGGCCTCGGGGCCCGGCGGGACAGGCGGCGTGTGCGACGGGCCCTGGGGACGCTGAGCCCGGGGCCTTCCCGCTCCGCGGCACCGGGAGGCGGGGGAGGGCGCGCCGGGTGCTCCCTTTGGGGGTGGCGGGCGGTGAGGCTGCGGGTTTCCCGTGAGGGAATCGGGCGGTTTGAGCCCTGTGTGAGGACTCTGCCGCGGCTGCGACCGGCTGCCCTCAGGGGACCCGAGCGGGTCCCGTCGTCCTTGGTCGGCGGGTGCCGGGGCTGGAGCGGGGCCAGGGCCTCGGGTTGCGGCTGTGAAGGCGGGCGATGCTGCGGCGAGCGGTGCCCGCTTGTCCGGTGTTACCGAAGGCGCTGTGGAGCTTTTAGGTGGGGTTTTTGGGGAGGTGGGTCGGTAGAGCCGTGGGTGGTGGTGCGGGTGCTGCGAGGTGTGCTTGTTCTGGTTCTGGCTGCCTTGCTGCTGGTCCTTGTTTCCAGCGATTGCAGCTCCCAGGGACAGAGAGGCTCTAATTGAGGCGGCTCGCTAGTGGCTTTGTGACTGGTTTAGTATGAAAATGCTCTTTGAAGTTGTCTCTGAGGTGATAGTTGGTTGTGCTGCTGCACAAGTGGGCAGGTAACCAAGGGAAAAAAATTCTACCTAGCCTAGGTAATTGATTAAAGAAAAAAAAAAATGTTCTTGACCTCTGAAGAAGTGAAATGATTTGCTTAGGATTTGTACTTTCTTGTTGGTGAGGAAGTGTAGCCAGAAAGTGTGGTCTTCCAGAGACAGTCATGGCTTGATTTTGTTGTTGAAGTGTATTGAGCACCTGGGAACTAGTGGGAAGAAGCAGGATGAGAAACGTCTTTGTGAACTGTTTTTCTTCGTCTCCAGGAGGATTTCTAAATTGCACTAAAGCAGTCCAGGGAGAAGGTGGAACAGCTCCAGTCGGGTCATCGTTTGCTCATAACTAGGAAACCCTGCTCCACTTCCCTGAAAGAACACCCCAGTTGCGAGGGCCGAAAATCTCCTGGTTTGGCCAGCATGTCTTCCTGACTTACATCTCACACTTGTGTGAGTCCGATAGCTCTTGTTTTGAGTTTGACTTCTTGTTTTCCTCATTTCATTTGTCAGCGAATGTAGCTGACTGCTTTTAAGCCAGGTGGCTGTTTCCGATGCTTTTAACTAAAACATTGGATAAATAAGTCTAATTAACAATGTCCGCCTTGACCAGAAGTGGCCATAGGGGTCCTCTTCTGTTCCGAGTCACCGACCTCCATAAAACTAGACTGAACTTTCTTACCCAGAAGGACTTTAAGAGGTTTTCCTGGTGTTTTTCTTGTTCTTTCTGACGTGAACAAGAATATAATGCCTAAAGCTCTTCCACTGTTTAACATGGGCAGCTCTGTGTATGTCCATTCTTGTCCACAAAACGCTTTAAGATTGAGGTAGTGTTTTTGTGTGACCTTGTTCTGCCCTGATGATGCTAACAGCTTGTTTCTGTACAAACTATTGACTGTTGTACTTTTCTGTTCTTTTTTATGTAAAAGTAACAGAAATGTGGAGAAATGCATAGAACGGATTTGCTGACTACTGCTCAGCACCATAAATATCCGCAGTGGATGCTAACACAAAGCCAGGAGGGAGTTTTGGGTGATAAAAAGGTATGTCATGACGCGGGGGGAAATGCACTTGGCCGCATAATAAAATAAAAATGGGCTGTGCGCGTTTAGTTGGACCTGCGCCGCTGACTTTTGTGCACGCTTGCATCTGTTTTGTCCCTTGTACCTGTAATTAAATTTAGGTAATCCTGTGATCTTTCTGATCACGTTGGCTTGTTAAAGTCTCTCTTTTTTTAAAAAAAAAATTAAAAGAGGAAGTATCGCCCAAACACTGTTGCTGTTACCTCTGTAGAAATTTCTTCCTGACAATCTTGGCTTTTGGTGACAAAACCACCAAAATATAAGGCAGCTTTTGGTGCTTGGTTCACTCAGTATTGCGGGCTGGATAGCAGCAAGGACTGGGGATTGCTTTCATCTAAATTTGAGAGCTCAATTTGTAGCCTCACAGGGGAATTTGTCCTGGTAAAGCCCTCTGCTGCTCTTCACTTAACACACCTTCAGTATTTCAGAAGGTTTTGCAGCGCAGAGGTAAAAGAAGAGTTAACTCATCATAAGATTATATCAAAATTTCTGGTGTTTCAAGACTGTTGATGTGTCCTTGAATTTTTTTTTTCTGCATGTATGAGCAGTTTCAATGTAAAACTTCCCACTAGAAGGGACCTCCCCCTGTAACATCTGGAACTGCTTTAATAGGTAGTAAACTAATTAGTGAGAGTAAAGCAGAAGACTGCGTTCAGCAGTTCTCCTGTAAAGTGGGAATAAAGAATTAGCAGCATGGGTATTAAAAAATGCCAGTTAAAACCAACACGACTTTGAGTTGAACTGTATTAAAACCGGGTTTTGTGCGATGTGGCCTCTCTTGATTGGCAAGATCATGTTCCTCAAGTGTTGTTGTGTGATGCTTAACAGATTTGTTATTACTGGCATGGTAGCTTACTTGGATGTTTTTAACGAACCTGAAGATTTTTGGAGCAGGTGAATGTTACTAGAAGTTTTCAAGTCAGCTTATCGGTCAAAAACTTGTAGTAAATACCCTTCTGAAAGGGGAAAAAAACTGCCAATTGCACCTTACTTTGTGTGCCTAAAGCTGCAATTTGTAAAGCAGTAATCATCAGTTGATGGAAGAGATCGGTCCTTTCAAATACTGCACGTGGCTTTAAATCTGTTGAGTTTTAGACCTCTGAAGTTCCTCACGCACTGTATCCGCCGGGTAAAGTCGAGTGGGTTGGCGGAAACATTGAGCTGAGGAAATGGGGCAGCTGAGCTATCGCTTACAGCTGTATTGAAATAAAGATGTGTCAGAAGACTTCAGCCTGACTGGATTTGAATTACTTCAACAATGACTCATAATTGACAAATTGTTGTCCATTTTTCTTATGCTCTTCCTCAAATTTCTGAGGTGTGCCAGTGTTACAGCATTTGAAGTAGCATTTTGACACTGTCAAAAATGCATGTTTGCCCTAACTTTGTTCTTGGAGAGCGACAGAATTTCTTCAATGGGAAGAGTCCGAATTAACTAAATTGAGGTGAAAATTCACCCCACATGATTTCAGTCCGAGTGCTCAGAGTAAGGAAAGAAATTGGGGTGCGTTTTAACAAAGGGAGGGCTGTTGCCCCCTTAGTCGATGGCAATACTGGCCCTGAGTGCGGAGCGCGGTTGTGCTGCGCGGTTTTGGCGTGCCAGCCTCGCAGGGTTGAAGTCGGACGCGGCGGTTGCAGTGCTGCCACGTCTCTGTGGGAAGGTTACGTGCGGCCGGTAACCGAGCCTCTGCCAAATGTTGTTTGACAGAAATCTGCTGTTCAGAGGAGCGTTTTGGAAGATGGGCTGCCGTTCCTAGAGTTCTGCGGCTCTGTCGTTTACAGCTATGAAGCCAGCGACTGTTCCCTTCTCTCTGAAGATATCAGGTAATAGCTCATAGTCCAGTGGGGTGTTTTGAGGGCTTTTTCCTTTCTGAAAAGGTCTTGGCTCTTCTCTCTGTCTCCTTCTGGCTGATTGTGCATTTGATGTGTCCAGAGGGCAACAGCACAGCCTCAGGAAACATCTGGTTGTGTAGAGTGTCTCGTTATCCGTGACAAATGTGTCCTTCTGGTTCCAAGCACAAACTGAACTTATTTCTCATGATGGCAAATCATGCCTGGATTCTCTAGAGTGATTGTTTTCCAAATACCTTTTCCATTGTGCTAGGCAGTTAATAGCTTCCCATTGGTTTTTTTATGGGAGATGCCATGGCTGAACCTTGCAGTCCCGTTAAGCAGAAGCAGTAAAGGCTGTAACGCAGACTGCTTGCCTTTCGCAGTATGGATGATTCCATGAACTTTGACTTCATGGGGAAGTATTGAACTGTAAGACATCAAGCGTATGTGTTAATTCATAACTGGAGGAAGAGGTAGTAAATTTATGATGCAAATAGATTATGACTTCCTCCCTGTTTTTGCGTAGCCCAACTCATAGTACTGGGGGGGGGGAATTATATAAAACTTTCAGTGCAGTGGGATTGATGAAGAGCAAGTTTTCAAGGGGCTATACACCCTTTTGTATCTGGCTGTTTCCTGAGGCTTGCTGTATGACTGTTTGCATGCAGTGAGGTCTGCTGAGGCTTGAAGGCTTCCTTGTAGCTTTTGGGACCAGCAGGAGTTTCACCTCCTTACAGTCTTGACTTTAAAATGGTTTCTGTCTCCTGTACGTGTCTGGGGCGGGGGGGGAAGAGGAGCTGGCTGTGACTCTCTTCATCTTTACGTAAGAAGACATAGGAGTGACACTTTAAATACTGGTAGAAGAACAGTTAACTGTGAGGAATATCTGTTGCTTTTCAGGCAGAGTTTATCAGACGGGGATGCTGTTGGATTTGATATCGAGTGGCCACCATCCTATACTAAAGGCAAAATGGCCAAAGTAGCTGTCATCCAGATATGCGTAACTGAGGAGAAGTGTTACTTGTTTCACATCTCTTCCATGTCAGGTACTGTACTTGCTCTCTTGTTCTTATTTAGGGCCTCAGTTGTCCTCTGTTTTGTGAGGTTATGTTTGAACTTTAGCCTTGAGCAATAGCTGATATTTCACACGACACTGGATAGGAAAAATCCATCTGTCTTACCCCTGTCCCACCTATAATCAAGGGGTTTATTCTTGTGAGTATTGCCTCTATATCGAGGGGATCTTAGCCCAAGTCTTGCTCTGTGTGCTGGCGTACAGTGTTTTGGGTTCTGTACAGGGCAAAAGAATCTTACTTGAAGATTATTTTTTTCTCTGGGAAAGAATATTTTCACTCTGTTTTCAAAATCTAATTCCCTGCTCATAATGAGCTTTCCGTTTAGTGCCAAAACCAACGAACCTAAATGTAGCAGGCTGTGTTTCTTTTTAATTTGGCATCAGTAACAAAAACCCTGAAAAAGATGATGGCCGTCGTGCTGTTCGTTCCTAATACCTGTGTTTTGTGACATAGGCTTTCAGAAAGAACACAAGGTACCTGGTGTGGTGCAGCTGTGGGGAGAGAAGGGGCTGTGCTCGAGAGAGTCTGAATTCATTATGGATGTGAATAAAAGCTTCTGAATAGGGGAAAATAGGAATGAGGGAAGGAGGCTGCAATTTTATAACCTTTGGTTTGAATGTTAGATTGAAACTCTGCCTGTGAGATGTCTCTGATTTCCCTGGGGTGAGCTTGTTGAGGTATAATAGCGATAATTTTAATGTTGGTGTTCAATCCTTTGTCATTTGTAGCAAATGGGGTGGAAAATTTAATTGCAGGAGGCAATTCGATCCGCGAGGCAGAAAGGTACAAGTGCACAAAAAAAAAGATTTGAGGAAAGGAAGTAAAGGGAAGAAGAGTCGTCAGGACCTGAAATGCTTTTGATTCTGGAAGTGGAGATGTTTTTGTGGTGATGCTGAGTAGGGTTGTGTGTGGGCAGGCCGCTGAGAGGTACAGCAGAAGATGGTGTTTCCTCCTGAATCCTTTTCTAGAATCTCTGTTTGTGTCAGAGTGAGATGTCGACCTTTGTGCAGGAACCACAGCCAACTTCTGCTTATTATGCAGCGTACATTTGACCTACAGAAATGTAGGTGTTGGCAGATTTAGCCAGTTTGGTCAGACTTAGCATTTTCTATTGCGGAAAATAATGTAGGAGGAAGAAGGTGGAGAGTTCTTGGACTGTGTATATAAGACAAAAATTATATCTATTTGTCAGGAAGGTTCTCGATAGTTTTCCATTTCTTACTCCTTTCCTTACAGCCCTCTAAGAAGATGTGGCCTGTTTCTCAGACTGTAGTCTCCGCTTAGTCTTCAACTTAGACTTTTTTAGTTCATACAGTCACTTTTCTAGAAGTGAAGTGGTAGAAGTGGAGTGTGAGTCCTCTGCTGGGAAGTTCCCCTCCTTGAAGATTTTCATTATGATTTTCTTAAGTGGAAAATCCCTTGTTCAGTGAGTCAGCCGCATACGTTGCGGGCTTTTAATCAGCCCAACGGTATCGATCTTCTCTACAGAGGAATTTCCATATTGCGTTGTGGCTGAAGTGCTTTAGCAATGTTGTACTCGGCATTTTACAGCACCAGGCTAGTACAGTTTTGTTGTTGTGAACAGTAATTCTCTAATGCTTTGAGCCGGACTTGGAACTTCACGGTCCACAGCACAGCTGATTGTGGCTGGAGTTGCACAAGTGTCCTGTATAGTTTTAGCGGTCGTGGGGAAAGCGTGGAGATAGCTGTGTAAAAATAAAATTGGTGATGCAAATTGATTGTGGAAGTATATAAATATGTATTATGGTAGTGAAAAGGAAATTTGGAATATGGAACTGAGCCAGATAGTAAGTACTACGCGTTTGTGCAATAATGTGTGTTTGTAGATACTAGCATTACACTTGAGGCTAATTCAGGCTATCCAGCGGTGGGTTCCTGAAGGTAGGTATTTAAATAAGTTGCTCTGTGTTTTAAAATGGAAACCACCGCAGAGGGGGGGGGAAAGGCTGCTTTGCTCCAAGTACGACGTGTCTGTGGCTGTTCCCTCCTGTAGAAAACCAGATATGAAAGCTGGGTGCTTCTGTTTGCTCCAGTAAACTTGAAAATACCATTGGATCTAGGATTGCTGTGCCATCAGTTTGGGATAAATCAAAATAGAATACTTGGCATCTCTGTACATCCTTGAATATTTTTTTCTTACTGAGTAGACTGACTTGTCTGGGCTCGGTGCGGGATCTGGCTGGCGAATTCTGTTTTCCAAATGCTGCTGTTGGACCAGCCCGGTGTTAGCACTGAGTATGCCCCCGCAGAATGGGTTTTCCTGGTGATTCCCCACAGTTACTGTTTAAACTGTTTCCTGGGAATGCGAAACAGCAAACTGGGATGGAATTATGTGGAAAACAGTAAGATAACACTGCTTTTGGTTTCATGAGCATCCAATTTGGAGAATTAAAGTATCTTTTCCAGTGAGAGGTGTCCTTTTTGTTATGTGATTTAATGATCAATAAGACAAATGAAACAAGATGGTTTAATTTTTTTACTTGATGTGTTTTCGGATGCAGAATGAATTAGCATATTTCCAATATTTCATCGCTGCTTGTGTGCAGATGATAGATTACAACCAATTGGTGCTTCCAGTCATTCCAGAGTACAGAGAGTCACATAAACAGAGCAACTTTGGGGGCTTTTCCTCTAAAAGCACAAGGTTTTTCAGATGACCTTTGTGGTGGGATTTTGTCATTTCCATTAGACTTTCTGGCATCTTCCAGTATTCAGTTTCTCATGTTTGGGCTTAATCTATTTTAGGTTTTCCCAAGGGACTCAAAAGACTGCTCGAAGATGAAACAATTAAAAAGGTTGGCGTAGGAATTGAGGGAGATCAATGGAAGCTGATGAGTGACTTTGAAATCAAACTGAAGAGCTTTGTGGAGCTGGCTGACGTTGCTAATGAGAAAGTAAAATTTAAAACCTTTTTGTTGTGGGAGGGGAATCCTGGTTTTGTGTTATACATAAGGAGGCTTCCTTGTCTTCATAAGAGTTCAATTCTGATAGCAAATGTATTCTGTAGAATGAAGCAGAGGTGTGTTGCAACCTGTTTAGAAAGAACTTTCAAAGTCTGCAGAACTAAGTGCTGTCTTTGAGTGAGCCAGTTCTTAGTGAATGTTTGTCCCCTTCTAGGTCTGTTCACCTTCTGCATTAACAAGGTATGGCTTTTTAATTTAGCCGCAGATGCTTTTTCTGTACTTCAGTGATGGAAATTGCCGGATTGTGTCAAGTCAGGGCTCTACTGCCGGTGGTGTATGTGTTCAGCCGTTGCTGGCACCTTTAAAAGAAGATGCCAGAAACGCCGCAGAGGCGGTGAAGTACCGGTGCCTGGTTGAGGAGAGGCGGCCCTCCTGCCGTGGCTTGCTTGGTGCTGGAAGGAAGCATCGAGGTCTTGCGGAGGTGTTTGCCACGTGATGTGGAGCTGTGGAAATATCTTTGTTTGCACGACTCTGAAGTTGGGGTCGCCTCTGCTCTTGCGTGGGTGCCACTTCCAGTGCCCGATGACCCATTGTTGAGAACCAGCATTGCATTTGGGGCAAGTTTCAGTTTAGCGGGGTGTCAGTTAGATATCACTCGATATAGGGAGATTTGTGCTGCCTTAGTAGGGAAGAGAGCAAAAGGTTGGTTACCTTCCAAGCCATCCTGCCGTTCTTATTTCTAGCACGTCCCTAAAGGCTTTTCTGTGGCTTGGTATATGCAAGGTTTTTCCTTACCTGTACTTGCCTTTCCATGCACTTCTCCCTTCTGTGCACTCTTTTGTTTGGTAGGATAAAAGCAACAATCAGTTTCCTGGTGGAGGACAGAGATGTGTGCCCAGAAATAATCCTACTTCTACCTTCCCCTGTTCTGTGCTTTATGTACCCTGTGTGATTAAATCACAGTGGGGGAGAAGAGAAGGTGATGATGGTCAGCATTTGGGGCAGTGCTCTCCATATGATCCGCCTTCAAGCTTTGGTTCCTAGTGGGTTGGAAGTTGTATAAATTAATCTGTTTTGCTTGAGCAGTAGAAGGAGCTGGGTTTCTTCAGACTCGGAGTTTCCCCAGTTCCCTCCCCCCCTGCCCCCTTTTATTATCCCAGCATCTGGCTCCAGGATAATTTGTTATGAAGATGAGCGACATGATCTCCCATAGCAGCTTTTAAGTCTTCTGTTGAAGAGAAAACAGACCAAAAATAGACTTGAAAGTGAAGCTTGAGAGAACAAAGAATAGGGTTATATATAATGGCACTATGCAAGGGGGATGGCTTGGGGAACCTACAATGAGGAGTTGGTAGGGTTTTATCATGCTAAATAAAAGGGAGTAAGCTGATAATGGCTCACTGCTGCTGTTAGGCTCCACAGTTCCGCGTGCTTTGCAAGTGCTAGCAAGCTGGACTAGCTGAAGGCTGTGCCCCTGAGCCCCGGGGTCCTCAGGGAAGTTTCCCAAACCAGCTCAAACGGAATAGCATGAAGCAACTGTGACTGGCAAGTAGGACAACAAAAGGCCTGGAGAAGAGCGGTGTGGTGGGGTGACCTGTAGAGACTGCTGCTGAACTGCTTCCCAGCACACTGAACGGTGGTCGGCGTGGACTAAAACTGCGTTCTTTTGCACTTGCTTGCGGACTTGCAGAAGATGACAGCGCACTTATAGGCAGACTTTAATATTCCTGAGCTTACATTAAAGATATCCCTAGTGCTTGTTATTCAGGTTTTCTAATTAGAAAGGCAAATAATAGAAAAAAATCTTAGAGGCGAGAGGGGTTGCTGTTTAAGTCGACGGCTTTAATTTTATGAAGCCGGACGCTACATTGCACAGAATCCCCATTTTAGGTAGTGCGTCCATACCACCTCAGACTGCACGGACTTGTCTGGCCCCAGTGCCATCTCACCAGCTTGACCCTGTAGGTACGGCCTCTAACAGTTCAGTTGCAGGGCAGGGTAGTATAGCTGTCAAATAGCCGTGCTACCTCTTAATACAATAAGAATAGAATTAGGCCTGGAGAACAGTTACTGCTTTGGAAAAACTAGTTTTCTCTAACACGGAGCTCTTTGCTTCTCCTGATGGATTAAGTACACTTTTGCCACTTCTGGGAATACTTTCTGCCAGGTCCGTTTGCTTTCCTTGTTAAACAAGTCCTCTGTTTCGGTTTTTTCTTGCTTTCCCCAGCTGAAGTGTAAGGAGATATGGAGTCTGAATGGTCTGGTAAAACACCTTTTTGGCAAGCAGCTTTTGAAGGATACGTCTGTCCGCTGTAGTAACTGGGAAGAATTTCCACTCAGGGAGGAGCAAAAACTGTATGCAGCCACAGATGCGTATGTAAGTACAAGAGGAGAACGCCGTTCCTCCTGTATCAATAAATTCCCTCTCTAATGTGGTGGTAGCTGCTGCTTTCAATGCCTTTCTGCTAGGGGACATGAAGAACATGGGAAGACTGAGATCCGCTGCGGATATGGGATGCTTCGCGGTCGAAAAGCCACCGAGTAGCTTGCTGTCCAATTGCTTGTCTGTCTTGAGTTTTTAAACCTCAGTATTTGTGCAGAGGTTCATAACGTCTTCTCCGTTGAAGGCGGTACTGCTTGTGCCTGACTCAATAACCTGTCTGGTTGCCGAGATCCCTTGAAGTGGATGTTGGGGTCAACATTTCACGTAGAAAATGGAGTGCAGACGGAAGAAAGGAACCCCATTCCACAGCGGCCACGAGCCTCCCGTGAGGTCCTTAGCTCTTAATGTCTCGTGGTGTTGCAAGGTTTGCCTTTTCAGTAAGTCCCTTCACAGAGCAGGGCTCCTGAAGTTCTGCTGTGCTCGGAAAGTTCCAAGTAACACGGGCACCAGCGAGTTTGCCTGAGGAGCGTCTGTCCGTTTGGACTCGCTTCAAGCTGTCACCTCAGGGAAGTGAGGTTTGATGGAGCTATCGGGTGAATTTTATATCTGTCTGCGTGGAGTAAGCCTGAATTCTTGCAGCGTGACGATCCCACGTAGGTGTAACATCACTGATCACTGTACGTAAACACACATCAGCCATGGAAGAGTGGGTAATTATTGTTTGGTTCCCTTGTCTGTGGGTATTCACTGTAGCTCGTTAGCTTTTTCGGATGTGTTTTTCTCCTGGGGTTTTTGGTCATCTTTCTTGAGCTTCTCATGAACCAAAATCCTGCTAAATAAAAATGTGAGATAAAATTAATTAGCAACTTTTAAGAAGTACCACCTTCTCCTGTGGCTAATACAGCAGAACCACAGTATGGATTACTAGGAAGAGTTATTTAGTCACATATGAATTTTTGTAGCTCTGTAGAAGCCTCTGCTTTTTCACTATATTGAAGAGAGCCTAGCTTTCCTGCAGGTCTGTGAAGGGATTTACCCATACCCTGTTGAGTGCCGCCTGCTTCCTGGGAGAAAATGGTTCTTCACGGCAGTGAAATAAATCCCCTCAGGCTTTTATTTCTGTCATGAGGTTAGAGGAAGTGGGACAGTGGTCTCCGGTTTGTTTTTTTTCTGACTTTGGGAAACAGAATATTTTCTAGTTTAATTGAATTTAAATGGTAGAAGGTTTAGCACCTGAAGGTCCCAACCAGTAAGGAAAGGAGCTTTATTTTTGCTGCTGGTGCAGTTGCTGTAAGCCGCTTCTTCCACGCAGTGCCTCCTTGCTGTGCTCTGTTCACTTTGCCTGCTTCTTGGACCCTTGCAGGAAAACACGAGGGAGTACCTTGTGTCTTTCTCTTTGCTCTTTAAGATGCTTTGGTTAACACGTGTAGCCTAATTAGCACATTCCTGGCTTTAGGCTGCATTTTCCTGTTAGAACTTATTATTCATATCAAGGGAAATATTAAGCGCACAGAAGCTATCTTGCTGTGTTCATAGCTATTCTCTTGGAGCACCACATGAAATCTGAATGAGGTGGAGCAGATGGTGAGACTGGGAGCGGAGTACTTGGAGCGCTCTATTTGCAGCTAACTTTATAATATAAGCACGCTGGGATCTATAGAAGAGTTTCTGCTACGGTGTGGGCCCCAAGGCAGGGCTTGGCCTGTTACGAAGCATTCTGTAAAACGTCACATGGTGGTTATGAACCATGCAGTGAGACTGGTGACCGTTGTACGGCATGGGCCAACAGCTCAGAATTTGATGTTCACCATGTGTTCGTACCGTGGTTTGCTGACTTAGTTCTTGGGGGTTTTGTGTAGTCTCTAGGATATTGTTTCTCTGTCGAGTACAGAGGACTCATTTTTTTCCATTCTTTTGCAGGCTGGCTTCATCATTTATCAAAAACTGAAAAATATGACTAACAGTGACGAGAAGTTACCTTGTGTAAGAAGAGGTAAATTACACAGTAAAGCATAAGGAATTTATTAATGTACAATGGAATATTCTGTTTCCCAACAGGGGTTTTTGTGTCAGGATTGCCTGGCTTCTTGGAGATTAGGGATGGATTCCAGAGAGAGCACCCTGTAAAGGTTCTTAGATGATCTGGGTTAGGGCACTGTGTAATTTATTTCCATAGTGATGTAAGACTGCAGTTTTGGTATGTTGTTTGTTTCTGCTGTGTACAGAGATGGTAAGAATTCTTGCTGTCATTCCTGTTTGCTTATGGAAACACTTCAGTGAGTTCATTTCAATTCTGCTGATGCAGAAAATGGCTACTATTTTTTGTGGTCTTAGTTCTTCTGAAAGATGTTGTGAAGTCACGTTTTTCTTGCGGTCTATAAATAGAGCCTAAATATTTTAGAGCAGCTTAGCATTATATACTTGATTAGAAAAGCAATTCTAAAATCTTGAGTTTTGTTCGGTTCCATGCCTAATAAGCTAAGTATTCCATGTAGCTTACGGTTGAAAAGAGGCGGGGGGAGTTTGTTTCCTTTGGCTGAATTTGACTTCGATATCAAAGACAGAAGCGGCAGTACTATCCCCTTAATATGAGGTGTGGTTTTTCAGCTTTGCTTTAGTCAGCACAAGTGTGTTGGCAGCTCTTTTCTGGAAGCTGGAGGGTATACTGGGGAAGGATCGCTTTGTGATGGTCCCGTTCCGTATCTTTTTTTCCCCTGAGCGTGTGTAACAGGCCGCTGGAAGAGATGGAATGCTAAAGTACATGGAAACTTGGCCTGATGCTGTGTACTTGGTTTTTAAGCACTGGAAAAAGCTATCTTATCAGCTGTAGATCTTGTAGAAAGGCAGTTACTTGAAGGCAACTGATTTGCAGATAGATACTAGATGTCAGTTATTGTGAAATAACTCTGACGGCCCTTCTTATAGGTGACGCGTTGTCAGAGGGTGTGAAGGAGCGCTTGACTGCACTAGCTGAAGAGATGACAAACCTGGCTTTTCGCGTCCCTGACTCTTCTGGACAACTTGAAAATTTGCAGAGGTTAGATTTTTGCCAGCCTGTCTCTGCCTGTAAGATCAGTGTTTTCTTCTTGATCCCTGAGGTCCCTTGGGACAAAATACATGTCTGTTAACAGCAGTGTCTCTATCTGCGCATCCTTTTCCAAGAAAAGAAAGCACATACGCTTGATGGGAAAACAATGCCTTTACGTGTAGGAACGTAGGCTTTCCCTGGTCTCATTGTGATGGGTTTGACGCTGGACTCGACTGAATCTTTTTTTATTGCTGAAATGCACAGCATGAACTTCTCCCCTGAATACTCAGGACTCTCGCATGACTAATTGCCAGAAGTCTGGAGACTTGATAGAAGTGGGGGGCAATACCACAAATGGTTGTTTTGGAGAGTCTTTATAGATTTTTAGTGTTAAGAAATTGAATTTTCTTCTCAGAAGTGCAATGCCAATTGCATACGAATGATGAGCCTTTGTATGTGAATTTTGGACAAACTCTCTGGAGAAGCAGTACTCTGGAATCCTCAGTTCTGCTTCAGGCTAAGATGTATGCACCAACTCCTTTATTTTAGTTTAACTTTCTTGTTTTACCTTGTAGGGCTGCAGAAATACTAGCTGTCATATCAGAGAATGTCAGTGCCTTAAGAAGCACGCTGCTTGGTTCAGGTTCCCCTCCTGTACTGGAGAGGAGCTGTGGCGCAACTCCAACAAACCTTGAAGCGGAGTCAGCAAATGCTGAAGTGCAAAAAGTTGAAATGCCTGAATATACGAAACAACTGGAAAGTGACTTCAACATCTGCTCTGATGCTACGCTAGCTGCCCTCTTGGAGGGAGATGGTAATGAAGAAGAGGCAGAGAGAGGTAACGCTGTTGCGGAAGATGGGGCTGCAGCGGCCAGCTCTCAGGACAAAGACAGATATGACTTCATGTCATTAGACATTACTGAGCAAGAACTTCAGATCTTGGAATCTCAGGCTGCAAAAGAATTGGGTGGCGAAGCTGCGCCTGAGGTAATGAGAAAAGCTCTGGTTAATCATGGACTTGAAGGAGAGGGTGGGATCTCATCCTTAAGTTCTCCCATGATTTTCCAGTTCCAGCCCACCTTAATATCCTCTCAGGAATAGAAGAGGGGCTCAGAGTCTGGAAAATAGTTCTGGAGGTAGTAGAGCAGAGAGCTGCTCTTCAGTCATGTGCTTGGGAGGGTTAGTACTGAGTACAGAAGTTCTGGATAGTCTGATTAGTTTTCATCTCTCAGTTGCCAATAAGTTATCAAAGAAATTCTTGGACTGTGGGGAGAAATTCTGCACTCGAGCATCTCCAACACGGTCTTGAATAAAAAGCCGAGCTTGCCAAGGGATCTGTAAGTAGCAATCCCTTCTAGTGACTGCTGAGTGTGGAGTGATGCTTATTAAGTCAGATGATTTCCTGATGTTCCCAGTGTTTTCCACATCTGGTGACGCTACTGTTTTTATCTCTTTCTACAAGGCCTTGTATGTTCTAATATTTCTTTCACGTAGTATTTTAATGGGCAGGCTTCAGAGCTGCATGTTTGGGTTAGTTAATTTAGGTAAGAAGTGAAAGCATGCAAATAAGTGGTTTGTAGTATGTACAGAAGGTTGAAAAGTTGTTTCACAAATATAAATAACTTTGCTGATAAGAAAATAATTATTTTTGTAGGAGGCGTGCTCCACAGACAACGA
Organism: Aramus guarauna; assembly: GCA_013400195.1. Taxonomy (NCBI): domain Eukaryota; kingdom Metazoa; phylum Chordata; class Aves; order Gruiformes; family Aramidae; genus Aramus; species Aramus guarauna. The sequence continues at coordinate 69,047 of VXBL01002074.1, read as the reverse complement.
ACAAAATATTTCCTGTGTCATTGAAAGTGATGAAGAACTGGAAATGGAGATGCTTAGAGTGAGTGCCTCAGGGTTTCGTTTTCCTTTTTTTCTGTAATGATGATGTTCTTGGGTCACAGTGGAGTGTAGTTGAGGGGAGGGAGTGTGAAGCAAACCAGTGTTGCTTAGAGAAGACAGACAAATATGGATACCTAAAGAACTCAATTTACTAGTGTTAGACTTCAAGATCGGTTGTATCCTACTGCATCTTTACTGTACCAGTTTGGGTGTGATCCACCCACTTGCTGTGTTTGTGTAGGTAATTTTGGGAACTGATCTGCTCCAGGGGTCAGGCATGCGAACCCTCGCCCAAGGGACTGAGCTGACGGGGTGGTTTGTGGGCCGCAGGTGCGGCTACGCTGGGCTGCAGGTCAAATAGTTCTGCAGCGGTGTTTTCCAGGTCTCTTCCAAAGTGTTTTTACTGGTATGACTTTTATTTCCTGAAAAGAAGATTTAGATGTTGAGTCTCTTTTTCCTTTACCCTGGCTTTTTTCCTGATCCCCCAGAGACTATCTGTATTTGGAGTTCATTGACTGAACGTTTCCACCAGAGCAGTCGCAAGTGTTCGTGTGCTCGTACGCACGTGGAGGTTAAGTGTGTTGCTTACAGCTAAGTAGTAAGCAAGACTCCAAGGTCTGGGGGCGGGGGGGGGGGAAGTTTGTTCTTCCAGGGAAGGACCAGGTCTCTTCTGGATGGTTCTCAGTGATACATGTCAATCTTCTACAAAAGCAATTTTGATCAAAATCGCCAACTTGAGTAGGAGAAGTTTCAGTAATGTTCCTCCCAGTACCGTGTTTTGGAAAGAAGTGTAATGAGGCACAGGGATCCCATCCTTTCTGGTTGTCTCCCAAGTCACTTCTTAGTCCAACTTGTGCCTTCAGGTAGCTGAAAGAGAAAAACCAAAACCCAACTGTTGGTTTTATAAAATAAGATTTTCATGTCTTCAAAATTTGAAAGGCCTTTTTGCATTTAAGAACCAAAAGCTGCTGTGATATTACCCAGCAAATGCCTCTTGGAATTTGGATGCTACCGATCAAGTAGTTTAGCCACCACGCTTTTCTTTGTGCTTTGTGCCAATAGATCTAAGTTAGGCCATGAATAGATTAAAACTCACGCATCCCTATATCGTCTTTCGTGAGACAGGCACTGTATCTACCCTTTCATCCTCAGAGATAACTTTTTCTCCTGACTTATCAGTCTTTGGAAGATGTAGATGATTCCAAAGGAGTTTTAACTGAGAAAGAGTCCGATAAAGCCAGGACGACAACTGACACGGAACTGAATGTTGCACCGGATGGTGATGAAGAAGAAGGCATTGAGGAAGAGGAGGAATCTTGGGGTATGTTTTAAATTATAGCACATGATAAAATTCATGTCCTCTGTCTGTAGAAGCAGATGTAGAAGTGCAGGGACGTTTTGTGCTTGGTTTTTTAAAGCAGAAACTTGAAGCTCATCTGGGTGTTGAAAGGAATACTTGTCTGTGTGTCGAGATGAAAAATTAAAGGTGTCCTTGGCAAAACATCGTTGACTTGTGCCGTGATCAGTAAATGTTGTGTGCTTAATGAGAAGAAATCTCATCTGGGGACGTGGAGGTCATGAGGAGTTGAGGACACCTATTCTCTAAAGGATAGCCAGACAGGCTATTACAGGGAACGTGTCTGCCTAAAAGTCTACGTACAAGTGTTATGCTTTTTAGTGCTGAATGCGAACTTTAATTTTTTTTACTGATCTCTCAAATATGTCATAGATCACTTTTGGACTGTGACTTTGTTAGCAACTTGCAGTGTAACTTCAGGTGGGCCTTTAAAGGCATGTCTAGTACAACACCTAGAACCTCATCTGCGCATGTTCCAAATAATGCAGCTATGCACTGCCATACCTATTGGTTGATTAGCTCATTAATCAAGCCATATGGTCTGCTCCTCATGCAGGGTCTCTGAGGAGCCTGTTTGCTTTTTTAATCCTTTATTCTAGCCTGTAAATATGTGCAGAGTTTGATGTCTCTCTTAACTGGAGTTGCCCACATCCTAGGCCCTGGGCATCGCTAACTGTGAGCAGACTGTTGTTAGTCAAGAGAGTACTTTGCCTTTTTAAATTTTAATCACAGAAGAGGTTTTTTCCCCCCTCTCTCCTGCTAAAGACCCGTTGGTGCCAGTACCTAGTGAAAGCCACATCACGTGTCTGAAGACGTCTTTTGGGCATTCTTCTTTTAAACCGTAAGTACGTTTTATCTTAAAGTGTACACTCCAGGGCTCATCTTCTTGCCCTTCTTTCAACTTGGATGATTTTTTTATGGGGATTTAAGAAAGCGCTAACGAACTAGGACCTAGTACAAAAATCCCTAGGAAAACAAAAGCAGCCTTTGCTGCCCCAAGATATCAAAGTAAATCTTACGGAGTGTTAACTGCAATACTATACTCACAGTAGAGGATGACTTTCTTGACTCTTCTGATGGCGTAGCTCCTGTGATCAAATCTGTATTGTATTAGATCCAATTCAGGTCTCTTAAACAGTGAGCAGAAAACTGCATGGAAGTTCTTCTCTGCGTGATAAATTTAGTCTGGTTATCCTTTATGTGGCTCTGAGGAGGGGACAGGCTTCTGTCTAGTGTGGCGTAATCTCCATGCAGTACGTGCTTAGGTACTTGAGCGTTATTGCTGTTGTGGTTCTTAAGTTCAGTGGGAGTGGGATGAAATCTTCCTGGATAACTGGTGGTGGAATGCTTTCTGGGTGAAACAGTGCCAAAGAGCTCAAAATATTTGGTAAACTTTTGGAAGTGGGGGTGTGGGAGGTTTTTTAATGGCCTGCAGTTATGTGCGCTTGCAAGACAACAGAAGGATTAAAATTGCTGAGATCAAAGTCCTGTTCAGAATCTTTTGTGTTCAAGATGACGGTAGCTGTCTCGGTGCTTGTGGATCAGTTGTTAACATATGGGACACGGTTTGTTTTGTGGCCTTCTGGGGATGACCGCATCGGATGTTGTGTGCCTTAGTCATGTTAGATCCCCGCTGGTGGGACTGCCTGCAGTAGCTGGAGCGTTTGAGTGATTGCAGGGCGCAAAGACAGCGCTATAAAGCGGCCGGAAGGGTTTCTTTAACCTGAAATTCAACTGGAATATGCAGTTTCACAGAATGTGTGTGTTTTGTGTGAGGGTGAAACCCAAGTGTTCCTCTTTGTTTAATTTGAAGGGTCCAGTGGAAAGTGATCAATTCTCTTTTAGAAGACAGAAGAGATAATCTTGTTGTCATGGCAACTGGTAAGTTACCTTTCCATCCTAAGCAGCAGTGAAAAATCTTTTCTTTTTTGGGGGGAGAGTAGGACTGAAACTTGGAGACTGTCCATGTGGCCAATATGAGCAGGGTGACCCGACTGAAACTGTGTGAGTCTGAGCCAGCCGTGCTGGCTGCTTGTATTGCTGTCCTAGCCTCTGTCACCGACCTTGGTGGAGAGAGGGGTATCGGATGGATGCTGACAATGTGGATCTTGCATCCTTGTTCCTTTACTAGCAGAAAAAGCATCACCCTTTTTTTTTAGGGCTCAAGGAGCGTTAGGATTGTGTTACATAGCTGTATGTTATAGCTGCATGCAAAGCATGATGTTTCACTTCTGCCTCTTTTCTTTAAGGCTATGGAAAAAGCTTGTGCTACCAGTTTCCTCCTGTTTACACTGGATACACAGGAATTGTCATCTGTCCTCTTATCTCCTTGATGGAGGACCAGGTGCTGCAGCTGACGTAAGTAACACAGTAGTAACAAGCTGCTGCTGTATTTCCTGTGGAAACCCACGGATTCTGCTTGCGGCATTTCTTGGTGTTTAGGGTCGCAGCTCGGTACAGCAGCCTGCTCGTGTGTCAGCCGTAAAGCATACGTTTCAAGGAGCGCATACAAACGGTGTAAGTAGCCTACAATAGCTGGACTTGCCGGCTACGTGAACCGTAGGCTGAATTTGTAAAGGGTCTATGCTGGTGGGTGGTTGCTGGAGGTAGGTCCTTGTCAAGTATTTCTGGATTCACAGGCTCTTTTTGCGCAGACAGAACTGATGGAGGAGCTTGAAATTATGTCAAAATTTGGTAGAGCTTCTTTTGGGCCTGAAGTAACATCTGAAGAACCTATGGCTGGAAGCTGTAGGCCATTCAGATCTAAGTTATGACACAGACTCTGGAGACGGACAGTGTAGCAGGTGTCTAACACCTGGCCTCTTCCCTTCTTAAAAGGTCTGATGGGGCAACTAGTGGGTGACACTGAATCGCTCTTTTGTGAGCAGTTATAGGTGTGGTGAAGATAAATGTCTCTAATTGTAATACCTGATAATGCTTTCTCTGTGGGTATGTGCTCTCTGCTATAACAGCTGTTCACTTCTGACATGTTTTCATTTAAGCTGTGGGAATCATACTAAGCTGCCTAGTTTGTTCCTGCCTTGTCTAGCTTAAAAAGACCAAGTCTTTTCTGAAAGAGGGGAGATGAAGATTTTTTTGAAGTAAGGAACATGAATTACATGTGGTATTTTCTGCCACACATCACGACTATGTGCGGATGAACGGCTGCAGCCTGGGCTGGCTCTATAGCCAGCTCCTAGACTGACTATGAATCAGCAGGGTGTCTATATCTATTCAGCTCTTTCTTTTGGCTTTTATACTGTTTTCCTCAGTGGAAGGGGTTGATCCGCTGCCTTCTCAGTGGGCCATTCATTTTGAAGGCTGAGGAGACCGAATTTCTGCAACCTAATGCAATTCAGTCATCTGTCAGTCTGAGCGCAGCTCTGCTGAGGGCTGAAACACGGTGGAACGAGAGAGGAGAAGCTATTGAAACAAAGGGTTGTAATACGATGCAGTTAATCATCAAGATAAGAGAACAGGGGCTGTGGAGCCCTGCAAGAGGTCAAATATGAAGTGGGTGAGCTGGTCAATGTAACTCGTAGAGTTCTGGAATGGTTTGGGTTGGAAAGCCCGTCTAGTTCCAGCCCCCTGCCATGGGCAGGGACACCTTCCACTGGATCAGGTTGCTCAAAGCCCTGTCCAACCTGGCCTTGAATCTGTCATGACAAAGCAGCCACCTGATTGAAAATTAGCGGATGCAGCACCAGTAGCTCACCAAAGATTGCCAGGCGAGGCAAAAAAAAAAAGCAAGCTAGAAAGGCTTACATCCAAATGTGATGAACTGCATTAAAACAATAACTAAAGAAAATAAACTTCATCTGGTTTTTTCCTTTTGGGTGTTTTATTAGTAAACTTGAGCTCTCGTGCAAGGAAAATGGTCACTATTTCTCCGATTCCTTATTGCACTACAGTGTGTGTGGGACAGCTGGAGGGGAAGAGATTTGGAGTAGTTGCTGACAACAACTGTTTGGCTTTTTTCTGAAAGGTTTTTCCCACAAAGATCCTTGGAAGAAAGTAGTCTCTCACCTTGCAGCTTGAACTTGCTTTATAAAGCACTGGCATAGGCTGAAAGCTGTGGCAGAAAGCATTGAGACTAAATCTGTTTGACTGTGCTTTTTAATTCCGCAGAATGTCAGGCATTCCAGCGTGCTTGCTTGGTTCGGCTCAGTCGAAAAATGTCAAACAGTGCATCCAAGAGTAAGTCTTAAATCAGTTCTGTAGGACTGCGGGTTCTGACGTAGGTGTATGGGAGAGGTAGGGTGTCTCCCTGATCTGTCAGAGCTGAAACTCTTGTTTCTGGCTCAGAGCTGGAACCCGGCAGTCAGCGACGCTGCTTGCGCGCACCCGGGAGGAGCGTGGGGGAGGCGAGAGCCCCCATCTTGTGCCCTCTGGCTGGGGAGATGGGACTTGTCGACTCAACTTCGTGTTGCGATTTGTACGTGATTTTACACAGGTCTTAGACCTGTCACCGAGTCATTGTGACAGTCCCTTATTGTTCTAAAGGCTAATAATTCTCTGTTTTTCCTTTTGCTGTAATGCTGTGTCCTGTCTTGTTTTCCTACTGTTCTGGAATGTGTTCCGCAGTCTTTGCTTCCTCTTGTTCCCCACCCAGAAGTCTGTACTTGTTCTCATTTACATCTAGACAATCGCGGTATTGTTTCATTTGGTTGAGTTGCCTGGGGTTTTTCCTTCTGTGACGATGTATTTTCTCGATGTTTCAGGGGTCGTTACAGAGTCATATATATGACTCCAGAGTTTTGTTCAGGGAACTTAAAGCTACTTCAGGATCTTGACCAAACTATTGGTAAGTTGGGGATAAGGTTGTAGATGAGTTGGCAGGCAGTTTAAATTCCTAATCACATTTAAGCTTTTTTAATGCTTGAACATTGTTCACCAGTTTCTTGCTGCTAGCAAGCTCAGAGGCTAGTGTAGTGACTGCCAATAAATGGTGTCAGAATATCCTGTCACTGGTGAAAAAAGATCACATGTGAGTAGTGTCTTTTAGTGTGGACTCGGCATGGGAAGGTTAGACAGGTTACTGGGAAAAGCGGTGCTAAAACGCTGATCTTTAAATCACAGCAAGCGATATGTATATTGCTGTAATGTATTAGCCTTTTAGGTATTCTAATCTGATCTTTTTTGGAATGTAACAATGAAACTGTATGTTGGAAACGTTGTCTTTTCATCAAAGATGATGCATCTCTCCTAGTAGGGTAAATTCAAGGTGCATCAACTCCAGGATTTCTTTTTGTTAAGGAACTGAATTTCTAGTGCTGTAGGCAGGGAGGACTATCTAGGGAGGGGATGCACCATCTGAATGTCTGGAGTCAAAGCTGTAGGTTTGGCATCTCTGACACTTGGGCACTTTGAACGTGCGGAGTAGAATGGGATATCTGTACTCAAGTTGAGGGAGTTTGACCCATTGTAAGGGATGTTGGAGATGTGGAGCTTGGAGAAGGAAGCAGAGATGATGGTGGGGGAGTCTCTAAAAGCTTGTTATAAAAACGAAACTGGGGAGTCAGTACAGCAGAAGACATTCTAGAAACAAAAAAAATGAAGCAGGCTGGTGGTGCCTTCTCAGGAAAGCTTGAAATGGAGTGGAATGGGGTGTTTGTATTGGTCGTGTCCTGTGCTGGTTTGTCTTGTTAACGTGTCTGTGCTGTGGTTTTGTGCCCGCCCTCAGGAATTACCCTTATAGCTGTCGATGAAGCTCACTGCATTTCCGAGTGGGGCCACGACTTCAGAAATTCCTTTAGAAGTTTAGGCTCGTTAAAGAAGGCTCTGCCATCGGTGAGGTTTTTATGTTTGATTTTCAGTGTAAGAGAAGGGTGCTATCTCATTGGAGATGATAGTTTGAAATGGCACTCTTTTAATGTTACTCTTTGGGTGTACTTACCGTGCCAGTTTGGACTTGCGCAGTCCTTGTCAATGATTGAGCTTTCCAAGTGCTCACATGAAGAATATTTTAAACCTGGATGACCAGAAACTCCTGAAAACAAAATAGCTTTGGATCTTCTGTGCTGTAGAAGATGATGTCCCTAGGCTTCTGGTTTAATATTGAGCGATTATTTTTTTTAAAACTGACTGGCCGAGCAGCTCACAAGAGCAAGTGACTGTGATATCTAGACACTCCTCAAGCATTTATTGCATAAGCTTAAAAACTTAGACCTGAACTTTACATGCTGCTCTTGGAAGGTTTGTCCTATGTTCCCTAAATTTAGCCGACCACATCAGAAAAATACTGTAGATTCGTTGAAGATGTAACTAAAGAAAGCACCCATTCAGAAGAAAACCCATATGTCAAAAGCATTCTATCCCTGTCTGCTCTCCTGAAGAGTGTAGACCAGAGCTCTAGGAAGCTAAATATTATTTTTGAAATAGGTGAGCTGATTCAGCGATTGTGGAAAAAATGAAAGTGCCTGTTCACCTGCTATTTCAGTTCTGACTCGTGGGGTTTTTTGTTGAAAATTATCAGGAGAGCTCTCAGACCTGTCCTTCTGCTTTTCATCGCAGGTTCCCATTGTTGCTTTAACTGCAACTGCAAGCCCATCGATTAGGGAAGACATAGTGAATTGTCTGAACCTGAAGAATCCCCAGGTCACGTGTACTAGTTTTGACAGACCTAACCTGTACTTAGAAGTTGGACGACAAAGTGGAGATATCCTTAGGGATTTGAAGCAGTTCCTTACTAGGAAAGGAAGGTAAGGATTTAAGCCTGGTTTTGTTGATCCCTCGGCTATACTTCGGTGTTTTGGTAGCGCGTACTAAGAATCCCTAGCAGTCTTAGATATGGTGAGGAGGAGGAGCCTGGACTTTATTGGTAGCTTGGCACCAATATCATGCTAGTCGCTTGTGTCGTGTCCCATGTCGTTGTGCCCGCCTCCTCTCCCAGTGGAAAAAAAGGCTTTTGCGGCAAGGAGTGAGGGGCTCTTGCTGTTTTGCATGTTGGTAGCTTCAGGATCTCCAGGATTGCTTGATCCTCAGAGGACCTGCTGACACTGGAGTCATTTGAATGATGATGATGGGGTGGCTGGTGGGTAACTTTCCGGAAAGTATTGTATAAAATGTATGTGAGCCCATTAAACATCTGTGGAAAGATGTTTTTTTGATAAAGCTAACCTGAGCAGAACAACTGCAGTCTCTTGCTGTTAGCTGACCTGGTGGTGTTACCTCTTCTGGCCCTGTTCTCGACGTGAGCTACGAGGTGTGCCTCTACAGCGATGTAAATGAACTTCTCGTGGCTTGCTTGTACCTTGTGATGTAAACACAGACCTTTAAAAAGTGACAGCTGTAAAAGCAGGTTTCCTGATGACTGTAAGGAATTTGGGAGGCCTTATCCCGATGCTTCTGCAGAGACCAAAAATGTGTGTGTTTTGTGAAATGAACTGAAGAGCACTGAGTAACTTACCAAGTCTGTTTTTCCAAAGGATGGATAATTTGTGTACAAATGGACGAGTAAAAATCGGTTTCAATTTCTAAATCCCCGAGAAGGTGAACTCCTGGGACAGCTGTGTTGCCTTTTCAGCTAGGTTCGCTCAGACTTTTTGCGGAAGGGCGGCTTTGGTTCTGTGTCTTTTACGTTTTGCTATTATTTACAGCAGTTCTGCGTACGAGTTTGAAGGCCCCACTATCATCTACTGCCCTTCAAGAAGGGCCACCGAACAGGTCGTGTCCGTGTTGGTTAAACTCAATGTGGCCTGTGGTGTATACCACGGTGGTATGGGAATTGAACGAAGGAGAGAGACCCATCACCAGTTCATGAGGGATGAAATTCAGGTAGGTAGGAAATGAAGTCCACTTGGTCCTATTTATAATCACAGAGTTTCTGGTGGGGGAGAGAATTTGGGAATATTGGCATGTGCTTGCTGTCTGTCTCGAATTCTGGGGGAAGAAATTGCTGGTCTGTGCTGACAGTAATAGGATTCCTGGTTTATGTTTCAAATTAATTTAAGTCTTTCAAAATGCCTAGTATTTGAGGAAAATAGTGGGAGCGGGAACAATATCATCACTAGTTCTGTGAGCTGCTTTCTTCCTCCTGCGGCTAAGCAGGCAAAGAGTTATCTTGGAACTTCTTCTGTTCCTCTTCACGGTAAGTTTTTGTGCCTTTTGTTGGAGAATAGCTGCTTGAAAACGCTTGAGTGTTTGCCACAAGGCATCATCGCTCTCGTGTTTATAATCCTGTGCTTGTGCTCTGACCGAAATCAGACTTAACAATAGCACTGTGGAAGTCGAGTGTGAGTTTGAAGCCGTTGTAGTTTAGGCCGAATTTTGAATCCGTAGAAGAAAAGTCACCAAGTGACATGACTCCAGGCATGTTCTTGATGGTCGCTTCAAAACATTCGGCATGTGGCTCCTGTTTCGTAGTGTGTTGTGGCTACGGTGGCTTTCGGAATGGGCATCAATAAAGCAGATATCCGGATGGTCATTCATTACGGTGCCCCGAAGGAAATGGAATCCTATTACCAAGAAATTGGGAGAGCTGGTCGCGATGGGCTTCCTGCTTCTTGTCACATCTTGTGGACTGCAACAGACTTGATCTTTAACAGGTAAATGTCTGAAGAGGGCTGCTTTGACGTGGATAGCCAAAACATACCAAAAAGCAAGAGGAGCAGGGTGGGTTTGGTTGTAAAGGTTTGGTTGTAAATTTATCAGAAGGGTTCCGAGTCCTTTCCTGCATACATGCAATACAAAGCACGCTATGCTTGTCTAGAAGAGATAATCTGCAAGTGCGCTAATGTCCTTGTTCCAGTTCTGCTTTCTGAAGGTGCTCTGCAAGGCAGGCAGAGATAAAACTTGGTCACTTGTCTTGTGAATCACCAGGCCTGTTTGTAGACCCATCTGACCTGAGTTTAGACCCGTCATTAACCCTTAAGAGTGCTGATGCTGTATAAGTTCTTTTATCTCTCCGCTATCTAGATGTCTAAATGGAGAAATATGGGGTTTTTTCCTCCTCTGGCTGGGAGAGTCCTGGTTGTAGAGGTCTCCTGTTAACTTTGTCCACAGCTGTTACAGGACCACAGGAACGTTTCAACTCGGTCATTTGAACTTGCGTCGGCACGCTGCCAGAGTCTGTGTGAACTTCCCTGCTCCTTTTTTCAGGCAGGCAGAAACTTGCTTTGCTGAACTCTGAGCTGGAATGGTGTAGCTGCGGGAATGTGGTGCCCAACACCTGTGGTATTGGCTTGTTTGCAATGCCGTGTGGCCCAGCGAGCGTGGCGTAGATGGTAGCGCAGGTTTGGCTCCTGCAGCAGCTCAGAGCATGGGCAGAGCGAGTGTTCCAAACACCGGTGACGTACTCCCGTGCATCTTCTTCCAGTGATCCCTATAAAAGATATTAAATTAGGCAACAAGTAGGCGTGTCCAGACTGGCCACCTCTGAGTTTCTGGAGCAAAGAGCGAGGATATCCTAGCATAATCTGGAATTTGGCAGTGGCGTTGAGAACTTGCCAGAGTTAGCGAGACGAGAGAGTGAGAGAAATTACCCTCTGCCCTCTTCTCCCTCCCCTCTGCCTTGTGGCATGGATTGCTGAGCCTTAGTAGCCTGTGAGGTTGGAAGAAGCTCTCTGCCTCTCCTTCGGCCCTGTTTAGACAATAATATGAGAAAGGTGCTTTTCTGAGTATGCCCTGTGCTGTAAGGATCGAGATTGTGGAGAAATAGGCAGTTTGGATCTATTCTTAGTAGGGTATTTCAGCTCATTGTTCCTGGTGAGTTTGACTAAGACGGTTGTCTAGCGTATTGTAATTTGGGTGTGGGTTGGGGAGTAGCGGTCAGTATGTAAGTCTCTTAATATTTCATTTTTTGACTGACAGACATCTCCTAAGCGAGATCCGCAACGAAAAGTTCCGATTGTACAAACTGAAGATGTTGGCGAAAATAGAGAAGTACCTTGTGTCAAATAGCTGCAGGAGGAAGTGAGTACTGAAGTCTTATTGAATGCTTATTTATTTCAGGCAGCTTTAGGAGCCATGCGACTTAGTCACAACTGGAGGTCGTAACCAGAAGGCATCTTATACTCACAGTGTGTTCTGCAAACATGTTTTATATTAAAGCGATATCAAAAAATATGGCCTTCAGCATATTTATATGTATACATCAAGTGTTTCCTTATCTACTTCGAAAAAAATGAACTTTCCCTTTAGAGAAGGTAAGGGCAAATAATTGGCTCCCTGGTGAATTCATTGATGATGCTGATTTTCTTTTTTTCTGCAATAAATTTAACATGTAAATTCTTGGTCTTTGATGGAATTCTCTATATTCCTTTGGGTAGAATCATCCTGTCTCACTTTGAAGACAAACAACTCCGAAAGGTTTCCTCCGGCATCACGGGCACAGAAGAATGCTGTGATAATTGCAGGTCCAGGTAAGCTTTCTTCCCTGAAGACCGATAGAAGAGGTTATGTTCTCGCAGGCTGACGTACAAGGCAAATTACAGAGAGTTACTGACTCTTTCTACATCCGATTTTGCAGGTGTTCAGCCTGAAGTTTATCTTTTGAACAACTGTCTCTAGTGTTCTCCGAAACAGTTGAGCAAACCGTGAGGCAGCTTGTAAGCTCTAAGCTAGGCTGTGGGCAAGCCCGTAAGGAAAGCAATGCTCTTAGGCTGGGAAATACACTTTAGTTCATCAGTTGAAGTCCTGTTAGGTAATTAATCCCAAAAGAAAACACTTGGAAGCAGAGTGCGATACCATGTGTTGAATTGCCCGAGTGTTAAGGGAGCTGTTCTCCTGTTACAGCGTGTGTGACACATGTTCATGTCGCGTTGCAAATAATAGCATAGATGGGCTGAAGGGAACCCGGGGGTCAGTAGTCACGCGCTATGAGCAGAAACACCTTCCTTGGTCTTTACTGTGTGCACATAAGTGCTTTCCCTGGAGTTTATTATAAAGGATTCCTTGTTCTTGCTGGTGGCGTGATGGTTCCTGATCAGAGACAAGACTTTGTGCCATGTTACTTTCTGGAAAAATGTTATCAATTCAGGTACATTTTCTGTATGCTCGAGGTTCTTTGCCTGGCCTCTACTGAAACTAACCAAGAAGAGCATTTGAAAGATCGTAATTTCAGTCTTTGCAGTCACATTGCTGTGCCAGTAAAGAGCCACATGATGAATTTCTGTTGCAGAACTGAAATCGCTTGAAATAGATCATCATGTGCCAATAACTTATTGGTGGATTCTTCCAGTCAGTAGCAGATGGATTTACAAACCCTAGAAAAATCTTTAATGGGATGGCTTTTTCCTTATGTTTTTTTCCTTTTTGTGAGGTAAAAAACAGACAAAAACCTCTTTGCTATTAGATGCAATTTAAAGAAATGTCTTGTATGCCTAAACCAGTGCAAATATTCAAATATCAAATTCAGAAGATGGCTGAGACAACGTTGTTCCGTCACAGCAAGTACCGGGCAGAGCTGCTTATTGTTGGGTTGGGCAGTTGAGATTTTTGACTCTTGCTTGGTCTCATTTTCAGTCCTGGTTTTTACACTTAAATGTGTCTAGTTGTTTATATTCACGTGACTTGCAGTGTGTTTTTTGCTTAGTTATCACGTGATAGAAGTCAAATCCTCTCCCCTTCTTGAAAATACTGTCTATGTGTGTTAAACTTGGCTTTCTTTGTGTTTCAGAGCCTCTTGTTTCACGGTCTCCAGTGACTCGGAAGGTGGATTACAGGACTTCGGGAGGCAGTCGTATCAGCTGCTGTCTGCAGTGAGTGCCCTGGAAGAGAAGTTTGGAACTAGACTTCCCATTCTGTTTCTCCGAGGGTCTGTAAGTGATAGTAAAAATCCTCGTGTGTGTTTTGAGAGCGGAGGGATTGTTACAATGTCCCTTTTTATTGACATAACAAACAAGATGTTTATATACATACATGTAAATGTGTGTACATGCATATATTTTTCTCAAAGAGCTGGGTATCTGTAGAGAGAGGTACTCTAGGCTTTCTGAAGTGCTCAGCAGCGCTTTCCATGCAGCAAACTGGATTGTTTTTAAAGGCAACAGCCATAAAAAGAGCAGACCTCCTAGGCACGTTGTGCTTATTTTGTGCGTGTACGGCCAAGGAATAGTTTCTGCCTCCAAGCTCTTGCTGCCTTTGTTCTGTGTTTAACAGCGCAGCGTTCAGCCCTCGATGGCCCAAGAGTCCAGCTTAAAAATAGTCCCTGTTGTTTGCCTTGTGTGGAGCTGTCCTGTATTTTGTGGGTGCTTTTGAGTTGGTTAGTGACAGCTGTCTGTTAAAAACATGAATGCCAGCCCAAGTATCAGCAGAGGCTCTAAAGCTCTTCCTGTAAGGCTTGAGCTTTTGTTTTCTTTATGGGGAGTTTAATGTTTTTGTAGAGACAGTTGAGCGTGTTGGGTTTTTTCATGAAGATGCATCCTTTCCATTGTCCTGAAAGGAATAGTCTTTTGAATGAAGAATAAACATGTTTTTGCTTGGTAATCGGTTGGTGTGAGTGAAGCAAACGATGGCCTGTGTTCTAGCTTTGCGCTGCTGGCTGGCTGGGAGTAGAATACTGGAATAAATACAGGTGAATTTCTGTGTACCTTCACATAGAATGTTTTTTAAATACTAGGCAGGAAATTTGGTGGGATAGAATGAGAGTAAAAACAGAATCACTACTTATGTTTATAGCTTGAGGGGGCGAATCACCTGTAGTTCTAGATAAAACTGAGTGAATGATGTTCCTTTACTTTTAATAGGGAAGTTAATTCCTGTCACACAAGTGTGTGTCCAGAAGAAAAATTATCTGTTACAGATTTTAGTATAGTCTTGATGGTTAATTTATTAGACATTATTGGAGGAAGTGACAACGATGCCAAATTTGCACTGCTGATGGAATAACCCTTTACTGCTTATAATAATACCCTTTTCTGAGCTAAAATACGTCTTGAAAAGGCGTTTCTTTCCTTTGTTGTGTGAATGTATACTCTCAAATGAATGTATGAAATATCACTCTAAGTTTACATGCTACATCAGTCTGAGGCTGACTGGTGTGTTGCTTCTGTATTGTTTATGGACAATTGATTTTTTTTAAGTTAGTGGCATCTTTTTGTAAGGTCCAGGTGGCCTCCAGCAACCTTCAGGTGGACCATAAGGGAGACAAGTCACTTAATATTTGAAAGCTGAGTCAGATGATGAAAACAAGCAAGGTCCTCTGGGAAACTTTGGATTAGGGCTGCATTGACAGAGATATTATACTACCCCTGCTAAAGAAAGAAGAATATGCAACTCTTAAGGTCTCCTTTTAATCAGCAAGCAGGGGAATTTGTAAGCCTTTCAGCAATTATTTTACTATTGGTAGTCTCAGTGACTGGTTGTGAGTGGCCATTAGTAGTACCCTGGCATTTAATTTGTACAAATTAAGAAATAGCTATTTTGGCTTCTGTTGGTCAGTCTTATGTGAAACTTAATGATGCTTAGCCCAAATGTGGACGCAAAGTTTACTGGTTTGCTTCTTATTTCTTTTAGAGTTATTTCCGTTGTTGAGTTTGTTCTCTATGTCAAAACCATGCTCTGAATAGGTGCAGCCATTGGACTAATTAATCTAACTGGCATAACCGAAAGCTTGGGAATGTACTCGTGCTTTAATGTATGTTAGCGGTTGAATGAGGGCTCTCTAGAAGAGGACGTGGGACTTGGTGCTTTCTCTTAGCCCACCGAATAGGTGACTTCGCCATCAGGACTCTGCCCTGGTCTCATCTGGCCGCAAGCTGAGTCCGTCTTGCCGGCAGCTGGCTGCTCCAGCTTCCCTCCCCTGCTGCTAAACCTCGGAAACGAGCCCCTCTTCCTCTGCGTGCAGGATAGCAGCTCCCTGGCTGTCTGAAATTGTCTGCATTGTTCCTTGCTGAGCTCCGTAACATCTCCAGGGATCACAGCAGGCTGCCGTGTGCTCACTGCTACCTGTCCTGGATTGCTTTCTCTTCCTAATTTCTGTGTGTGTGTGTGTGTGTATATATATATATAAAGCAAAAAATACTTGTTTGACCATGTAGTTTTCCCAGTGGAGGGGGAATTCAGCAAGTCTATAAGTAACAGGGTCTGAAGCCTACCTTCCTGTTGATTTTCGGATGCTAGCGATAAACTGAAGCTCTCTTTTGTCTGAGACACTTTGACTTCCTGATGCTTGATCTCATCTTACTTTGCTATTTCAGAAAAGTTCTCAGCTTTTCAGGTTCATGCCAAGAGTTTCTCTTGTGAAAGGGGCTTGAGCCTGTTGCCTTCTGTGTGGGCCCTGAGTTTGGGGAGGTGCAAACTCATCAGACAGGAGCTAATCAGGTTTTTCAGATTAAATTGTTGCTAAGAGATGGGTAAGTCAGCAATTTGTTAAAAGAAATTAAAAACTAAACAAACAGACCCTTTGGGATGAAGGCCAGAGGAGGAAGGGTAGTGAGCTTGTGTCTGGCTTTGTACCCCTGTCCTGGGATTTAAACAAGACCTGTCAATTTATTTTTACTGCTGTAGACTCTTGAATTAAAAACAGAATGGGAAACTGTTTCTGTTTGAACTTGTGCAGTGCAAGATTGAACTGGTTGAATACAAACTGCACTAGAGGACGTTATTCACTGTGGTGGATGGCTGAGTCGTTCCCGTAACCTTCTCTGTAGAGGAAGGGAGATGTCTTAAGTTCTGTGATCTAAGTGTAGGTTTGTTTGGGGTCTTACTACAAAAGAAAGCCGTGATCTTGTTGCAGCCCTGGCAGAAAGCGCAGGAGTGGATCGGGTTAGTAGAGGAGAAATGCCTTTTCATGGTTTATGCTCTCATCACTGAGCTGCTGTAGGTGTGGGTATTGTAATGGGTGTCATGTCAACTTCAATAAAATAGTTTGGTGTTTGACTTGCTTGTCAAGCTCCTCTGCGGACAAATGTCCTTGAGGACGTGCTTCTCGCATCTCAGGTTTTTTAGTTTACTGGTTATATTGGGAACTTCCTTTCACAAGGACTGGAGAAGTCTGACGGATTCTTTCAATAATTTCAGAATTCTCAACGCTTGCCAGACAAATACCGAAGACACGCTCTCTTTGGTAGTGGAAAGGACTGGCCGGAGAACTGGTGGAAATTGCTCTGCCAGCAGTTGATGATGGAAGGATTCCTCAAAGAACTCGTTGGCCATAACAAGTTTGCAACCACGTGTGTGCTTACCCAGAAGGTACTCTTTAGTGTGAAACTACCCATCAAATATGGCTTCTCCGCATCATCTATAGCGAAGCCGTATGGTTTATTTCTTACAGGGCAGGAATTGGCTCTTAAAAGCTGGGTCTGACTCAAATCCAAGTCTTCTGTTACAGTCCAGTGAAGACCTTAATCTGCAGAAACCTCCTAGAAGGTAACTATAGTACATATGTTCTCTTGAGCCTTTTTTTATTAATATCAAGTCATGCGTTTGTGAAGCCTGCTTCTGGAGATGGCTAGGTTGGACTGGAGACTTCCTGCCCTTGATTTTTTTTTTTCTAGCTAAAGCTTTGCCCTTAAGCAGTGTTGTAACACAAAAGAAGTCAGTGCCTGGCTGGACGTTTCTGTTGACTGCTGGTATAAACCGTGACACATTGTTGAGCTGTCTGGAGACAGTGGGTGGCTTGCACCTTACATCTGATAGTCCCTTGTCATTGAGGTCTTCAGCGGAGCTGATCAGAAGGTCATGTAAGTGGGGTGGTTAGTGGGGAAATGGAGTTGTGGCTACCAGAACTAGTCAGGACGGGTGTGTCTTAATCGAAGACTCTGGGTAGGCTGGAAGCATGTTGTGGCAGTGCATCCTCGTGGAGAAAGTCATGAGGTAAAGACAGGAAATGGTACAAAATCTATCAAGACTCTGGTTCACTCCAGTGTTGAGTTAAACCGTGAGACTTAGTGGCAAACAACTTGTTTTCCCAATTATGCACTTGAGCTACTTTTTCATAAAACTGAAGCTGAGTATGAAACAGAAAAGCCTTTACGGTAACAAGAATTGGTTCAGCCCAGATGTGTAATAGTCTGTGTATGCCGTGTTGTGAAATGTGAACTATTCAAAGTCTTGGTGAGTATATCTGCAAAAGTGGGGTGCGTTTTCAGAGGTGCTTGGCTATCTGCCATCAGAGTATATAGTTCAAAGGAAAAAAGTATATCAAGTTTTGCTTGTCATCTGCTGCTTCTGTCTAATTTAATAAAAAAGCGTTGTGTAGGTCCTCACAAACACTAATTCTGACCGACCCTTTTCAAGTGAAAGGTGATGAACTGGAGGTTGCAGAGGCTTTGCTGTGATGAGAAATTATATTACAAGAAAGCTCTTCGGTGCTGGCCTTAGGAGCCTGTTCTGGTGTCTAGATGGTCTTAGTGTTGCTAAAAAGTAACTCTGGGAAGGAGAAAGTACTAATTTTCTTTTGTCTTCCAATATTCTCCTGTTGTGGCTTTTTCAGCTACTGTTTTCTAGAAGAAAAAAAGCTTATTAAAGAGTAGGCAGCAGAAAGCTGTATGCTTAGTGCAAACCAGAAAGTTGGTACTCACTTCTTTTCCAGTAATGGGATCTTGAAAACAGAATCCTTTTCAAGTGTTGTCACAAATTCCATTTTTGTCACCCAAAAATCTTTTTTGTTCCGTAAGACAAGATTCTTGTTCCCTATTCAAGTTACAGTATTAAGAAGCTTTGAGGTTCTCAATGTTTTCTTGACAAAGAATGGCAACTGTAATAATGAAAAATCAATAAGAACTTTTAATTTGCCAAAGATATCCCTGTACTGAGATGCAATCAGTTTGCTTAGCAAAGCATTAATTTCCTCAACGGCAGTGTCGCTATACAAGCAACTGGGTCTGATTTAACAAACTCTTATTATTACAGCAGTAGACCCTTACCTGTGCTGTCGACCCCGTGCTCCCGAGACACGAAAGGACAGACGCACTCACCGGTCAAGCAGGTCTGTAGAAGTACAAGTTCTCTTTGTACTCTGTTCTTGCTCGTATTAAAAAAATCTCATGTGTGTATCGTGGTGCCGCAAATGAGTATTTTGCTCCAACGGCACCTTCAGGGGAAAGACTGGTAAATCAGCATTTGTTTGTTCTCTATTTTTTATAGATGTCTCTGTATGAAATGTTTTCATGTGAGAAAAAAATGAAAACTCCTCCAAGAAGCAATAACATTCTTAACAGGTACAGTGTTCTAAACTAAAACACAATTAATGAATGTTAATAGCGATACTGTAGGATGATCCTTAAAACCAGCTTTCTCCTTTGAGGTGACAAGTGTTGGATTAATATATTAAAGACAAGCACTTAAAACTTGCTGTACACTGCATTATATTTCAAAACACTGAACTACTACAATATTCAACAGGCTTTGTGGAATTTGGCAAGTTCTGTTAAATTTCGGTGTACTTGTGTGTGTCATGGGCAAAGCAGGTCTTATTAATTGCTGAAGTGCAGACTTTCTCACTGGTATTGGAATTCAATAGCAAGAAAAAAAGCCAGTGCTGATACAATGAAGCAATAGCAGGTTTATACTGGATTCTCTTACTGGGCCCATGGTTTTTACTCTTTGTTCTGTGCAATGGTTGAAACTAATGGATTTTAACTTGTGATGATTTAAAAAAAGAAATGGAGAATAGTTGTTTTGGGACAGTTTGCAAATACAATTAAGGCAAATGAGTGACAAAGCTGTGACTTGCTCGTAAAGCTGGAGGAGGTGAATGTATGCCTAGTGCAGGGACTGGAAGCGAGCGCGGAGGTTTCTGCCTTTCTACACTAGTCTGGAGAAGACTGAGGTAGAGTTTGAGGCTCCCTGAGGTCAAAGGAAATAAAATGAGCTTTTGCAAAAAGCAGACAGAAGTAATTTGCTTGCCTGGCTTGTGTGGTGCTTCAGAGGAAACCCACCTTGCATTCTGAGCAGGTCAATTCCTCCTTCAGGCGAGCAGCCTGATGCTGGCGGAGGACAGGAAAATAGGATGTGTCGCTTCAGCTGAGTAACTGCCACTGTAGCAGTGTGAAGAAAAATCATTTTAGGGACAGCTGCAATCCAAAACAAGTGTCATTTCGCATTTTGCTTAGGAAAGGACGCTCTTACTCCAGCTTGTCTGCTAACAGCTATAGCAGTATAATCATAGCAGTCTAATCCCGGGTCACTGTCCCTAAATACATGAGCCTGTGGTGCTGCTCTCTGGACAGATACAGTGGTAACATCAGCTAATTCTGCTTACAGCACAGCAGCGGTGTCGTTGTCACTGCTGCCCTTCAAGTTGTTAACATTAATCCTGGCCAAAGAGAGGATTTATTATCAGCTGTGGGGGAAAATGGAAGGTGTTTCTCATGGGATGCTGTCAGAAGGATGTCATGAATGGGGAATTGCTTGTAGGAACATGGTTTTGTTAACAATATGGCAATCCAGCTGTTGACAGGGACGTTGGTGGCCTTTCCTACAAAACCCCCATTTCATCTGCTTGAGCTCTGTGTGGCAAGAGGCTATTTTGAAGTTACGGGACCAGACACAGAGGAGTTCCATTAAGTCAGGGTTGCTGCTGATCCTGCCCCGACCAGCTCGCGTCCTGTACGAGGTGCCAGACCGCGGTCTGATGGTGCAAAATAAGTTGGGCTGCTGCTCTCCCGCAGCCTTGTGCCAAGTTCTGGAATAAATTGATTAAATGCAGGGCTTGTTTGACACCTGGATATTTTTTTGTTAGTGTTGCAGAGCGCTCACCTATGAAATCGTCTCCTTTGAAGCCCCCAGAACCTGCTGTTTCATCCCGAGAAAAGGAACTAGAGGTGAGGTTTTGGAAGAAGGAGGATATCTGGGAATTGGACAGCTCTTAATATTACAAAGATGTGTTGAATAGAAGCTCTAGAAGAGGATTTAAATGTGTTAAGATGGATTAATGGATTGGAGGTTTTGTGTATTAGTACAAAGATCAGGCAAGTTAGACCTTTTCCTCTCATTAATTATACATGTGCGAGTGGTCTAGAGCTGCTTGATGAGAATTTGGCTCTCTTCTCCACAGACTGCTCTGTATGGCAAGTTGCTGACTGCTAGACAGAAGGTGGCTAATGAGAAGGTAATTCCTCCAGCTGTCTTGGCAACCAACAAGATCCTGGTGGAGATGGCCCGAATGAGGTAAAGCCAGCACGCGCACGCGTTGTACAAACTGAGGAGGTTGCAAGCCAAGTCACAAATCCCTTTTCTGCTGTTGTTGGAGACGATGCCTCGTTGTAGAGAGGCAGCTCTTTTCCTGGTCTGAGATAAACAGTTATTGACATCAGACTTGCTCCTTTGTTCCAGTTACTCTTAAAAAGCCCCAAAGGCCAGTTTTCCCTGTCTTCGTATCTGAAGCTCCTGTCAGGTCGACCGGTCAGAGGGCCAAACTGTGTGGGATTTTTTTTTACTAATCTTTATCTTTCCAACTGCTGTTCCAATGTGTGTTCATTGTTTTAGTGTGCCCCTAGCCTGGTGAGGGTCAGCTGTCCCTTGCCTTGCACGGGTAGCTCTGTAGTACAAAAGAATAAGCACAATTTCATGTTGCTCTCGATCACTGAAAGGAGGGAAAAATTCTTCTGTTTATTTTGTATGAATAGATATTGTGGGGCAGCTCAGTTGGCAATGCATCTGAAGTGCCTTGCCCAGGTACTAAAAGGCGCTAGACGTTACTTTTGGAACATGCGCTATTTTATTCCGTGAAAGGTCTCTGGACTGAGGTGTTCTCTGGAGGTAAAAGCAAGTAAGATGAAAGTGGTAAAATGATCCTCCACAGTATTAAACAGCAAAGGCAAAGTTTTTTGCTGTAGTCGAGCTTCATGAGAAAGAAGTGCAAACAATGAATTTAATTAGTTTCAGAATTGATGAAGGTACAGTAATGACGCTTGGAAGTGATGACCGATAGATCTGTAGTGGTTCAGACTCCTGATGTTTCAAAGCGTTGACGTGGGACACTTCCGTGGCTTTTATTATTTGTCCTGAACCAGGCCTACGACTGTTGAGAATGTGAAAAGAATTGATGGTGTATCTGAAGCAAAATCCACCATGTTGGTCCCTCTCCTGGCTGAAATTAAGGACTTCTGCCAAATGAATAGTTTGCAGGTATGACTTACTAAAGTGTCTGCTGCTTTGCAAGAGCTTTAAAGACATAATTTGGTCTGCAGCTCTCAGATTTCTCCTTCAGAGCTTGTTGTAGTCCCGGCTATTCCATCCAAGCATGGCAGCGAAACTTGCTAGCCGTGTGTACAAACAGGTCTCCCAAACCTGAATGTGCTACTTGGCAATCACATTGGGTCCTGGTTGATGTTCCAGACCGGTGGTGTCATCTGGCAAGTCGGTTACAAAAAGGTCACCTGTCTGACCAGGCCAAGTATCTAATATCCACTAGGGAGAGGCTGTGGAGCAGTGGATTAGAGGAACTATGGAGCAGTTTGGCTTTGGGGATCTTAATTTCTAGGTAAATGTATCGTTCAAGGGATTTACGTAGTGTAGAGAGCAGGGAGAGTAGCAATACTACTTCTCCGTAATGCTTGAGTCATTGTTCCGCTTTGCAGAAAGCAATTTCCATCCAGGAACGGGGCCCAAAAGAGTTCCTGTTTGGGTTCAAGAAATCTGTGTTTGAGCAAAAGATGAAAACAAATGGAGATATTTTCCATACTAAGGAGCAGACCAAATACCATGGTCTGATCTCATGGAATAGTTTTATGTGTTATGAGCAACGCCTAAGAAGTTATGTTGACGTGGACGCTGTTTTTTCTGGTTGGCTTTTGGGGGCTTTTTTGCAAGTCCCTTGGACCATCCCATGCTTTTTTACTAAGGTGGGAGTATATGGGTGTCCATCTGGACTCCTTAATTGCTTCTTTTTTTGATGGAACACGAACTTGAGGTCAAAACTAACCTCTGTAGAGATGAATGATTCAATTTATATTATTCTTTCAGATAACTTGAGATAATGGGAGGGTGATCACTGGGATATAATTCATTTAAATCCTCTTTAACTTAGACGGACACATTCCCCGCATCTGGATCTAAAGATCGGAAAGAAGCATCTCCCTGGAAGCCTGTTAGAGCCCTCTCTCCCTCGGAGCATGTCACCTATGTCCTCTTCCAAGAGAAAAACCTCTCTGTGGTAAGCTTTTCCCTGTGGAGGTCCCTTGTCTTTGAAAACTAATGGCAGGGGTACTTTGTCTAGAGGAGGGGGATTTGCAGGTTCTTATAGCCTTTGCCCAGTGCTGGGGCAGGGTTGCTTTAAAACAGAAGCAGCGTCTTTCCTGGCAGATGGTGTAGCTCATCTCATTTATCTCGATGGCCTGTAAAAGCATGAAAAACTGGGCTCGCTGTGAGGTGGGGTACAATGAGATAAGACGCAGCTCCCCGCTCGTTACAGCACACGCATGGACTGGGGACAAGTGTTGCTGCTGGTTCACTGTCATGTTTCAGTGGAGCTGTGCAGCATGCTTTTCTATTGCAGGTACTAGTGCTGCCTGTTGCTGTGGGTTTTTTTCCTTCCCACAGCAGTAAGGACATGTAGGAAAAACTTGCTGACCCAGTAGCCTGCTGGAAAGGACGCCAGGCATGGCGCTCCGGATGGGTGTATCTGAAGGTTAATATCGGTTGGGATAAGTTTGACTAACCCTGTTCTTGGATTAGATAGCAAATCCCTATTTCTTTCCCTACGCCATCTCCGTGTGTCAGACTTGTGTGTCAGGGAAAACAAGCTCACGGGAAGATTAGTGCAAAACTGAAGTTCTAAGTGCGAATTGTTATCGGGGCTTTGCTACGAACAAAAGCCGAGGACGAGTTACCCGTCGCATCTTAGTTGAAGTGCTACAGGGCACGTGGCTAAATGGGTGTCGTGCGGTGTGCCCTGTGAAGATGACCCTCGTCAGCTGCTTTGATGGAGTTGCGTTGATGGCTTTTTTAATTCTGCAGTAGGAAACTTGCTTTGAGTTTTGCTTTGCCCCTCCCAAGAGCATAGGTAAACCTGGTCAGATGGTTCCTTAGGTAAAAGTGGATCTAAGGACTAATTAATAAATAATAGTTGTAATAATTATTAACGGGTAACTTGATGCTCTGTATCCCCTTAGCCTGATGATAATATGCACAGTATGGGTATTGTCTGGAGAGAAATTGGTGGAAGCTTCAAACCTGATCTTCCTCTGAAGACAAATGATCAGTTAGAAATCTCTCCTTAACAAGTACAGGTTTAGGTAGATAACAGTTTGAGGGGGTTTCTGTAAATCAAGTCTTTTAAGAGAAGAATTCATCTAACAGATGTGAAAATGAGGGGGAATGTTAGCCATGTTCTGCATGGATGTTATCAGACGGGTCACTGGAAGACCAGGTGCAGCACAGCTACTTAGCAGGAGACATCTGAAGCTTTGAGATGGAAATGTCGTGGAGTGGGAGTTGGGCTGATGCTCCGCCTTAACTGTGAGGCGAGAGCATGTTTCTTTGATGGTAGAAGGTGCTGGGATTCAGCTGGCACAGGGTAGTCGGGGGCGATGGTGAGTGTGACACAAAGGATGTGAGCTGTAAGCACAGCACCCTTCCTGTGTGGAACCTCTCTTGATCTGAAGTAAGCTCAGGCGGAGATGTTGCACTCAAGCTGAGAAGTGGTAGCCTCAAGAGAAAAAATGCGTTTTACAAGCTGGAAAACGAAGTGAGCTAAATATTAGGAGTAACCAAGTGTTTTGGAGCACTGCGTCGTGCTGTTATGTGCCAGTAACCCCTGGTGGTGTGTTGGGAGTGGGAGGTTGCCCGGTTTTGAGCTTGCGGTTGTATTTCAGATGCTCCTGCATCTCAATTCCTTCTGCCTTTTGTTTCCCTAGAGGACTATAAGCGAGAGCAGATCTCTGCCTATTTCTGAGGTTGGCGCTCACGTGTTCCAGGCGATGAAGGCTGGCTACCCTGTCAACCTGGAGCAAGCAGGTTTGACTCCTGAAGTTCAACAGATCATTTCTGACGTTATCCGTAATACTCCCATTGACTCGGGTGAGCATCGCAGCCCTTATCTGAAGCTTCTCATGACAGCAGCATACAGATGAAGGGAATGAAAAACTGACAGCTCAGCTGCTGCTTTAGGTAGAAGACATTATTTCTGAAGGCCTGTGATTGTGGCGATGCTAGGGTCATTGCTTTCCTTTCAAGGTTACATTGTAAAATAAGGCAATGGTGATTAATGAGAGCGCAAGAGAGAGTAGCCCTCTACAAATCCCTCTGTTCAATTGGACAGCTGTTGAAAAGGTCCAGGCATCATTTTTAAATCTGTATTTACTTAAGGGTTTTTGGAAAAAACAAACGTGAGCCTGAGAGTCTTCCTGTAAGTACTGGCTTCTACAGAAAACACACTGCATAAGAGCTGTAGAATTTCCCCGTGCACCTTCTCTGCAAGATACTGGTTTGAGGAGGCTGAGAAGTGCGTGGGAAAAGCAGTTTCTCGTCCTAAGGCTGTTGCCTGGTGCCACGGCCTAGTTCAGCGGCTGAAGTCAACCACGTGCGGACTTGTGGCTCGGACTGAGCGACTTTAAGTTGAGTCTTGCCCTAGCAGCTTAAATTCTTAGCTTGGCAGAGTTTGCTGACTTGCTAGCTTTGTTACTGTTGTCCTATTGTGAATTAATCTGTCTTTTCAGCAGCAGTTACAGGCTCAACTAGACTCTTGGATTTCTTTGTTAAACACAGTGCCACGCTGGAACAGAGAACTGGTGTGGCACTAGATTGAAGCAAGCAGAGAGGCTTTTCAGCCTGAGCTGCTGTAGCCTTTTTATCAAGAGAAAGTGGTTGGTGGGGCATGCAAGTTAGAGGCAGGTGATTCTGATTTTTTTAGTCTAAATTTGAAGAGACTTACGTTTGTGTGAGTGCAAATGAGGTGGGGATTTATCCTGTGAGCTCGTGATTTGTTTGCTTCAGAGTTGAGCCCATACGCTGTTTTATTTATTAATTTTTACTGTATCTCAATCCTGCGTTGTCATGAGGGACAAATGATGTGCTTTACAACAAGAGAAAACTGAGTAAGAGGCAAGAGGAGGATTAAAAAACAAATATTGTATTTTTTTTTTGCAAGACACTACCAAAATTCAAGCAATTAGAAAACTTGTTCCTGCAAATATCGAGATGTATCTCATCAGGATGACTATTGCATTATTGGAAAAGGAGAGAAATAAGTCTGAGGATGGCTCTGGTGTCAGAAGGATGTTGGTGTGGTCGGAAGGGCAGCAGGAGAAAAAAGGAGCAGATCAAGCAAGCAGGGAAGATGCCCTGTGGAGTAAAACTAAGGTTAGTAAAAGAAGGTATAAAGCTGTCTTTGTGAAGAGAACGTTTCCCCTTTGTAGGAGCAGGCTAAAAGCTCTTTTAGGTTGTTGCTCTTTCAAGCAGTGCTTTGTCTCATCTTCACAATCCATCTTTCCTCTGTAAAAACCCAGATTTACAGTAGCTAGGGCAGTGGAGGAAAAGCTGAAATTCCCAGTGCTGCCTAGTATGAAAGCTTTGGTAAGCTGGATCCTTCATGGACACGGAGGCTGTGTTCTGCACTTGCCTTGTGTCCCTGCATTGGTACCTGATCCCCAACCTGATGTGGGAAAAGGGATTCTCTTGCTGTGCAGAAAGCCCTAAGATCGCAGAGAAGTCGTGTAGAAAAGCCGGAGGCAATGCCTGCCGGAAAGGTCTCTGTCTTTCATGGGTTCCTCTGTTTGAAACTGCTGGGTGTGGCGTGATAAGGAAAGTTTTGTGCTGTAAATCTGACTCACTGGGGAGAGATCTCGGGAAATAAGGAGCTCTTTGTTGCCGTTTGGGAAAGGCCGGGCTAGTGTTCTGAGCCTTTGGCTGGCCTCTCGCTCTGTCCCAAGCCCCAGTTCAGCACCTTGGTGCAGGGTGGCCTCGGTACAAGTGGCTGCTGGTGGAAATGGTAAACAAATTCCAGACTCTAAATTTTCCTAAATCCTAGCTGCCTGTGCTGGATTTCCTGTCTGTTCTTTAGAGGGTTTGGGGTTGATTGCTTGAACTGCGGCTCAGACATTTTTTTCTGCCCTTGCCATTTTGCCAAATTGATTGTTCTGTGCATCCCTGAGCGCTGTATTGTTCATACAATGTCGGTGAGCCTTCTTTTTCCTGAAGTTGACCTCCTGGTAGTCTAAATGTGTAATGTCTAATTATACTTTTTTCTACTCCTGTTAGCTGCTGGAGCTAAGAAGTGACATGCTATTAGAAATCAAGTTAATATTATACAAATGAGTAGAGGGCAAATCCAAAAGCTAATCCAAATAGTCATTATTTACTACTTCAGAACATATCCTGGTTCTAATAATTCCCTGTAGCAAACAGCTTTGAAATCTGCTAATGAATGTTCTTGGTTTTTAACAACCTTGCATGACCGGTGCTTTTACAGGGTAATTTGATCAATCCGACATTGAGGGAAGGAGCAGAGAAAACCCATCTGCAAGCGGCACCTTTGGCTTCGGTAAATAAATGTTTTTACTGTAATAAAGCAGGTGGTAGACTGGCCCTTAGCGATGCTCTCAGTAACAGAGATGTGTAGTTGATGCAAAAATCTCAGCTTGGCTGTTGCAACCTATCACCAGCAGGCATTATATAGAAATTAGAAGTTAATATCTCTGTGCCTGCTGTACCATTTTTAACTGACACATTAGCTGTAAAAAGGTGCTTGAAAACAAGCACTTGTGAGAAGTGAGCGTTTCAAGTTCTTCGATCCACTGGGATGAAGGGAGTATTCTCCACTGAAGGGGGAAAAAAAAAAAGCCCAAGTATGAGTTCCTGTTCCCTTGTGTTTCACATGGATGCACTTGCTCAAATTTTATGGTGGTGAAGTGGGTAAGAAATAGCTATCGATCTCATTAAGCAGAGGTGTTGAAACTCTGCAAGTAAAAAGTCTAACGATAAAAAGAAACCCCTCCAACATGCAGCCTTTGCATTGAATCGGGTTTACGTGGCATTAAGCTTTAATGCTGTGCTAGATCTAACAGCCTGCTTCCTCGCTGTCCTACGGACAGTCCCTACAGAGCGTAGCTGATGGCCAGCCAGGTAGCAGAGAGGCAGTGGGCCGGGTGAAGCCCATCACCCTGGCCTCCTGCAATCAGCCGGCCCTCGCTCCTGATGAGGAGGAACTGTTTGCTGACTCTCAGCCCAAGGTGAGTCTGTCTGTAGCTCTCTGCCAGGAGCAGAGCCCAGACCTGACGATTTCGGTGTTGATCTCTAACAAACAAAAATTGCAGCTTTGATCTGGGTTCTTTGCTGTGCCTAAAACCTTGGCCTGGATTGCCAGCTGATTTCTCTTGTAATATCCTTGGTGAACATCTCAGTGGAGATGGGTCTTCCATGATTTAAAAACTGGTGGCTGAAGGACGAGCAAAAATCCATTTATTTTCTGGCTGAAAGCTCTTAACAGGAATTCACGCCTTGTGTTGCCACAGCATCTCTTCCCACCACAATGCAGGAGATGAACCCAGCAGTCATGGAGAGCACTGTACATTGAGATTCTCCTCGGGGGATGCCAGCCTTGAGTCCTGCTGAGCTCGAGACCTTTGAGGAGAAGGGAGGGTTTGCTGTGTTTGTGGGTGTCAGTTCTGAAGTAGTAATGGGGGAAGGTAACGGGTCCTGCTGATCTGGCACCAGTGTGCGGCATCTACTTCCACCCCTTTCACAGGTCACATCAAGGGGTTGCAGTTCTCTTATTTGTTGTCACAGTTGGTGTTGGGTTTTTTGTTTCTTAAGGTGATTTCTCAAGAGCAGGTACGACTCTGCTGTGCCATCTTGCTTTTGTTTTGAGCGAAGTCTATCCCTTTTTGGCTTCTTCTCACTGCTAGCTTGATTTTTAATTTCTGTTAGTTATATTCAACACCTTTTTGAAGGGAGATAAGACCTTCCACTGATATTGAAAACTAATATTAAAAACAGTTAATGTCTCCTGCTGACCATGACTTCTTTGGAGGTAGAACTGTATAGGGTGAAGTACAAATAGTTACCTTTATCCAGATGTTTCTTTTATTTTACCAGGGCTCACATCCCCCTGGAAAGAGGAAAGTGCCAGAATGGTTTGGAACCTCTGCAGTGCCAGTCTTACCTGTAACGCACATGAAGAAAGCCAAAACAGAGACCAAAAAAGGGATTTTTAGTTGAATATAGGAGAAGAAAGATGTATTTTTTCATCCCTCCCCACTACATGGAGCATTATTTGCACAGAGTATTATATCACCTGTGTATTTGCCTACTTGAATCTTGATTCCTGCAGCTGCCTCTTCTCTCATCTTCGCTGCGTGATCCTTTTCACTGTGTGAAACGTTATTAAAGTAATAAACCACGTTCCCCTCGCTCTCCGTCGCTTTCACCCTCCCCTTTCCTCACGGCCGCTGCCACTCACACGAGCAGGCCGGCGCGTCGCCACGGCAACGGCGAACCCACTTCCGGGGTGGGGCGTGCCGCCGGCGCCCCGGGGGCTGCTGGGAAGGCGCCATGGCCCAATAGGCGAGGAGCGGCG
>VXBL01002074.1:1600-40141 GCA_013400195.1 Aramus guarauna | reverse complement strand
GGGGGGCTGCTTCGGAGATCACGTCCTCTACGTCCAGGTGCTTCTGTGGGCTGGAGGCGGGGGGCTGACACTTTAAATCCTTCCTTCGGTGCCTTGGAGTCCGCGCAGAGGAGGAGAGGGATGCGGACAAGGAATGAACAACTCCCTAAACGGGTGTCTCTGCTCTTAAATATCTTATTTACTCTAATACCTATTTCTTGCCTTTTCCCTCCTGCTTCTCGTAACAGAATTATGGATCCAAGCTTACTGAGAGAGCGAGAGCTATTCAAAAAGCGTGCCCTCTCCACACCAGCAGTAGAAAAACGTCCAGCGCCATCTTCTGACTCCTCCTCTTCAAAAAAGAAGAAAGCGAAGGTAGAACAAGGTGCTTCCTCCAGCTCAAAGCAAAACGCAGGTCGGTGGAAGTCTCCTGTTTGACAGCTGTGGGGTATTTCCTACTGTCTGTCTCTCAGCTATGGTTTGATAGTATGAGTCAGTCTGTCTGGGAACTTTGCTAGTGGCTGCTGTCATTCTTCCTCTTAAATTGTCGCTTTTTGCTAAGAAAGTCACTCGTGCAATGGGAAGAAACTCGCTTGCTACCGCGTATACGCGTCCAGCCTCATCCTGCGGCTTGTTTGCTGTTACTCGGTTGGAGGAATCGCTGCTGCCCAAACTTTATTTCACGTGAAGCTGAGCTTCATTTTGTGGGTTTTGGTGCTCGCTGGACCTACGTGACAAGCTGTAACCGTGCTCTCGTTCTTTTTCTGGCAAGAAAGCCCCTAAAACTTAATTGTATTTAACTTTAAGTCGTCAGCTATCCATCCGCGAGATGGATTTTGTGACTTAACATCTTGTCTGGTTAGCGTGTTGTGATTTGTTCTGCCTGGGAGCTAGTCTTTGTTTGTGCACACCAGGGCTTCTGTCTGTCTTGGTCAGGAGTTTTGTCATTTCCCTGATACCTCTCGATATGAAATAAGCAGTTAATAAAGCAGCACCAAAATAGCGTTAGCAAATGAGAAGTGCAGCACCCGGAGCAGCAGGGAGAGGATTTGTGCGCGCGCCGCATGCTGTGTTTGCTTTCGCTGCGCGAGACGCGTGACTTGGGGTCCCTTTTCAGTTCTCTGAAAGGACTTAACGCTCTCCCGTGCACTCTAAAGGCCAAATCAAATGTCAGGAGTTACTAAAACACAAAATATCCTGTTGTGCGACTTGTTGCAGGCTCATGATTTGAAGACCATGTGTGGCTCTCTTCTAAACTCTAAAGGAAATAATAGAGCTAAAAACAACAGAGGAAAACATCCAGGACAAGGGGAAGAGTGGAGCATCTTTTGTCTGAGAGGAAGAGGAGGGAGTTTGGCGTCTCCAGCTTCTCAGGGCGCCAAATAAAGTTATCGGCCAGACGTTTTAAAATAGACCAAGGGAGGCCGGGTTTCCATCCATCCCTTTGCCCACTCAAAGGCAAAAATCTCTCTCAATAAAATTCTACGTGGAATATCCTAAACTGCAAATGCTGAGGGAGAGCGGTTTGCTGGGAAAGAGGGATGGGGAGGCAGAATGAGGGCAGAGGGTTCAAACGTGAGTCTGATCTGGAGGATTTGAGTAGATACGTGGCCAAGCAGCACAGCAGATGAAGAAAGTGTAATTTCATTTCTGTGGTTTTGTGGACTGGGTATTTCTGTAAGTGCTTTTGCAGCTGTCAAACTATTAGCTTACATAAATAGGAATGCGTGGCTGTGGGGAAATAAGCTTTATCTTTTATGCTGCTGGCTTCATTCCAGACAGTATCGGAAAGGTTTCAGGGTTCCTACAACATTTTGTGCAGAAAGAATTCAGTCTCCTTTCGTTTTCTCCTGGAGAGTGTTTACTAACTACTGCAGAAGCAGCAAGGATGAAATGAAAATAACGGAGAGTGAGCGGACTGACTTTCTCCCTCTGGTTCTTAGGAATTGGGTCAGAACAAGCGTTCGGGCTGGCAAGCGACCGAACGGCTTAAGCAGCCACCAGCAGCACACGTTGCCCAGTGATGCTGCAGAGCGAGAGTCCTTTGCCTCAAAATCTGCTTTTTATTTGAATTGCCCGATTGTTAGGTGCCTGTCAGGATATGGTGGGTCCTGGGGAGGCAGAGTAAAAACCTGATGTTGAAGAATCCCGGTCCCACCCCCTCCAAGAAATGCAAATTGAGATGATCAGTCCTAGTTTTGTAGTGTAGCGACCACAAAGACAGTAAGTGACGTCGCAGTGATTACGTGTTGGTGTTGGGTGTGTAGTGCCTGCAGGTTCTCCCTCGTTCCGCGCTTCTGTGACTCGGAGAACCTGCCCTCGTCGCTTTTTTTGCGGAGGAGAGCCGTTGAGATCGTGTTAATCTTCACGTGACTGCATAGCTAAATCTGGCCTGGGCGTGAAGATTTGTTGTAAGCTTCTAGTGAGAATAGTTATTGCTATAGTTATTTGAAATTACTGTGCAAACAAATGATTTGAACAAATTCAAAACTGGCTTGTTTACTCATTTGGAGTAGTAACTGGAAAATAAATGAAACAGATCATATCTGTTTATTTCTTTTTATTAATGAATAGTAAGTTGTGGACGAGGTCTTAGTCTTTAAGACCTTTGTCCTGATGGTCTTAGCCACCAGTAATCAAGAGCTGAAATCTCCAGGAGCTGTTGTCACGACTTAGTCTGCGTGCGGGACGGAATCGTCCTGAGGCTGTGGGGCTGCGCAAGGGGAGATCTTTGTCTTCTGTTCCTTCTGCAGACACCCAGCCCCGCTTCTAGATCTGTGAAATAAGTCGCTGGAACGAGTCCCAAGATCTTTCATTGCGTGTGCTTCTCAGGTGGGCATAAGGACGCGAAGCCAGCGTAGCAGAGACTAGCCGCGTTACTTCCTGCACGCTGCCTTCTTGTGTGCAGCGACGGCAAGTGTTTTGTAGGAACGCTGCAAGTGGAAAGCAGTCCTATTGCCGTTCGGGGTGTTTGCTTTCAGGAAGGAGGCATGTTAATTAATTCAGCGCGTCCCGATGGCTACTCTTGCCTCTCGAGCAGGACACCGGTCTTTCAGGGCTGACGCTGTCAAATACAGCAGACTGTGACGAGACATCTACCCGGTGTCCCTGACTGCGGAAGCCATTATCATCGCTAACGTTATCTTTGTCGTGTGTCTTGGTGTGAATTCGAGATTGTCGTGTACCTGGGGCGTCAGCTTCCAATAATTGTGCTTATAGTTTGATTTTGTAGCTAAAAGGATTCTCTGCACGTGGGTCTGGTACTGGCGAAACTTCACCATAACGAGCGTATCCAAAATGAACGGTTGCAGCGGTAGTTGTGTTGTTTTGTGACTGCAGAAGGGAGACTGCTTCTCCAGGTGAATCACTGGACTGGCTGTCCCGGTTAGTAGTGGCCTGGGTATCTTGCGACTCCGTTTCACCAACCAGGAAGAGCACGAGTCAGATTAGCAAATTTTTCATCGTGTCCAGATCTTCTGGAGCTTAGGCTTACTCAACCTGATAGAGACAGTTTATATATTTAAAAAAAAAAACATAATTGTAGATACTGACCATAGCACAAAGGCGTTTCTGACACAGATACACTGCGAGATCAGTGCTGTAACTTGTCCGTTTGGCCCGTTAGGTGGGTTTTGTTTCCCTAACGACAGGAATATTCATTTGGGGTTTGTATCGTTAAATATCATGTCCCACGTGTAGCTTTGGTCTGGGACGTTTCTCGCTGGCCTGCTTCTCTATGGGTTCAGGGGTGTGAAAGACTTAGCGGCCGCTACCAATGGCCACGCTGCCGGACGCCATTATTACAGCTGTAATGTGTAACTGTAAAACTGCTACGGTTTTAAAAACTGCAGATGCAACGCAGCTACAGAAGAAAAATAATCTGGTGAGCTAGAGGTCTGAGAAAGGTGTGAGTGTGAACTCTCTGGGACGCGTCGGCAGGCGGAGGAAGCAAGCTGACATTCTCTCGTGCAAAATGCAGTCACTTCTCGCCGTGCGTCCCTCCTGCAGTCTCTGGCGCAAGGCTTCTCGTGGCGTGGCCTCCTTTGCGAAGCACGTAGACGCCTAAAAGCTGTGTGCAGGCTGGGCAAAATGACTGTCATCGGTGTGGGAGTTCTGCGACCTGTCTGCTTGTGTTCCTTAACAAGAACTCGGTCCGTTCCAGTTCGACTTTGAAAAGTTAAGATAGGGACAATCTATCCAATGTGTCTGGTTCCCTGTAGTGTTGCGGATATCGGAGAGGCAACAGCCTCGGGGTGGAAAAATGTCCTTGTTTGTTCTAGACCGTAGTACCGCGACGGTATGCTTTTGCGGAAATAGATATTCTTAAGGTAGTGCTTTAGCGACTTTTTGACACCCGGAAGTTGTTAAATAGGTTTGAATATGAAGTAAGGGGAGAGCAGTTCTCTGGAACTGGAGAAGAGGAGGGAGAAAGGGCCAAATCGTACCACAGGAGGTTAGAAAAGACCATTTTAGGGATACATCTCGTGTTGGCTTCCTTTTCCTTCCGTCACCCTCTCTTCTAAAAGCGAGAACCCGTCACAAGAAGAGGTGCCGAAGGCAAGAATTCGCACGAGCCTCTCCTGTGTCGTGGGATCTCTCGCCATTCCGCCTTTCTCTCTCGTATCTTTTTTCTCACCCCTTGAACGTCTTTCCTGCCTCTGTGTGGTTGACCTCGGCGAGAGGACGCTGCTGCGTCTTTGCCCTATGTACGATCAGATTGTTGAGCATTTTTGTGAACGTTTTCTCCAGTTAAGCAACACGGTTTTATGCACGTTAGGCAACAGTTGTTCGTTCGGGTAGACAAAGATCTATGCTAGTCACTCAATATAAACAACAAAAGTTCATTTAAACCCCAAAATCTTTTCTTCGCCCGTAACATTGCAACACATCATCCTTCTGCTAAGCACTCGGAAAGCCTTTCCCAATTATTCAAGTTCACATCCAGAGATAAAATGGTAACTGTCGCTATTATCTTTAAGTCCAAAAGAAAAAAGTATGTGACTTGCTCGTTCAAAAGGTACAAGAGGCTTCATTCAAGGTGTTAAAGGTTCTTCCAGTGCCGATGCTCAGTCCCTCCTACACCACCTCCGTTTCGCGCTTTCTGAAGCTGTTCATCATTGCTCTGACAGGATTGGGTTCGTTCTCCAAGTCTTTCACAGTTTTATTTTTCACACAGCAGCAACAGTCTAGCAGTTCATAGAGGAAAGCCAGCACCACCAGCGAAACTACAGTAAAGATGAATATGATCAGAATAACAAAGCAGGCGGTGTTCCAGTTATCGTGGAACGGGTAAATTTTTTGCACTTGGAAGCCCAGAAACTGGGAAATGGATGTAGTCTCGTTCCAGTGAGTGGTGTTGAGGGTTGCCATTCTCGAAGAGCTGTCTTAGCGCGTTCCCTGTCACGGATTTGGGAGCTGAAACAGAAAAACAAAGCTGTTGAGGATTCTCTTGATCAAGAACATGCTGTGATTTCTTTATCCCAATCTGTAAGAACTTAAGCTCAGACTGAGCGCTCGCGCCTCCTACAAACGTGGATTGTTGCGTACTCGTATTTGCTCGCTAAAGCGTCAGACTCCAAATGCACAGCTTTGTGATTTGTCTGGAACTCTTTATTTCAGCGATGACTGGTCCATGCGTGCATCGTGTAGCGTAAGTTATCCTGGAATGAGAGAGCTTTGCTGCTTTATTTCAAGTATACGCAAAGATAAAAGGTTACAAATATCATTTTCGAGATATACAGGAGTTTCAACAACCTGTTTATCACGAGTCTTGAGGTTGGTAGAATCATAGATAGAATAGAATCCTTTAGGTTAGAAAAGACCTTTAAGATCATCGTGTCCAACCCTTAACCTAGCTCTGCCAAGTCCAACCACTAAACCGTGTCCCTAAATGCCACGTCTGTGCGTCTTGTCAATACTTCCAGGGACGACGGCTCCACCAGTTCCCCGGGCAGCCTGTTCC
Organism: Aramus guarauna; assembly: GCA_013400195.1. NCBI lineage: Eukaryota > Metazoa > Chordata > Aves > Gruiformes > Aramidae > Aramus > Aramus guarauna. Next base: position 34,200 of record VXBL01002074.1, on the reverse strand, counting down.
AATGCTTGACAACCCTTTCGGTGAAGACATTTTTCCCTCGTATCCAATCTAAACCTCCCTGGCACAACTTGAGGCCGTTTCCTCTTGTCCTGTCGCTTGTTACTTGGGAGAAGAGACCGACCCCTACCTCGCATGGTACTTGCAGGGTGTGAAAGCCCTCAGTGCTCTTTTGGCATTCTTAGAAAACCAGGAGATCCCTGTACCACCCTCCCATACCTGAGTGATTAGAAGAATGCAAACGTCATTGACGTTTGTTTACTTGTTTGGGGTTTGGGGTTTTTTTCCTCCTGTTTGAGAGAAAGAAAGAAATCACTCTTAAGTCCTAACTATTTAGAGAGGATGTTTCCAAAGAATGGAGCTGAACTTTTGGTCATTCTTCTAGTACAAAATAACAATCCTGGTTCCTTAAAACTCATTATTTTAGAATTGCCTGTTAGCACAGACTTGTTAACCCTGCAAAACTCTTTGGACTTGAGAAGGCCAGATTTCCTGATGTGTTCCTTCCCCTGCTGTTGAGTACAAGTTTGCGCTCGAGAAATCCGACCGCGTCGATCGGCACTGAGCTACTTCGGAAACCTCGGCCCGTGTGTGGTGCCGTGGTTGTTTAGGACAGATAACAAGGAAAACCCGACCCCTTCTGAGGAGTTCTGATTTCTTATTTTCAACTGTGTTCTCTGCTTAACTGCTAGGACAGGAACGTCATCTTTGGTCCAGTGCTGTCTGTTTGCGCCCAGCAGAAGACAAGACCGCTTTGTGGTGCGGGGGAGAGATGAAACAAGTAGTTGGCATCAGCAAATCTGCCTTTGGCGCGAATGGCATCGCTGTTGAGATGCGCTGTTTTGGAAAGGCCGTTGCTCGAAAGTGTGAAAGTAGGCTGTGCCTCAGCAATTTCCGTAGCGTATCTAGAACAAAAAAGCAGTTTTGTCTGCCTCTGAATTTCTCCACGAATTACGGATAAGCAGGTGGATGAGGTGTTTGGCAATAACGTCTTTACGGTTTTACGCGTCTCTTTTTTTTCCCCCGATTTCCTTTTTTCCCTGGCTTTGCCTCCCAAAACTGAGGGAACTTACGGTACTTTTGGTATATAGTCTAATGTAATACAAAAATGTTTTGGGGTGCCCCAGAAAATGTGGGATTACGGAAAGGGAAGAGAGAGACAGGATGGTAACTTTGTGGAAACCTTGAGTCTTATTGCCATGCCTCAATTGAAAGATTTTTTGCATTGAACATACAGCGAAAAGTGAAAACCTAGCTATGTTCGTTTCAAAATGGTCCTGGCTATCCGCGTTTAGTTTCGTTTCATTCAGTAATCAAAACTACACCACAAAGAGGTAACACTGTTTTGTTCGTTAAACCGTGCTCACAGGTAAAGCTTTAATGAACCGTGCGTACTCCAGAAATAATTCCGCAATCAACCTGTTTGGACAGTGAAAACTACAAAACGCCTGAATAAATGGGAAGTGGCAAAGGCAAAGCGTGATGGCGTTTACTAAAGCAGGTTACTTAAAGCGGTCTAAGCACCTCTCCTTATTTGTGTGTCACCATTTAAAAAAAGGATATTGTGAAGACCAGGATGATGCAGCAAAGCCAGCTTGCGATTTACGTTTTTTTTTTTAGTGTTCAAATAGTATACGTTTTGTTCTTTTTCATTCTGTCTTTAATGGATTTAAAGTGAAACAGAACAGCTTTGTTACCTGGCATTAGCATTTGATACAGACATTTATTGGAGCAGTTGCGACTGTTTCCTTTGTTAAATCTGTAGCTGAATACACAAATTGTAACTGGATGCGCAAAATGTGACTGAGATTGATAGAATTAAACTGGATTGTCGTTGTGTTTTGTTGGGTTGTTGTTTTTTTTTCCCCTTAAAGTTTACAGAGCAAATCCAAGCTAAAAATATTCCTGAGTTGGGTCCTGGCTTTGAGAGCGTGGCTTGGCTTGGTCACGGTCTAGGAAGGAAAGTCAGCTGCTCTGTTTTATGGGGCTAAAAGTCAGGAGGGTTTTTGAAGGGGAGGTCTGAAGACTTAGTTGAAAATCGGTGACACAGAGAGAGAGAGGGCCGAATGCAAAGATTTGGAGTCCCCTTTGAGGGGTAATTAAAACAAGTAAGATTTAAATGTGTATTTTAAATGGGAAGAGAATATCCTCGGGAAAGGAGAGGAGGTTTGTTTTAAACTTTTTAAACAGTTTTCCAAGACTGAGGGTTTTGTCGGAGTCTGTTACACATAAGTTTGTTCACTCTGTAAACACCAGGCACAAAAATTAACTGTTTCTGCTGATATGAAATACAGCATTTTAGTCCTTGTGATCACAATTAGTCAAAAGAAATCAAGATTTGGGGCCTCTGGAGAGGCTGGACACGTTTACACGGCGTAGCCAGGACCCTTTGCCGGCACAGCTCTCGGCCGAGGCGGTAGCTCGGTTCCCGAGAGGAGGGGAGCATCTCGGGCACGGCACGGCTCCCCGGGGCCCGATTCCCTGCCGCTCGGCTGCCGGCGCAGTGCAGCAGCCGGCCCCTTCCCGCTCCACGGCCACCATTAGGGCAGGGGCTTGCACAGCGTAGAGAAGCTCGTCTTTACGCAGGGAGGCGGAATTTAATGCCCCTGCCGGAGGCGGTTCGTGTTTCTCGAGGAGGATGATGATCTCCGTAGATTTGAAGGAGGCGAGGCAGATAAATGTCAGCTGCTCGTTGCTGTAATTATTAAAATATGAGGCTGAAGTAGCAGTTGCCGAGCCTTCAGAATTAACACGGCGCTAATAAGGTTGGCGTCTTTGAAAGCTGTCAAAAACGGTCCGGTTTCATGCGGTTTTGCTTATTTTGTAATGGCACAATTAAAATTCATACTGTAAGCCAGTCTGATTTGAATGCAGTTCAGCTATTATATGTATCCAAAATGCAGTGAGTTAAATATTTAATGAATTGGCTTGTGAAATGTCTGCATTAGGTTTTAATTTAAAAGTACCGTTGTCTTTAGACGCTGCAGAGGAGCAGCTTTATCTGAAATCATATTCATGGAGCAGAGGGAAATGACTGGCAAAAAATCATTTCACTGCAGCGCTGAGGAAGTCCTGTTTAAGAAACCACTGAATAGACATCTTGGGCTCAGAGCATTTACAAATCTCAGGTGGCTTCTAACCTGTTTGTATCGTATCGATCGCTGCTCCGGTATTTACAAGGGTAATAACAACGTACGATGGGTTTTTCTTCCTACCCTAATGTACCAAATTTCTCGACCGAGTTCCTAGCGTATCCGCGAACACAGGCAGCCTAATTGATACGGTTTACGGCATAGCCGCTTGGGAGATACGTTTCTTAAATTTCAGGTTTAGCTGTCTTTTGTTGTAAGGAAAATCCTTTCACTATCATTTCTGTAAAAACATAGAGAATGAATTAGAAGGAACGTGAGGCTGCAGGAAACAAGCTACCTCCCCAGTAAGCACGAAATCCATTTTGTTTACTGAATGTTGGCTCGGTGTGTTAGCTTTTCTGTAAGATGGAGCGGTCATCAATTTTCCATTAGTGCACAGATGGTGAAAGTGCTTGTCTGATAGCGCGAGACAAGCTCCTCTGCGTTCGGCGGCATAAAATCCCGCTAAACCTCGAGAAAAATCATTCTGATTCTAAGAAGCTTTTTACAGGCTACAGGCATATTTTCTTTCAGTAATCAAGATAAACCTAAGACAACGTTAGAAAATGATACACACCTACCTCTTGTCTGAAAGGATGCTGAAAGAGCGCTGTTCTGGTCCCTTTTTTTAATGCAGCCTATGGCACAGCTAAGATGGAGCTTTCCTACCATTGGCCAGAGCGCGATGCTGCTGACAACTTCCTTTATGCTCATTTGCATCAAACCCTCAACCCCAGGAGTAAATCATTCATAAATTTGACTCTTTCTGTCTCGTCTAAGAACGGAACCCCTTCCCGCCCTCGTTTCTGGGATGCTCTTTGTGCGCGATGAGCTTGTTAGCGGAGAAGCGTGACGGTGGCCGTGACCTCGCTTTGCTCTGCGCTGGAAAGCGGCCGGTCAAACCGTGACGTTTGAAGTGTTAATATCTGCAGATTTCTAGCTTCGCCGTGGGCTTTGGATTTACTCGTCACAAACTGTAGCAGGCTGTAGCCAGGGAGATTAAACAAGATAATCTCCTTGATTCAATTGACAGAACAAATACGTGACAAGTCGTCTTAACTATTTGTTGTACCTCTGAATTTATTTTGGTCACTTTAGACCTCTCGTGACACGATTTTTTTTATTTATTTATAAAATGTCCTGCATAGATATCCATTTTTAATGATAAAAGGGGACCCTGTAGGGGGAATTCCCTGTAGGCTGTATTTTCCGGGGGGAGCTGGCTTGTGTTTTTCTCCCTTTTTCCAGCTTAATTTAGTAACCAGAATAAAATGTTCTTCTGTAGCTGGAGCTATACCGATTCTTCTACGTTAATTTTAGAATTCTTGTCTAATATGATGTCATGTAATAGCTTTACAATTACCAGTTGCCGAGTTGTAAATTTGACATTTGTTCCTTCAGCATTATGGTTTTTACTATGCTGTCGCCAGTTTCCATGAAGTCTTGCCAATAATGGTTGAAAGTGGATTTGTTGGAAATTTGACTACACCCCAAATTCCCGGTTTGTAGTTGCCTTTCATCGTGACTTTACAGATGACTAGACATAGGTTGAAGTGCAATGGGACAGACGTGGACAAAATTCACCTGAAGCATAGTGACTATGGAAACTTAATTTGGAGTTTCCGATGACGAACTTGGTGCGGGCTTCTCCGTTTGAACGCCGTGAATGCAGCAGACCTTCTCTAAGCCCGCCCCTTGCTCGGTGGAGGCGACGGGTCTTTGTCAAACATCTTGGATCCATTTTCTAGAATATGATGATCCTTGTTATTTTTTTTTTCCTTTCTTTTTTTTGCCACTGAGCTCTTCCACTCCCCCTTATCACCACTGTCATCTACATCCTCCAGCTTCCCAGTAGAGCAAAGATTTTGCTCAGCACCTCTGCTCAGTACCCCCTGCAACCTCACCCTCAGTTAATAAACTAACTTTAAATGTTCTTTTCTCTCCCTCGACTGGTTTTTCCACAGAAATAATAGGAGCTCAGTATCTCTGAGATAGCTACTGCCCTGTCAAATGTGATTACAAACCACCAGTGGATTAAAAAGTTTGTGTGGTGACAAAGAGGAAATATTCTTTTTCGGAAATAGATGAAATTCTGAAAAGCTGTTACCATTAAGTTTGAGCAACGTTATGCTGGTAATGGGCCTGTGGCTTTTGATAGTGGTTTGTGGATATTTCTCTTTAACGTGCTGTGCTAATAGCTCAAGTTAATAAAACAGTCATTAGCAACCTTGCAAGAATTTTTGAAGCAAGCTTTACGCAGTACTAAACCTCACGACACCTTAAGGCAGAACCGGACTTGACAACAGAGGGGATTCTGAGTTGTTGTTCCAGTGGTGCAACACACCAAGTTGAATTGTTTTGAATTTATGGGGCTTTTAAAAATAAATTCTTCTCCAGAGTGACTTTAAAAACAAACAAACAAACAAAAAAAGCCCAGCACCACAAGCCCGGCCTTCCTTTACCTGGCGTGTAACTGTTGAATAGCTTTTGGGAATAAATGAAACTTTCTGCTCCTGTCTCAGCAGCACGAAGCTATCAGTAGAGCTAATCACTGGGCAAAAACACAGCGCATTATTTCAGCCTGAATTAATGGAGCTTAAACGATGGTGATACGTTAAGCCACAGAATTAAACACCTACTCTTATGGCAGTAACGCTGCAGTCGCTTGCTGTTTTCTTGAAGGACGAGTCTCGATGACTTTGTATTCATGGAGCTCTGCTCCGAAGTGCTTCAGAGCCCGTCGACAGGTAACTCTGTGGGTCTGGATCAGCACGTGCGGAGTCCTCCGAGGGTGACCGCTCCCGCTACGCGCGTTTCTGTTCATAGCTGTAATCCTGAAAGCTTTTGGAAGTAGAGTGAGAAAGAGATGGAGTGCAGAGCCGACAGGGTCTTGTTGAAAGCATTGTTTAATTGTTTGTTTTCTCCTTTTGTAGATCACAGCAATGGATCATTTAACTTGAAGGCCCTTTCGGGAGGCTCTGGCTACAAGTTTGGAGTCCTTGCTAAAATAGTGAATTATATGAAGGTACCGTATTTTTGATGTAAAATGATAAGGTTTTGAAATACTTTAGTTATTTGTTCTCCTGTGGTAGCTGAAAGATGCTGACTATTTCAAACTCTAAAATTCTTTTACTGCGAGAGTGAGAATTTCAAGAAACCGCTTGCTAAATTCAACATGCTGTCAGTAAACCAAACGGTCAGCATACCGTTCCACTACTGAAATCCTCGTTATTCCGGGTCGCTTTAAAACCAGGGCAATGGTTTTTATTTGCAGTAGAAAGCGGAGTTGCGAGATGCTTTCAGCTTTTAGGATTCGTGAGCTATTTATCAGAATAACATGTAATTTGGTGCTTGACAGATTACTTTGTCATCAGTCTCAGCTGAGACTAATTTTTTTTCCTCACAGTCTCAAAAACCCCAAACTGAAACTCATATGCTACGTGTGCTGTGTCCTGGTTTTGCAAAAGTTGTTTTGTCATCACACTGAATAAAATACGTACAGAACTCTAATAGGTCTTACTTACTTTTACAGACTCGGCACCAGCGTGGCGATACGCATCCGTTAACCCTAGAAGAGATTTTGGACGAAACACAGCATTTAGATATCGGACTCAAACAGAAACAATGGTTAATGAGCGAGGTAAAGAAAACATATGCTTAGATTTTCATTAGAGATCAAAGGATTATGATAAACCTGATTTCTACATGTATATTTAATTACAAGCTCTACAAATACATAATCCCTCCTTCTACAAACCACACTGATTCCCATGTCTGTCTCTCTGTCTCGTACCTCCTGCTGTTGAGGTAACTGTGAAATGAAAGCTATTCTGACGTTTTTAAGGATCTCTTAGAATTATTACACAGAGAGTATATTTTACATCAAGTGAGTGAATTCAGTACTCATTTTATATAAACAGCTGGTTTTCTTAAGGTATTTATTTTAAGAAAAAAAAATTCAAGCGGAGAGCTCTTCCAATCTCGAGGATGTTAAATTAACTAAAGCAAAGGAACAAGGCACAAAATTCACAGGCTTACTGTTCTTTGTTACTTACTGAAGTGAAGAATTCCAATGTGAAATTTATGTCTGAAATTGGGGGGTAATAGATCTGCAAATTCCACTGCTGGAGTTCATCAGTCTCAGTCTCGATGCTAGCTTGCGTTCTTAGAGATTCACTGTAACTTGCCACCGTATTCATCTTCACGCTTAATTGGTCTGAATGTCTTTGTGGAATTTCAAGATTAATAAATCAGCAAAATACCGTATTCGGTACTTATACTTGATTGGCTTACCTGGTTTTGCTCAGATCGTGTTTTAAATCCTCGCAATAGCGTAGTAAAGTCTGTTGAGGCACGGGGAAAAAAATCTCAGCGTAGTAAAAACTAGGATGCTTTTAGCTAATTCAGCCCGTAGCATTCCTTTGCTACCAGTACTAATATTCTGGGGTACAGAAACCTCCGGTCTGGCTGCACTGGTTGTGATGGAAGCTTGACTTTGCCGAAGCCTTCCGAAAGGCCGTTTCCGTAATGAACCAGAATACCAAGATGGAATGAAAAAACTCCTCCCAAGAAGGGTGCACAAAATTATCACTGAATTGTTACGGGATGAGCACAGGGGAACAAATAAATACCCTGCAGGGACAAGGTCGGTTACCTTCTCTGTTACAGGTGTTTTCCCCCTCCTTTCTTCTTTCTGTGTCTCTTCTCTTTCTCCTTTCAGGGTCAGGCTGGCATCTGCAGAAGAAACTAAGTAGAGTTGCCCTCTGTTACAGGTGAACTTCCATTGCGGTACTGGCTGCACAGCAAAACTGATTCAGAGCGTATCTTAAATCATTTCAATTGTCCGTGAACTTCTGGTCAGCTTCGCTCTGAAGCTGGCGTCATAAGTAAAATCTTACTGTGGAGGAGGTCTGCTCTTCTCAATTTCTTCTACAGCTGCTGGTGCCAATTGACAGCAGTTGGGGAAGACTGACTCCTGTTTTGTTGGTCCCACGTTAGTGCCTTTCACAGTGCTAGCATCCGTAACCCCGAGCTTGATACGCCGAGTTGTGCGTTTGCGTTTTATATTCAGCCAGGGCACGCTTTTTTGCATTCCCTCTTCTGTTTTCATTCCTTTCTCAAAAAAGGAACATCCGCGGCTTTCTGCCGTAAGAGGCTTCGTGCACCTCTGAGCCCGAAGGTGTTAAGTGAATGATGTCGAGCCTCCTTCGGCGCTTTGCGCTTTATGTTGTGGCGAATTATGCCTAGGCTGGCGGATCTAGGATCCACGGATTTCAAATCCATTTCAAACTCAAACCTCCAAACTGGCAGCTGTGGCGTGCTCTAGCCGCTCAAAAGCACGCCAGAAAAAAAAGTACTAGCATGCGCTCTTTTTCAAGGTTTAAAATTTATGTCCCTATTACAGGCTCTAGTCAACAATCCGAAAATAGAAGTTGTAGATGGGAAGTATGCTTTCAAACCCAAGTACAACTTGAAAGATAAAAAGGCTCTGCTCAGGCTCTTGGACAAGCATGACCAGCGAGGACTGGGAGGAATCCTTTTAGAAGATATTGAGGAAGGGCTACCCAATGCACAGAAAGCTATAAAGGTGAGTAGCACATGTCTGTGATTCCGCGAACCCGTTCCGGTTAGCTCCTCGAAGGGGAGGTAGAGACTAAGGGAGAATTTTCTCATGCGTTGTTTCTGCTCTTTTGTTAACTCACAAGCTATTTCAGAAGATCTAATGGTGTCGCTTTCTCTGTATTTCATCCTTCGCTCTCAGATTTGGCCTGATGTGTCAGCGCAGCTGTCAAAGCTCTTTCTCCAAAAGACTCTTGATCTCCCACATTCCAACCGCAGGCATTTAGTTCTGCTTTCGTACCTTGATCTCAGTCGGCCGTATCTCATCTTTGATTTATTAGCGTACTTACCGTAAGCGTCCGCTTTGGATGCTTTTCATTGCCGGCTACTTTGCTGCTTCTCTAGTTTGTTGTGCACAAGATCTGGGTCTGTTGTTCAGCTTGGAATCGTTATTCTTGGAAACGAAGTGATTTTGAGTTGTTCTTTTGCATTTGTTTTCGAGGCTTTAGGGGACCAGATCATCTTCGTTAATCGCCCCGATAAGAAGAAAATTCTTTTCTACAATGACAAGAGCTGTCAGTTTACTGTAGATGAAGGTAGGTGTTTGTTTACGTATATTTCCATGATAGCTGATTTGAATTCACCTTAAGCACCTAGATGTATAAGCAGTCTTCAGGTACAGCAGTCTTACAAGGCGGTAATGAAATATTAGGGATATCCAGATGCCAGGAGAATGGTTTGTATTAACACGAAGCTAGCAAGACTAGCGAGTGAGCTCAGGCGTAATATCCTCTGGTTTATAATGGATGCATTGGAACGTGCCACCAGGAATCCAACAGTTCTCTTTAAGTGTAACGGTCCAGAAGAGACTAAAACTCACCTGATTGTGACTAAATTGGCATCTGACGTTTTGCTGCGTGAAGGGCAGCCAAAAAACCCCCAAAATAATGGCTTCTGGGTGCAAGTTTAGTGTTTTTTTTCCAGTTTATTAATCGTGTGCCTTTTATTGGCGAACGTGACGAGAAGCCACAAACGGAACGGAAGGAGGAAGCCAGCAGGGAGGAGATGTGAGCAAAAGTCCCGAGAAGGGTTAGTTTACAACTGGGAGGAGAGCGCAGATGTGGCGTAGTGCTGCTGCCTAGAGCTCGAGTGGATTTGGGACTTTGGAAGTTCAGCATGTGTTTTCTGTCTAACAAATAGCGGTAAAATCCTCCGGTGCCGTGTGCCTGTTGACGCACAGAAAGTAATTACACAAATCAGGGTGTGTTCCAATAATGGCATTTATGCTGACATCAGATGCCTGTAAGTACGGAAAGGAGAAGGCAATCTGTGTGAAAAGATCTTAATTTAAATGACTCAACAACACTGAACACTCTGTTGTTAACATATTGTTCTTGTAACATGCCATATAAAGCCATCTTATCATATAATGTCACGTTACGGTTTAAAAAACAAAAGGGAAGAGTTTTGATAGAAACTTGAACTGCTCTACTTAGGACAAAGCATAAAGCTCTTTTTTTCTTTGACTAGCTCAGAGAGACTCTTTATTTTTAACTGGAAATGTGTATCATTAACTTATTTGGTATGTACCACACTTGTACTCTCAGTAATAATAGCTTTCTTCCACAAAGATAATTAAGTAGATGTGACGTCTACAGCATTTAAAAATACAAAAATTGTTTCAAAATATTGAAGTGAATCTCTTTCAACCGTAATTTCTGTCACTTCTTGATAGTGGCAGTCGGAACTTTATGTGAAACGCAGAATTATAAGCCTTCAGTCTGAATTTCTAACCTCCCAAGTTCTGTGAGAATACCATTAACACTGTCATCCTGTTCAGATAGTGTCTCTTCAGTCCATCAGCCCACAGCTGTTAGGGATCTGAACACGGCCAAAATATTTAGAAATCAGTGCTGTTGCAGTAACTGTTAAGACAAAGCTTTTAAGTTTTTAGCAGCTGCTGGTTGCGTTGCAGTCACGATCGCTGATCATTTCTTCTTGTGCAATTTTTTCCAGATAACTGGCACCCAAACATCCTAAAAGAGTTATCAGAGGGAGATCGCTACCCTGTTGCTCTTAGTTTGTGATAACTGCAGCGTTAACTGTGAAATTTAATAAAAGAGCCCATTTTATTAAGACGTAGCAAGAGACACCTGCCAACTCTTCATCAGGTAGCCAGTATAACTCCAAGGCTCTTCATACACAATACATTATATTTTAGCATACCCAGCACTGATCTGTGTTTAGGAACGAGCAATGCAGGCTATTGCTATGGAAGGGTGGGGGGGAAAGAGGCTTAAAGAAAAAAATCCTCTAAAACACCTTGAAACAAAACGTTGAAGCCTTTTGGCTCAATTTCCTGATGAAGGCAGGCATTTAAGCCTGCAGCGCCTGTAATGAAGGGGCCGTTGGTGTGCAGTGGGTGTGTAGTTCAAGGTGGCTTTGCTTTCTTTCATCCGCAGGTGGCAGCATGTTCCCATCTGATCAGAAAGTGATTTCTTTTTTTTGTTCTGTTCTGTTCCTGCTGCTTTTGGGTTTTCTTTTCACGCGGACGATGATGCTTTGTTCTGAGAGGGCTTAAGAATACTTTCTCTTTTGTGAATTTTGTGATCTGCCTGCCTATGCCACGACTCTTAAAACATCCCTGGGTGGGTTCGCTTACTTACTGCGGCTGGAACGGGTCCTTTGTTCCAACCGTTGTTATCCTGTGATGAAGAAAAGCCATCCTTCCTGAGCAGTTTTGCTTTACGATTCTTTCCAGAGCACCAGAAGCATGTCTCAGGGAGTCATTGGCAGAATTGTCTGCATACAGGATGAGTTATGACACGTTTCTGCGTTAGCCGTGCTATTTCAGCTCATTATCTCGGGCGACGTTAAAACAAAGTTTTTAGAAGACTGCAAAATAAGCCTTGAAGTGTTGTCAGACTCTTTGATCTAGCAGCCGATGACAGTTCAAAATATGTTTCTAGTTTCATGTTTATCCTGAGAAATGAAGGCTCCGCGCTCCTCAGCGCATGATTCTGCCGTATGGCGCTCACTCTCCGGTTTCGAACATATGTGAGCTGGGATTAAAACCCTCTAAAAGTTAGGCGTCCTTTCCCATGGCCGTCGGAGCTCCATCGGTAGTCAGTAGAGAAAGAGGAGCTGCCGGGGCAGTTTAGAGGTTGCTCTCTGAAGTAGGGGGAGGAACTGCTTTCTGGTAGTGCCTGTCTCTGCCCTGACTACGGTTATTTTGATAGCAGAACAAGCTTTTGAAAATAAACCCCAATGAACTGCAGCAATAGTGCAGTACCTATATATCATGATCTCAAGGGTACCAGAGAAGGTTTTTGCAGTAAGGAACGGCTTTTGTTTTTCCTCTTACGTGATTAGCCAAGAAGGGTTCAGATTGCATGTGTTCCTTCTTGACTTCCTGACTAATTAATCTTCTGTCAGTAGTGTGTAGCTGAAAGCGTTTATAAAAGCCGTGCTAGATTTCAGGTGCTTCAGCCAAGGAAAGCGCTGCCTTTTTGTGCTGGGGTTAAACGCTTTGCACGTGAACCAAGCTTTCACCCCGTGCAGGCTGAATGCTGACAGGCCAGTTTGAGTACTTAACTGTTAGAGATGGTATCTTTCACATCTGAATGCAATGTAGGAAGTATTTTAACGCCTAAAAATGCGGGTACTTAATTATACATGGTTTTAATAGTCTTCCTAAGCGCCTTTGAAGAAATGTAAAGAACGGGCAAAGCCTCTTAAATTTAAGAGCACAAAAATTGCTTGGGATCAGTGAGGACATACAGCTCTGGCTTTGACTTCCAAGATGGTCCACGGGCAGCACCGACTTAATATCAGGCACCTTTTCCTTCCGGTATGGATCTAGTACCGTGCTCCCTGGGACTGTTACGAAGCAGGATTCCATCTTCCCCGCTTCTCAGTTGTTTATTCCCTTCCGCCCTGTTACTGTCTGTTCTTGTCCTGTGCTCAGATTCTGGCTCAGCTCAGTGAAGATTTTTAAGCTGTTTTTAATCTCCGGCAGATTTTATTACCAGCGTGATAGAGCAGTTTATCTCCAGAAGCCATCTCAACCATTTTACAAGAGCAGGTGAGGCACTCAGAAGGGCAGGATAAGCTGCACCGAAGTCACCGTGCAGCCATTTACCCATTACTTTGTTCTCCAAATGTAAGCCTTTCTAGAAAAGGGAGCGTGTTAGAGTAAAATCACTCTGGGAACGTCAGCGCAAATTGTTTTTGCGTATGAGGCACCCCGTGGTGAAGTAGAGTTGAGGTAACTGCGCATCCTTACCCCTTGGGTATTTCGGAGAGAGAAGGTGTTTGCAAAATGTTTGTTACGCCGCCCTCTGCTTTGCTGTGTGTTGGTTACTGCTGGTCAAGGCTCATTGTTTTAAGTGTGTGCATGCAGATGCATCGTGATGCCGGAGATGTTAGCAGGCATCGAAACTGGCCTTTTGATCAGCTCGTGGTCTCATTCCCTCCTCTCGTTACTTGAAAGAGCAGAAGTTAGGTATCTGGAGGAGCAAGGGAGCAGCCTGCGAGTAGTGTTTGTTCTGTCAAGCTTCTGAGTTAACACATTTTAGTGATCAAATTGCCAAATATTGTATACAGGATTTGTTCATTGTCCAGGCAAGACACCAAGCACCTGCCCTCGGGTACCGGGATCACAACTTTCTGCCTCTTCTGGGGAAAGTCTGCAGCATTGGCATCAGGACTTAACAGCCCCGCTGGAAACACGTGCGTCTCCTTGTGGGTTCACAGCACCTGCGTTGCTTTGGCCAGAAACTCTTTGGAAATATCTCCCCAGGGGATTTTTTTCTGGGTTCCATCTTGTCACGGCAGCCTAAGCGGTAGGAGAAACGGACCGGTTGTCTGAATGCAGTCCGCTGCGGTCAGGGGAAGCCTTACCGCCTTGGNTTTTTTTTTTTTTTTCTTGTATAGCTATTATGTGCTTGTTCTGGCTGATCTATCAAATAGTTTAGTGGCTCTGATGGAAGAGTCTCTCACCTTCGCCGTGCTCTGATGGTGTACAGGTCACCTAGCTGTTGACAAGACACGGAGAAGGAAAATGGGATGTGCTCTGTAATTGTAACGGTTAAGTGCCCCGCAGGAATGCATGCATCTGAACCCGTGCTCCGCGCCTGGCTGAAGCAGGCCAGCGCGTGGTGAGCTTTCTGCTCCAGCAATCCCCTTCCCGCTCCGCGCACCAACACCGAGCTCCCTGCGCCCTGTCCACGGAGCAAAGAAAGACATTGTAAAAAAAAAAAAAAAATTGATCCGGTATATTGAAACCGTCTCTAGAAACTGCTTTCTGTCCTTGTTGTCCACGCTTTAGACACATCAGCTCATCACAGCATTTTTCTTTCTGTCTTCTCCCCTCCCCAGAGGCAGGCCAGCCTGCCGCATCCTCCTGGCTGGCCGTAAGCGTGGACGCTACTCCAGGGGTGGTGGAGGACAGGAATCGGGTCGCTGCGTGCCCCTTCCTCCTCCCTGGCCCCTCTCGTGAACTGCTTTTTACAGCTGGTGACCCCCTTTGTTTCTTGGAGCCACAGCAAAGGCCAGGGTGACGGTATTTCACATTCTCCTCAAAGGAGTTGGAGACATCTCTTTCTCTCTTGGGTCAAGGGTATGAATTTTGAGGTGCAGAAATACCACAGCTACAAACGCGGACGGCCGTTTATTCAGAGCTGTAGTTATTGCCGGCTTTTCCCGTGGGCTCTCGTATTTCAGAGAGGATGTCACAATAATTCAGATAGCCTATTCCCAAGGTCTAAACTTTCACTAGCTGATAGGGACGTAGTCCTTGGAGACTTGTGAATAAATCTGACAGGTAATGTGGAAACGGTTCAGTGCCAGCCAGCCAGCTGCTCTCTTTCTTCGGTTCTTGCATTTAGCTCAGTGTTACGCCGAATCGGTTTTGTGACGAGATGATAGATGTATCTCCTTTTCCCTTTAGATGGTACCCTAAACGCAGACAGCTAGTATGCCCAGCCGTCTGGAGGGTGGCAGCTCTGTATGCTTCTCCACCTTTTGTTTTATGCTTTTAGCTCTGAACCAAGCCTTTAACACAGAGTATTTCCATGGGGGGGGGCCGTGGTGGTGTGACTCCCCCCTTTCCTAGGCAGTAAGATATTTTAATGCCCTACATGCAGCTTCAGCATGGGAAGAAGGTTCTTTTCCAGTTACCGCAATCAAAGCAATAGTGCTGAAAGCAGCTTGATTTATGAAGGAATTTTTAAGTGGAGTTGGAGAATACTGTACAGTGACTCTGGTGGGGCCAATTAGTGCATTAAATTATCTGTATGTAAAGTCCATTTTAGCTTTGCGGTTTTGATTCTTGGTGGCTGTTACATTCGTATGCCTTGGCCAGGTTTAAAAGGTGACTGTGAAGCTGTAATGATGGTATAACCGCTGCATTACAAGAAATGCAAAAGGCTGTGGTTAGATATTAACTGTGATCTGCACTTTTGTGCATGTTGATCCTTGAAGAGCTGACTTGTTTATTTTATAGTGTTTAATTTTTCACTTCTGTTCCCCAGAAGAATGTAGACCGGTTTAACCTTAAGCACCCATCCTTAGCTTTTTTTTGCCTTTTTTTTCTCCGTGCTGGGGCATATTTGTCCATATATCATGAGCTCTAATAAGGAGACACATCATCTGTGTTTGTAGCAGAACATTATAAATAAAAGGACACTGTCATGTAAAAGTTCGGAGTTACCGAGTCTCTCATCTGCTGTCGCCTCGCGTGCCTCCCGTGCATCTCGGAGGGCTGACCTGCGGCTCTTTGTCGTCTGCGCAGAGCCGGGGCAGCGTAGCACAGCGCGACGTTAAAGTCCGTCTAACCGCGATCTGTTTAAGAGTCGTGCGTTCACGTGCAGCCTTGTCACTTTGCGCGTGGCCTGCAGAAACACACGATTTGAAATATGGTTGCAGGGGAAGGGCGATACTGCATTTGCACACCCATTATCTGATTCATCTTTCCAAGCACCGCCGGGTCTCGGAGTCCACCTGAGTCCAGCTTGGGTTTTCGGGACAGGGAGGGGTCATGGGCAGAAAGGAAATGGCTTAAAGAGCACGTTCTGCTCGGTCCGGAGGATGCGACAGGACCCTTGCGCAGGCTTCTGCTGTGAAGACTTAATCTGAGTGCTCATCGCTGAGAAACTTCTCTCTTGCGTGTTCAGCTTTGATCATAACACAACCTTCTCCACCTGCCGCAACAGGATTAGGTGAGAGATGATGTGTGACAGCAGGCACCGCAAGCTATGCCGAAAGCCCGGAATCACGCTCAAAATGGATGAGCAGACGGAGAACGTCTGACTACGGCGTCGGTCCTTGCATGAAGTTATCTGAAAACGGCGGTTTCGGTGATCCTGCTGCGCTGTATAGCCTGGGTGAGAAACAAGCTGAGCCTGGAACCAGAAGTGGTGTTTTGACAGGATTTAGTTCTCTTCAAAAACGCTGCATTACCAAAAATGAACATTGTTGTTCTTCCCTGGCGAAATTCCTTTCTTTTGTTTCCTGGAAAGCTTGAACAGCCCCTTACAGTTGGCAACGGGAAGAAGAAGAAAGACCTGAGACTTAAAGCGTGTACTTTCATAGAAAAACAAGATGCATTAGAAAGGGAGCCGGTCCAAGTGCAGGAACCAAGTCTGTTACGTACGCCTTTTGTACAGCGCCGTTTTGTTGCAGCGTGTCTGTGGCCGACCGTCGCTGGAGCGTCTCGCCGCCTGCTGCATAGGACAGCTTCTTAAGCATGCAGAAGTTGCGGTTGTTTTGACAACCGTATACTAAATTTATCTGGAAATAAAGGGAAAAATTTAGTCTTGCGTTGCTATGCGTGCCTCGTGTTTTATTTATAGTTTGTTAGCCAAACCTGCTGACAGGATGTATCTAACTCACTGCCTGGGGAACGAAGGGAGGTAGGATTGTACCAGCCGCTGCCTGGAGAAGGCATTCCAGAGG
The DNA here is from genome assembly GCA_013400195.1 of Aramus guarauna. Lineage (NCBI taxonomy): Eukaryota > Metazoa > Chordata > Aves > Gruiformes > Aramidae > Aramus > Aramus guarauna. Next base: position 17,557 of record VXBL01002074.1, on the reverse strand, counting down.
CTCTGTGAAACTTCACATCAGGCAGAAAGTGTACGGGCAGATGGCAGCTGCTCTAATTAAGACTTACTGTCTCTCTCTTTTTTTCCCTGCTGCTGTGGCTTTTAAGGTATCTCTCTTCTTTTTAACACCAGAGGAATTTTAGTAATTTATTATCTGTGCAGCACGGTATGTATTAAATTACAGTGATAAACGAGCTTAAACCCACTGAAGTCAATGTCCTGAATCTTCAGTAAATTGGACTAAGATGACAAGTCTCCCAAGACAATGGCAGCTGAAGATGTGTAAATGAAGCTGCCATTTATGGTTAGTTATTACCCTTCACCAAGATCTTTTGAGCTGAGGCTTATAAAACACGTTGACGGTCTACGCAGCTATAGAGATGCTAGGCAAAAAGAGAGAGGAGATTCCGTAGCGAATTAACGTTCAAATCACATTGCCCGTGGGTGCTCCTGATGCTGGAGTGCAGTTAGCGCAGATGAGAATCAGCTCATCTTTTTCCATTAAGTGTTTTGTTGTTTTGTCGGTTGGGATTTGGGGAGGGGGGCTGTTGGGTTGGTTGTTTGTTTTTTGTTTGTTTTTTTTTGGAAGCGCATCCAGCGTTTGGTAAAGGCTGTGGTAATTGGGCGCCTGTTGGCGGCGACCGCTGCATCCGTATGGTCACGGACTGACGTGCCAGAATCTTTCAGTGTTTGAAATCAAGTCTGTTTCTTTCCCTTCGTGCAGGGGCTTTGCCCGGAGTTTGTTCATTGGGATATAAAATGAGGTTTTCTTTGGTGTTTCAGAATTTCAGAAGTTGTGGAGGAGCATTCCCGTGGATTCTATGGATGAGGAGAAAATTGAAGAGTATCTGAAACGACAGGGTATTTCTTCCATGCAAGAAACTGGACCAAAGAAAATAGTAAGAAATCACAGATCTTGCTGGGAGATTCCCCCTTCCCGACCCCGCAGTGTTAATTCCAAAACGTGTTGGTGAGCCTATGCACAGCTGCTTTGTGTAGCTCGGGGAAGGGTGACCAATTTTAAGAAGTTGCAAAAAACAATGCTGCAGCCAGCAGTCAGTGTTTTTATAACTTGTTTGAGCCAGCATAATCCAAGCAGCATCAAGAAGAGGGCAAATGCCAGAAATCCCTGTGAGCTCCAAAGTGGAAGCTTCTGCTTGAAGCTGTACAGTACATTAGAAGTAGAAGAATAGTTACTTTTTTTGGGAGGAGGGTGGGGTTTTTTAACTTTCTCTTTTCTGCTAAATACCTTTGCAATCCTGACGGGGGAACCGTGTAACGTGCCTCCCACCACACACACGCCGTTCTCCAAACCGGGTGTGATACGCTCCTGTTTTACTGGGAGGCCAAAATGGCTGCAGGCTCTCGGAAGTCGCTTTCTTCCTGGCTTCAAACAATGTCTTTTTTACATTTATTTGTACGTGATATACCGTGTCTTTTCTCTTCTGCGCTTGGCTTCACGCTGCCCCTTCATGAGAGCCCTTCCACACAGGACTTGTTCCCTGGTTTTTGCTAGTCCTTACGCTAGATTCTTTAATGCCTGTCGTCATGTAGGCACTCCTCGTGGATTCCTTAGATGCTAAATGTGTCTTTGAGGATGTAATTGCGGCTAGAATTATGGGGCACGTACCTGCCTCTGGAGCTGCTTGGGAGCATTTGGAAACTTCACTTCTTCTTTACTGTTGTGCTTGGGATACTGAGACTCTGCTCCGTCCCCGGGGTCGTCTCCCTGCCTGGATTTGAATTGAACACCGGGGCTTCTTGCAAAAACAATCCAGCACCTTCCCCGCCTGCGCACCCCTGGCGCGAGCAGGGCTCTTCTGCGCAGAAGTGATGACTAGCGCAGCGTCACACAGCAGGTCAGATGTCGCAGCTGGAGGGCAGATCTTTTGACTACTGTTTGTTTCTTCTTGTAGGCTCCTATTCAGAGGAGGAAGAAACCAGCTTCTCAGAAGAAACGTCGATTCAAGACTCACAATGACCACTTGGCCGGAGTATTAAAAGATTACTCTGATGTCGTTGCTGGCAAACAGTGACCGGTTGAATTCTGGAGCAAACGGGCATTTTTATACAGGCTTTTTGCCATTCGGGCTCGGTGTCTGCTCGCAGAAAGACTGACTGTATATAGTAATGTGATGTGTTTTCCCCCGTCCCAGCAACTGCCGAGATGAAACAGGTCAGTTTAAGAGCAAGTATGAACTACTAAATTTAGAGTTTAATTTAATTAGCTAAGGGGAAATGTGTCTTGAATCAAGAGGTTCTCACTAGCTGCCTCTTGGCCTGGAGTGATAAATGGTGCTCAGCGTGTAATGCAGGAGTTCCTGGGCAGTGCTTAACTCTGCTTTTACATTGCTTCATGGGCGTTTACCTGGAATTACGTACAGGGGGCTTTCTAGTAGAATCGAACACAGCATTCGTTTTACCTGTTTCAGGAAAACCTTTTCCTAAAATCACTGCAGGCAAGTTGCTTTCACAGTCAAATGCACCCACGGTTTGTACGCTTCTTCCTTGCCGTGGGGCTGAGCTTTACTGAACGTGTGTGATATCTGAGGCTCAAACTCGGAAACAAACCCCTCCCAAACTCCCAGCAGGCTGCAGGATGGCAATGCGGCCGTAGCTTCCTAACGCTAAGCAGAAATCGCCCTCGGCGAGTTCTCGTCACTGTAGTGGATGCACGTGCGTTGCACAGGTCTACTCTGTGGACAGGAGGGAAATAAAATGACGGTGTGATACTGAAGCAATGTTTTGGGTTTTTTTCTAAAGTAATAAACCGACAATGCTGGTTTCCAGTGTTGCTTCCTTAAAGAAAGAGAGAATCAATGTCTTTTTAATGACTCATTGTTCTGGGCTAACGCTTTTGTCTCTATCGTTCTTGGTTAGGAAGGGACCACCTTAAATAAAAGCTCCCTGTAGATGCCCGATGTTCCCTGCAGTACAGACTAACGTGGAATGCGGCCAAATTTATGTCCTCTTGATAACTTATTTTTATGTACCGAACCAGAGTCGATCAATGCTGATATTGTTTTCGTGGCGCTGCGGGAGAGGAGCTGTGCCTCTGCTCTTTCTAGGGTTAGGATCAAAGATAAAATAGGTGACTGCGAGGTCCCCCCGACTGCTGCCTGCACATGACCTGTCATCTTGATGTATCGGGGGCTGAAGCAGAGGCCGTCAGATGCGGACGCGCACACGGATGAAGAATAAGGCTTTGTTGCTGTGGCGCTGAACAGGTTATGTCTGCTTGGGGAAGCAGAGGAAGGAGGAATATACTTCTGTAAAGTGTAGCATTTATCCTCCTGATTTTAAAGACTGCTCTTTTGAGAAACAGACCATACTTCCAGCATTGCACATGTCAGTCTTGAGAGTTGCTAAATGCCGGTAGGAGGTTTCTTCTGCTATTTTTTTATATATATATATAGGTGCGTATTATTATTTTATGTTTTTTAAATATATATATATATAAAAACCATGCTGCTCCAGCTGGTTTTGAAACTGCTTTTCTTTCCTGTATCTTCCAGGTCAGCACAAGCAATATTCCTCTTGGAGCTTTTTAGTTTTCTGTTACAGCTCTGCTTTAAAGCACTTGCGGCACACTTGCAAAGCTGTTCACCTCTCTTCTGTCATCTTCACTCAAAAAAAGAAGGGAAAAACAAAAAGGTTCCCTTCCATTTGCTGCATTTTTGAGAAGATTTTTTTTTTATATATATATTTTTGGTGGTGGTGCTCAGACAAAAGCAGAGCTCTTAGTGAGCTTTGACTTGCCTTTCATACCTTTGGGGGTTTTCATGGGGTAACTTCCCAGTCATCTGATGTAGCGTTACCCTTTCTTTGGGAACCAAAGCTTGCAAAGCAGGCTGTAAGGTAGGCTACCTGTTTTGTTTCTCTGCTCAAGCGATGAAGAGGAGTCTAAAGAAAACACCTCCAGCTACTTTCAAAGATGAAAAATACGTTAGGTCGGAAAAGAGGAGAGCAGGAAAGGAAGATTGGCTACCAGCTCTGTGTGTGCTCTGCTGGCATTGTCAGGCTCCAGTTGGGAAGACTGGATTAGATGTTTTGTCTTGCTGGAGGAAGTCTGCTCCTCTGCTGTACTACCAGAGAGGGCATAATAAGTTTTACAGCTTGTTAGGGTACAGTCTCAAGAATAGTCGAAGCTCACGTTGGCCCGTTAGAGCTGGCACGGAATATAGACGAGCAGTCATGAAGGAAACAAGTTCAGAAAATAAGCAGGAGCTCCTCTCTTTTGTGTGGGTTTCAGGAGTTGGGTTTTGTTTCTCTATCGGAGATGCTCCCAGCTGCCCTTACAGGTTTTTCCCAAGACCTCTTAAAAATCAAATAGTGCAACTTGAAAACGGGTCAGACTATATCAACGGGAGGCTGTTTGCTGAAAACATTTTAGTACCACTCCAGTCCACTTGAGTCTCTTCACAGCATAACATCCAAATCAGGCTTTTTGCTGACGTTCAGTGTAAGAGTTCACAGCTGTTAAAAACTTAAACCTACTTCATCTTCCTCCAGGGTGTTCTCATGTATTCCGTGTCTGGCAAGATGGTTCTCCCAGCGGCCAAAACCATCATGCCCTCAGCTTGCTTTCTTTGGCAAAACCCTTCTTCCCTCAGTCTGGCAGTGCGAAGGGCTGCTGAGAGGCATGACGCTCTCTCCTGGGGGCCATGGGCCTATTTCTCCATCTTCCCTTCCTTCCCCGGAAGCGTCTGCTGCTAACCAGGAAGATAAGGAGACTCAGGCTGCCCTCAGCAAAGATTGAACATCGAATGAAGTATTTCAGTCGGCTGGGACCGACGATGATCATCTAGCCTATGGCAGGCATCTTCGTCTTACGCATTTCAGGAAGGCTCTTGGGCAAACCCCTATCAGTGCAGGCTTTCCCTGTCCCTCCCAGGTGAGGACTTGCCTCTGCCTGTCTCCTGAGGCTCCTCAGGTGATGCGTGTCCTGTCCAGCAAGGACGTCGTTCCCTCGGCTCCAGGATTCCCTGTGTCGATCTTGTCGTTTGAGTCTTTCTAACCCTCTGGGGCCACAGAGGAACGCAGGCACTGACAAGCAGTTCTTCTGATCAGCACCCTTCTCTTCTTCCCCGTCCGTATCAGCCAGGAGCAGAGAGGCGTTCAGCTCCCACCCCGGTGATGCTGAAGGACATGCGGACAGGGCCCTGGGGAAAAGGAGGACGCTCTTTCTCAATGGTGGGAGCTCCCTGAGATACATCTTGGCTGTCTACGTCATCCTTTCGCTTGCACAATTGCATCTTGAGGCTGTGGCTGCGAGGACAGTAGTCACTGGAGCTCTTCCCGAGAGAACGCAGCTCTTTTGAGGTCTGCAGGCAGCCAGAGACGTGCACTCAGTCCTCTGTTTCCCCCTCGATATTACACTAGTTCATCTTGTTGGGATGGAGCTGTGCCAGTTCCCCGGGGATGAAACCGGAGGAGGAGGGAGCCGGTGGTGTGAGCCGGGCATCGCATCGCTAACCGCTTTTCCCCTCTAGCCAGGCGTTGCTGGTCTAGCACTTGCTTCTGAAAAGGGATCTTTTCTGAAAGGGCGTCTGTCAGCAACGTCAGCATACCTGCTCGTGGGGATCTGGGACTGCGCTGGCCCTTCGGGATGAGCTCCGTAGGTCTTCTTTGTGTCTCTATACGTGAACCCGACCTTTTATTTCGTCTGCTCCTCCTCGCCCCCAAAATGAAAGCACTGGGGGTTTTTTAAGGTACAAGTTGAATAGCCGTGGGGTGTCGGACCACTAGACATGGAGCTCTGCTGGCTCTACTCTCCTAAAAGTTGCTCTAACTGAAGAGTTGTTCCCCCTCCTCCTCCTCCGTTACGATGATCATTCTGGAAGGGGATGGAAAACAGCAGGATTTTGTACGGTTGAATGAGAAAACTGACATTAAGGCGGTGTGTACCAGAGCTAATCTATAATTCATCATGATCATTCAAGGCTTTTAGAGAGCCGAGGAGAGAGAGGCAAGAGAGCCCCGACAAGCGGTATGAAGACCCCGCACGTGGCTGTAGCCAGCGAGGGCTGTCACTTCGCATGAGCACGGGCAGCGGTGCAGGGCCACCGGGGAGAGCCGGGCTCCTGGTACCTGCTGATGAGGAGGGGCTGCCTTTGCAGATGACTAGAAGTAACTATGGCACTGACATCTCATTATTTCCAGCTTTGTTGCTTGCTTTCCGGTCGCTGCTAATGTACCAGGCCCAAATTCCTTTGTGTGTTACTGCCTCGGGGGGCCTCTGGCAGCTACTGCATCGGGGGGAAGATGTCTAGTAGGGTTGAGTTGGCTGGTGAAGATCGGCAAGGCTAACCGCTAACGACCATCAGGGAGAGGAGAGCTTGGACCCCAGTCTGCTGGTGCTGGCTTTCTACTGCGGGCAAAGTCAACGCTACGGCTGGATCAGCGAGGCTCACCGCTGAGTTGTCACCAAGAGAGGGATCAGCCTGAAAGCGGCGTTCCCGGCCGTCTCAGGTAGCTGGCATCGCTACAGCACTGCCAACCTGGCTCTAGGGGTGCTTGGAAAAGGCACCCAGGAGCCCTGGGCCAGCTTTTTGGTGTCATGCAGAAGGCCAGGTGGTTTGGGGCTTAATCTCCTCCCAGGGGAGAGAGGGTCTGCTTCCACGCTGCTTCTCAGGTCTTTCCTTCTGGCTCCGTAGGCACCTTCCTAACTGCGTCTGTCTTGTCAGTCCCACGCAGGTTCTCTGGCCGCTTCCCCGTAAAGCAGATAAGGAAGAGCGGCGGTTCCCCAGAAGAGAGGGCTCGTCTGGACACAGCAGGGCTCTCGGCAGGAAGGCAGCTTCTCCGTCGTGCTCGGTATTGCGTAGCCGTAGCTGCTCTCTTCCCAAATGAGGCGAACGCTCCAGCGAGGGCCAGCGGAGCAAGGGAAGCTTTCGGCTTTCTGCTCAGCACCGGGGAGGTCACACCTGGAAACTGTGTCCAGTTTTGGCCTCTCCCCTCCTTCAAGAGGGATGCAGGGATGCCGGGGAGGGTCTGGGGGCAGAGCGCCTGGGAGGGGGGAGCGGGGAGCTGGGACAGCTCGGCGCGGTGAAGAGGCGGCTGGGGGCGTAGCGAATCACGGGTACAGCAATGTGAAGGGCAGTTAGGAAGATGATGCGGTCAAGCTCTTTTTGGCAGCCCTGGTGGATGACATAATAGGGGAACGTGGGAAGTTTGGCTTGGATATTAGGGGGAAAAAAACCAAACAAACTGATGGGGAGGTGTCTCCGTCCATGGAGGTTTCAAGCGTCGCCCAGACAAGACCAGGCTGCCCAGATCTCTTTTTGGCAACAGTTCTGTTGCAAGAGGGAGGTTGGATCAGAGACCTTATGCGGCCCCTGTGGGTCTGCGATCCGGTTCCTTCAGTGCCGTCCGGCTTGCTGTAAGAGCAGATCTCCTTGTTTCTTGCTGGTTTGCTTTCTGCTGCTTTGGTTTTCTTTCTGCTGCTTTGGTTTGCAAGCGTGTGCAGCGGCCTCCGTGTTACCCAGCGGCCCGAAAAAAATCAGCCGTGACTCTGAAAACCCATCAGCGCTTCTGGGGTTGGAACCCACATGTGGGACCGCACCAGCCTCGTGGGCTGGACGTTGTGCAGAGTGCAAGCACAGCAGGGGAAAAGGATGGTTAAGGCAGGAGGTTGTCCTTCCATTAAGTTAATTTTTTGACTGTACCTGCACTTCTGGGCTTACATCCAAGGCCTGAAGTACTTGTGCGATTTCCTCCTGCCTCCATCAGTTACGCTGTATTCTCTATTCCCTCCTGAGCTAGTTATTAATTATGGAGGCTGCAGAGATAAAGTCCAGACTCTGCTAATGGTTGACTTCCCCGTGTTTTAGAAGCGGCGTTTCAGGGATCTGCTAATGGTATTTCTTAGCTCTGCTTTTTAAGCTCCACCGTCACCTTGGTTTCTAGGCTGAGCGTGGCGGATAACGGTGTTTAAACGTTGGCCGAAGCCTGGCTCTCCGGGCAGCCTGCAGTTGCAGGGCACGCATCTGCGGCACCCTGCTCATCTCCCTGGGCTGAGAGGTCTCCCCGGTGCCGGCGGTGCCTGGCCTGGGCACGGCTGCCCTGGCTCTGGACTGCAGGCACGGCCCCAGGGCAAACTTCAGGCTTTCAGGTGCTCCGGGCAACCCTCCGCGTGCCGTTATCCCTGTCCCTCCCAGGGCGGTGGGATGCGCGCTTTCCCGGGCGTGCGGGGCCTTGTTGTGCTTGCGGGGAGCGCAGAGCAGCCTTGCCCGGCCGCGTTCAGGCGGTGCGGTGACACTTGCTGCCTGACGCCGCTCCATTTCCCCGAGCTTTGAAGAATCGGGGAGCAAATCCACGGTGGGCGCTGTGCCCAGCTGTCCTCGCAAAGCCACCTCTTTGCTCCTAGCCACCGGCTTCCCTCCCAGCCCGTGTGCGAGCTTCTAAAGCCAAACTCCAGCGCGCTCTCATCTTTCCTCTCCCAGCCTTGTTATTCCTTCCCCTCTCTCCCGAGGAGGCCCGCAGGAGCGGGTGCTGGGCTCGCTCCTCCTCCCTGCCCCATCCGGCCTCGGCGCCGGCTCCGTCTGCCCTTTGCTCTTCCTGCCCCGGCCGGCCGGTCTCCATTCCCGCCGCGCGATCCCGTGGTCCCTGCCGCTGCTGCCTGCACAGGCTGCCTGCTCCCCCCCCGCCCCATACAATCCTCTGGGAGCTACGGCTCTCCTTCTCTCCCGTCTTGTTCCCGTTTGTCCGCCACTCGGTTGCGTCCGTCCGATGCGGGGGGTTAGTGCTGTGTTTTTCTCCGCCGACCCTGCCGACTTGTTCCCGGCGGTCGCTCCCAGCCTCGGGGGCAGCAAACCTCAGCGCAGGGCTGCAGGGATGCGTAGGAAGGAGCCGCTCACATCCTCCCCCTCCCCGAGCTGAGCCTTGGCATTAAGGGCATGGGGAGAGAAAGACTTGGGAAAGTGGAAACAATGAGCGTGAAATTTTCTCACTTTGGTTTTTCCAGCTCTGCCTGTTCGTACCCCCCCAGGGAATTATCCCTGGTATCGGATGCCAGCACTGGCCCGGGAGTCCCTGGTTCCCGTTTTGCAATCTCCCGATGTCAGCCAGCAGCTCGGGCCTTCCTGTAAGCGTCCCGACGGTCACGGAGAAGGAATGTTCTCCCGGCCGCATGGGGAAAGGTCACCACGGGCAAAGGGGACGCTGGGGCTGGGCGAGCGGCTCGCCGCTCCCTCCCCTCGCCGACGGGGGCAGCGCCGATCGGCGTGGGGCTGAAAATGGTTTGGCTTACAGGGGAAACTTATTTTTTGGTAAAAAAAAAAAGGTTCAAAAAGTGAAATATTTTTGGCAAGGCCCTGTTCCTTTCGCGGGGCAGATGTCGGAGCAGACGCTGTGCCCAGGCAGAGGCCGGGAGGACGCGTGCGTGTTTCTTTGCTTTCCTAGCTGAAGGACGTTTGCTGTTGAATCGGCTCCCGAGAGCGTTTGCGCACCTCGTAAAGCGGAGCCTGGGACAGCGGTGTCGGCCAGCTACCGCCGCGCTGCGTAGCAGATGGGCCGAGCGATACGTTGTGCTGCGCTCGCAACAAACCTCTCCCCCGAACGCGGCTGGGAAAGCAAGCTGTGAGTTGTGGCGGAGGATTAGCATCCAACGTTAAGGGCTTAACTCCCCGGCTCATCCCTCCCTGCCAGCCGGGAGTTTCAAGTTAACACCACCGTGGCTTTCTTTTTCTTCTGCCTTCCACAGTTTGCAGCTCCTGGCACTTTGTTTTCAGAGTCTGCCCCGTTGGCTGAGGCTCCTGGGGACACTGGTCGCGTTTATCGGGGTGGAGGAAGGAGGAGGAATTTCTAGGTTGGGCTTACGAACCGAGTTTTGCGAAATTTTCAGGGTTTTTAAAAAAAAAAAAAAAAAAAAAAAAAAAGAAAAAAATCTGGCCCTGCGTCTCTAGGTTACGTTTGCTTCTGCTGTGGCTGAGCTCATGGAAAATCGCAGCTTAGCTCCTGCGCTCAATGCCAAGATTAGTAGGTTTAAAAACTAACCGATAACATCTTTGTAAACTTGGAGTCATTTCTTTTAAAGCCTGCTGATCCTTCCAGCCTGAATTCTGGAGCTTTCCTAGAGATCCCCGCGAGCCGAGCGGGACAGTATCTGCCCTGAAAAGTCGCCGCGTCCCTCAGGGAGCGTCGCCTTTAAATTCCCGAGGGAGGAAGGAGCCTGCCGTTCCCCTTCGGGGTGTGTGTTGGGATCCTTCTCCCTGGTCCTAACCAGATACACAGCACGCGACGACGCTCTGCGCGTAACTTATAATCACCACTGGTTTTATTTTTAAAAAATTACAATAGAAAAGTACCTTTAAACATATTTCCAAAAGCAGAGTAGACAATGTGGAAGCTTCTCTCCTCTCCACAAAGACAAAGTACAGGAAATAGTTTGCTAAAAGAGTTAGTCCGTCGCTTGGAAACGCTGGTATCGTTCCTTTTAGAGCCGCTCAGAGGTTTGTCTGGGAATTGATTTCTTCTCACGTCGCCTTTATCAATCCCACTTTTTACAGAAGACCCCAACAGGACAGTTTCCCATCGCACCATCTCGCACCCCCCCCCCCCAACCCCCCGCCCTGGCTCCGGCAGCCGAAATCTCAGCCGTCTTATTTTGGCCCTCCCGCAGAATAAAAAGGAGGAGGAAGAAAAAGGCGATGATGTTTTAACAAGGCCACGGGCACCCCGCGTCTTCAGAGCAGCCGGGAAACCGGCTATGGCGAAGCCCGGGCAGCGGCCGAGCTGGGTGTACTCTGCGGCAGGGACGGGGTGGGGAGGAAAGGCAATGAAAGGAGAAGTTTTGCGTCTCCTTTTGCAAAAAACTGAAATCTGTTTGAGCTTTTGCTTTGCTTCGCTTTGTTCGCTCTTTTTCCAAATTCCTCCTGGAGCGGAGGAGAAGGAGAGACTCGTAGGTCAAGCGGTCTCTCTGCTGGTACGCTCTCTCTGTAAAGGTTACAGATCACTGCCCAAGGGCAGCCTCCCTGGTCTTCGCGCACGGAAACGTGAAAATGCTACGCAGCGAGCCACCGGACCGGCATCACCTTGATGCTAAAACCCCAGCGTAACGGTAGGCGCGTGCCTGAGCCCCGCGGGACTCGCGCCCAACCTCGCGTAAGCTGGCCGAGCCGGGGTTTGTTGTTTCGTTTTGTTTTTTTTTTCTCATACAGCAGTTTACGTTGCCCGTAACAACTTCAAGCAGTCATGGCAGGAGGAGGAGGCAAATTGTCACCTCGCTACATGTGCGGGCTGTCTCTGCCCATCCCTGATCCGAGCCGTTGTACCGTGCCGAAGCTTTGCACAGCAAGCTATTAACGTAGCCCTAAGGTTAAAAAAAAAAAAAAAAAAACAACAAATTGCCATAAGAAAGTTTCTGATTGTCCTGCTCGGTTGTCGTTTGGTACAACTGGGAAGAAAACGGTAATACTGTAAGTGTCCGCAGGCGTCTTGCCGATACAGCCGGAGCACAATTCCGACAAACCCGAATCATGCGTCTCCGACATCCGCACGCACGTGAACATCGCGCCTTTGACGTGCAGCTGACGGGGCGGAGGGGATACAGACTCCTAATGACACGCTTTCGGAAGTCGAGCACAAACCTTGTGGTCCAACCCAGTGTAAGATTGTCCTATTTCGGAGGTTTGGTACAAAAATACTTGCTCTCGTTTTGCTTCTTTTTTTTTTTTTTTTTTTTTTTTTTTTTTTTTTTTTTTTTTTTTTTTTTTTTTTTTGTCGTCTGCTTTCCTATGGTTCTGTTTGAAAAGACGTTTCAAACACTACAGCAATGCCTGTCAAACCATGCTTTCAGAAGTAACACACTCTTTCTTACAAATATACAGTGTAAAAGAGGAAAATATTATTACTAGGTATGCTTTTCGTTTTTCTTCTAGGAGAGCAGATGTGTGATAGAGGCTGTGGGAAAGTCTTGGAGGAATCCAAACTTGTGTGAGGTTTTTGGTTTTGGTTTTGGTTTGTTGGTTTTTGTTTTTTTTTCAAGCCTGTAACAACAGAGAGAGGTGTTAAAAACGGGCTGAGACAAAGCGGAAAAGGGGCTGTGGTTAATCTCTCTTCCTTCCTGGGGAAGCTCCCGTGCCGCAGCCCTGGGGGCTTGTGGAAACGGGGCTCTCCTTGTTTTGGAAATGGGGCGAGGACGGGAGAGCAGCCGGTTTTTTAACCGGGAATGGGCAAGGTGGGAGATGCCCGCGGGGGAGAGCCGGGGCTGTCGGCACCCCCGGGGTCGGTCGGCCAGGCAGAAGGGAAGGACCCCGCTGGTCCCAGTTTGCTGTGGTCCCTGGGGGTTTTAACTGGGAAGCCGAGAGTTAAGTTTTGAGTTGAATTTTGCACTTAAGAGGAATTTGGTCTCTGTTGATCCAAGGCAGGAAGCGAGGACGGCAAGGAGATGAGATTACCGGGGGTAATTCAAAGCCGAGAGGCATTCCTCGGCTCTCGAAACTCTCGCCCCAGATAACAACGATAAACGCGGGAACGGCAGAGCCGCGCTTTGGCGCAGCAGGCGCCGTGCCGTGCCGTGCCGTGCCGCAGCGGGACCAGCAACGCCACCCTGCAGGGATCGATCCCGGGGACGCGCCCGCCTCGCCCCCCATTTCCTCGGGGACATCGCCTCGGCTTCCTCGCCCCTCTCCCCCCTCCCCAAAGCAGCAAAGCCGGCGGGAGGAGCCGCGTTCCCGTGGCGCGGCCGGGCGCCGTGCTGCAGCCTTACCAGCACACTGTGGTTTCGCGGAGAGCACGCCAACCCAGTAGCCGCCTTGGAAGACTCCATTAATACCCACAAGACTGACTGTAGGCCGCCATCACACACCTGAGACCTGCGAGGGGACACAGGGTTAGGGACAGGGTGGGGGGGACAGGAGGACACGCGGCGGGGAGAGGTTATTTTGCCTAAAGGGACGGTTTGCAGCTTAGCGGCAAATCGGAGGAGGATGGAGGCGGGAGAGCCTGCCGCGTGCCGTAGCCTTTCCCGGCTGGAGGAGCCTGGTGGGGAGCTGGGAGGTCCCCGACCCTCCGTCCTCGCCGCCCGTTGCAGCTACGGGGGTTGCTGCGAGCAGGTGGACCTGTCCCAAGGCATTCCCTCATCTCCCCTTCCCAAATACAGCTCTGCTTGCCTTTTAGCTGGAAACACTGGCACGTTCCGTATTTTGGAAGAACCACCGGTTCCCAAAAGCCTCGCCACTCCCTATTTTTATCTGCTGGGCCTAAAATAGCTGGTAAATGCTTCAGCGGATCCAAGTTTCAGGTCGGCTCCAGCCACGGCCGGTCCTCCTGCCCTCCCCCAGCGAGCGAGCCCCGTGGCCGCGGCACAGGGCTGCCTGCACGGGAGCACGGGCGGCCGACGCCGGACCCTCTCCACCTTCGGGGATCCGCTGGGATTTCTCCACAGGTGGGTGCGGATGTGGTGGCGGGAAGGTTTCCCGGGAGGCACCGGCAGCGTGGGGTGGTCGGGGCAGGCTGGGATCACGGGGCAAGCGATGCTCAGCATCACCTCAGCCTCTCTCCCCTCTTCCGTTTGACCCCCCTTTGTTTATTTATCCACAAAAGCCGAGTTATTTGCTGAGCCTTATCTTCCCGACCTCCCTCCCGGGGCTTTTTCCATCCGAAGAGGTCCCAGGCGTCATCGAACCAGCCCCCCTCTCCTGCTGGGTAGCCGGGCACTTGGTAACACCGTGCTTCTCGTTTTGGCATCCCCGCCACCCCAGGACAGCTTTCGTTAAGCTTTAATGAGATGGTTGAACCGGGAGGCAGAGGTTGCCTTCGGCCGGGCTTCATGTGCAGCACCGTGCCATCGCTACACCCACCCCCGGGCACGAAACCTCCGCCGCTGCAACGGCACGGGCCGGCACGCCGCGGATCTGCCTTTCCATCCTGCCCCGGGATGTCTGGGAATGCGCGGGGGCGGACGGGGAAGGGGCAGAGACGCGTCCCCCTCCCCGGCCCCCCGCGGCGGCGCAGGACGGGAGCGGGGAAGCGGCACTCACCCGGCATTCAGCAGAACTGACGGGACTTCCAGCCCTGAGAACCAGCCTCGGAGGGAGGGAGCCAGCGCATCTGCAACGACAAAGGGGCGCAGGGTGAGAGGGGTGCTGGCCCCACGACCCGGCTGCATCCGGGATCCCCTTTCCCGGCATTCCCCAGGCTCAGGGCGGAGGGAAGGCGCGAAACGGAAGCGGTACGGCCATCCCAGCTCCGGTTTGGACGTGATGCCGGATAGGGTCAGCCCCCACCATCCCGCTTGCAGCGGGACCGAGCCGGGACGGCAGCACCGCGGTCTCGCCGCGCAGGAGGTGGGCAACACCCGCAACGCCCGTTTGAGCGGGGGGGTGGGAACCGTCGCACGCCAAAAACCCGGCAGCTCTCGCCGCCTGCCCGCGCGCGCTCGGTGCTTTGCCGGATAACGCCAGGTCGGCCTCGCCGTCCGGAGGTTCCCCGTCCCGCCGCTCGCTGCGGGACCCGGCCAGCAGCTCCGGTTTGGGTGGTGGCACCCCTTTCCAACGCCCCCCACCAAACCCGCAGCGCCGGCAGCTCCCCTGGGGAGGGGGGTACAGGGACGGGGACAGGCTGCGGCCCCCCCCCAGCTGCGGACCACCGCCTGCTTCACCGCAGCACCCCGGGGCGGCGTCATCGAACCAGCCACCATCTCCGCCGCCGTGCCGGCTCCGTAGCCGCGGTGGATGAGAGCTCTTCTATAAACAGCAGGGCCCGAAAAGCTGGAGTTTCATCCAAAGGCTGCGGCTTGTTTGGATGCCGAGTGCTTTTCCTCGCCCTCCCGCTCAAACCAGCCCCTGGTTCCCAGCGACGGCGGCTCCAGATAACTGGCTATCCCAGTTCAATCCCGGTGGGCCGGGGACAAAAGCCTTTCGGATGCGGCTTATCCGGGCAAATCTGTTTCCGTGCGCTCGTTTCCTCCCGCTCACTGCCAAGCCGGAGCCAGCGGCGAGGAGCGAAAGCCGGGATGATGTCCCGGACGATGAGTGGCTGGCTGCCTGCTCCCCTTCCCGCCATGGGGGTCTCTTCCCGGCATCCCCGCCATGCCGTTCCGGAAACATCCCGAAGGCTGGCACCGCAAAGAAATCCTCCGCCATCTCCATTTCCACTTCTTCTCCTCTTTTCCCCGCTCGTTTCCCGGGGCGGGTGGTTAATTTTTAACGGCCGCGTGCCGCCGTCAGGGGCCTCGTCAATAAAAGATGGGTCCTCCGTTTGCGCTTCGCTTGTCCTCTCCTCCCCGTCAGAATCGCTTCGCTTCACTCCCCGTCTCCCGCAAACCGCATCCCAGCGACGCTCGAGGGGCGGCCGGGGGTTCGGGGGTACCCCCTCCCCCCTCCATGTTGCACTGCGTTGGGTGCCGGGAGCGACGGGAACGGTCCAGCCGCAGCGAGCATCCTCCATCCCTCCATCCCTCCATCCCTCCATCCCTCCATCCCTCCATCCCTCCATCCCTCCCGCCTGCCCCGGGCGAGAGCGAAGGGAGGAAGGCAGAGAGGTGTTTGGGGAGAGGCAGGCGGTGCTGCCCGCACCTCCCGCTGCCAGCGCTCAGCTCGCTTTGGGTGCCCTCCCTAAATCTCGGGGTAGGAGCCGGGGTTGGGCGCAGTGCCTGTTAGCCGGGCAGAGGTTAGGGGTGCGGCGAGCACCGAGGGGGAAAGGGATGGGGGGCAGGGGGGGGTGTTCCGGGGCGGTGAGCGCAGTGGTGGTGGATGGATGAGAATTACCTGGGCGTGCAGCGAAGCGGGGTAGGTGAAAGCAGGAGGAGNNAACGTGGGGCTCGGCCGGCAGCGAGCGATGCCGTGGGGCTGGGTGCGTCGTCTCCGAGAGGTTGGATTACCCTGGGGATCCGGCGTCAGCGGGCACGAAGGAGGGCGCGTGGCTCGCGCCCGCGCGCAGCAGCAGCGAGGCGAGGAACCCGCGTCCGCGCAAGAAATGATCTTCCGGTAGCGGGAAGAGGTACGGCGCGCTCACGGCA
>VXBL01002071.1:359543-370207 GCA_013400195.1 Aramus guarauna | reverse complement strand
TTTTTATATTTTTCCCTCTAAACACATTTTTGGGGATTGTGGATCTGCATATGTCAACATTTGTAATCAAGGTGATGCAGCATGCATAATTCACTCCAAATGCCTGAAGTTTGGCAAAATTATCAATACCTGAAAAGAGCTTCAGAACAGGAAGCATTAACCAGCCTGCAAACTGTAGGTTAGTATCTGCCACCAACTATAATTACCATTTGTAGAATATAAATTTTATATGAAGTGTCATCAGGAGCTATATGACCTTCTAAACAGCTTTTTTCAAATCCAGTTATTTCCATACTCTGTCCTTCACATACCCACAAATACGACTAAGTGGTCTATTCTGAGCACTCCTGTATTAACCAGGGCCAAGATGTATTAAGAAAAAACATTAATAATATCAAATGCCTGTCTACAAATTTTACTGAATATTTTCGACAGAAAGGAATCATTTGCCTGCAACTAATATTTTTGCATTTTTTAAATTGTTAGCTAAATTCATAGGCCCCAGAAGTATTCTGACACATGCCAGAGGTAATGATCTAGGAAAATTGAAAAGTGTGATACTGATTAGGCAAATGAAAAAAGATATCTCTACTCTGCATGAGTCATTACCAAAAGGTTTGATAATGTACTCAAAGCATTATTCAGTGACAGACATTTTCCAATGGACATTTCGGAGGATAAAAATAGAGGAATAAACAGAGCTTATAATTTTATAAAAGTAGTGCTAAGTTTTCTACTGAAGCTACAATTATGGAATAAATCTGCCATCTTGCAATCTCGCTGAAGTGGATAACCCTTTCATTGAAGGAAGATGTGAATGGAAAATTATATTTATACTGAAGAAGCTGTAAGTTCCAAAGATGAAAATGAAAACTGACTTTCCACTCTGCCGTAACCTCACTGGGGTCAACATTTTTCACCACCCCTGCTGTCTGTATTTCAGTTGTTACCTAGTTACCTGCAGCTAACTAGCTGCAAAATAAGTTAAAAAATCTCATGCAGATAATTGAGTACCTTGTGAAGAATGGAAGGTTACAGATGTTACAGTATACAGTGACTGATTTCTCCAATTGTAGACAGTACTCCAGAAAACTTTTTCTTCATAATTTCTAGGAGACTGAGTGAAGGACCACTATAGAAAAATATAGGATAAAATAGGATAGGATAGGAAGCATAACTTGTAAGGAATAATATCTTCTTAAAACAGAGATGGAGAGGACAATTTCCCATAAATTAGGAAAAAGAATTCTTCAAACATAAGTGGAAGAAAATCTAACTGATCAATGAATCAAGTTTGGGATAATGTAATTATAATAGATATAAGCATCTAAAAGTATTAAAACATGACAAAGCAATATCACTAGCAGTAAGTTATATCCTTATTAATTGCATGAACTTATCTTTGAAACTCATTAGAAATATTAATTTTATTTCACGTATACCATTTTCTGCTATCAACTCACCTCATGTGAAACTCAGAATACTTCTGTAGCAAGCACATTAACATTATAGCCATATGTAGATTTTGTCTTCCAGCTTCAAATGAACATTACCTAACCAGCTCTGTGGGGAAAATGTTTCTTTTGAAGTTGTGGCTCTGTGAGCACTGTTATTGGTAGTGTTGTTGCATTTCAAGATACTGAAAGAAAATTATATTGCTGTTTCAGAAATAGTTATTTAGGGTGTACTTCCAAAGAGGCGTTTTATTATGGCAGGATGACAGCTTAAAAGAAAGGTAGGGGTGCAGAATCTAGGCATTCCCACAACTCATTATCCTGCAAATACTTGGATTACCACACCGTGAAAGAAACAACTGTATTCAAGAGCAGTCAACAAATCTCTGTGTGAATAGTTACTGTGAGAGGCTTGAAATGAGGAAAGTTGAAAGCGACTTTTGTGCTGCTCAAAGACTCATTCAGGCATGTAGGGGATGAAGCTTCATCTCTCCAGTTTAATAAACTGGTTCCTTTTTAATTAAGCAATAAGGTATGGTAGGGGCATAAACTGAAATGTATTAATTCATAGTTAGTGTGCTGCTGCTAGCCATGAGGCTGAAGGATAAGTCACCATCAATGCAACCAGGCATGAATTACCACCCCTGAGTGTTCATTTTGGAGTGTCTTATGGCCACTGTAACAATTTTATTATTTTGAAAATATTTATAATGTTAATTAAAGGTGTGCACAAATACAGTTTTCTTTTAAACTGTGCCCAGTTTATTCTATTTTTTAAAGTCCATACGTTTATTTAGCAAGGGAGGAATTCACCTCTCCCTGCACAAAGCCCATTTACAAAGAAATAAGTGGCAACAGGAGAAGGGAATTATAACTGCTGTTTTCTTTTCTACTGTTCCAGCAGCTCCAGCTCCTTTCTGAAGTGTTTGCACGTAGAATCACCACAAATGTGAAATAAAAAAGTTAGTGTTTGAAAAAGAGCATTTACTTGCCACTTGTCTCTTCACCTGTTGGAGATTTCATGTGTGCCACATAGTGGAACCACAAACAAGTTCCCACAAGGTGTGCCACAGACAAGCTCCCACCATCACCACTCTGAGTTAGATCTCAGCCAGCTTTGGTCCAACAGTACTGCAGTCCCATCACCATGGGAGAAAAATGAAAATCGACATTTAATAGCATATTGTCCTTAGTATGCTTTCAATAAAACTCTTATTTTATTTTAAAATACAGATATGCTTTACTAAAACCAGAAATTTGATGTCGATTAATGATGCAGATGGACAGACAAAAACATACTCACAGGACAAACAAAAATGTTAAATAAAATTTTAAGTGTCCTCATACATTCTTACAAGATTTGTATTAATTATAGTTCCTTTCAGTACTGGTCTTCCTTTCCTTTTGTCATTTTTAACATGGTTAGTACCCAATGAAAGATTTTCTGGCTTATTCTTCATTTTGGAGAGGGCAAGTTAACACTGAGACAGGTCCTAATAATATAAGTTGGCAACAAGTTCTGTGTGTATTATCATCAGAAGTCAATTTCTGTGATAATATGAGACCAGATGTATGGAATATCCTGCATCTAGAGCACATTGCATGATTAGATTTCTTTATGCTGCTGAAAACCAATTAACAACACAATAGGATATGATACAATGCAACCACCCCATCTTGTAACAAAGTAATTATTGCATCTCTTCCAAACATTATTTCAGGATTTTCTTTCCCATATGGTATATGAAAGAAAGTCATTGGCAGCGTTGAGTTGCTATATCTGCCAAAAGTGCTCTTTAGTAAGCAGTAATTCAAGGAGCAAATAAGTTTTTACGTGTGATTAGCTGATTGAATGACCACGTGAAATAGGTAAATTTTATTATTCATGAATAATCCATGTATGTGAATATATTATTGCTATTAGTTTTATATAAAGTACTATTTTTGAGATACTTAATAAAGATAGGTATATTTTTTTATTAATAGTACCAAAGTGTAGAAAACAGTATAGAAGTACAGCAATGTCTACTGGCAGTACCAAGGTTTCCTGTGGCCTGAAAAATGCACGTCGTGTTGTGCACGCTCAGGGGTTAAGTAATCCATTTTGTCTTCCCAGAAGACAGTAGCAACTAGAAGTAGGAACTTCATTAAGGTAAGAGCACTTACGCACTTTCTCATGATCACCTGGGCTGGAAGTGTCACTCATCACTAGGGCTCTCGTTCATAGTGTGACTTTGATCTGTTGACTCAGTTTTAAATAAACACTGGATTTTAACAAAGCCACAAATGCACTGGACTTTTAAATGATTAAACTACCTTTCAGGGAAGAGGAAAGACATTGATGATTTTATTCTGTCTTCTGAGAAACTTAAAAGGAGCAAGAAAATTCCTGCATAGCTCAGAAGAGATCTAAAGGGAAACTGAGCTCATATAGTCCTTAACAACCTAGTCATTATTAATTTCTCCTCATCTTAAGTGAAACTTTAAAAAGCAAAATGCAATTGTTTTTCTGTTTAAACAGCTTTAATACTCAGTGACAACAAGGAATGACACAGCAACAATAGGTCTATTTTCTATTTTATTGAGAAACAGTTGCATTTTACTGCTAAACAAGGCCAATTAATCCTCTAATATTTTATGAATATGCATATAGTACAGTGAAAGGTATCAGTACATCTCATCAGTCTGATTCTGACATGGTAAACACACTAATGTTGGTAATTGCCT
Organism: Aramus guarauna; assembly: GCA_013400195.1. Classification (NCBI taxonomy): domain Eukaryota; kingdom Metazoa; phylum Chordata; class Aves; order Gruiformes; family Aramidae; genus Aramus; species Aramus guarauna. Next base: position 366,026 of record VXBL01002071.1, on the reverse strand, counting down.
CTAGGCATAAGCAGAATACACCACAGTAACCTTTCTGGATCAACATTAAAACTACTATTTGAACTGATTTTCACATTTTTGAAAGTAGAATGGTGTAAGTAGGTAGACCTGCATTCTACCTATAGAAGAAGCAATAAGACTGGCTAAGAGTAGAGTTTGGACATGGAGTAGCTAGACATGGAGTAAGTGGAAAATTATTTTTCCCAGTGGTAGCCAATGTTAAAAGAGATATCTTAAATATGATAGGTAGCAACATTGACTGACGCTAAGGCTCACATCTGACATGTTCAGGTTTACAAAAAATGCATTTTATTACTGATTAGATTGATAGGAAATTTTGTGTCAGTTTAACAGTTTCAAACAAAGTGTTTATTTTAAAAGATAAACTAAATTATTTTGGTTTGAGCTAAAATCTAAACGTGATTTGGAAAGACGGCATATAAGCAGACACACAAGTAATACTCTGCTAAATATGTTGAACACAACATCCTTTTCATCCTGCTTAGTGGAGATATTTTAAACTCTAGAAAAATAAGAATTAAAGAAAAAAATCTAATGAAATAAGTTGTAATATATATGTTTGAAGAACAGGTTAATAATCTCTAATTCAGCCTACTATTCTAGTTCATATCTCCTTCTAAGATTTTTTTATCAAATTAATTTGCCAGTGTCACTAACGTAAAACCAGAACAGTTTTCATGAGAATATCTTTGTGCAATTATCACACAAAGCTAAGATAGTTCCATCACCTATATCTCTGTACTTTTAACTTTATGAATTTTTAAAATGATTGACTGATGTTCAGGCAATTTGTTTATAGCCATAACAAGGTTTGACTTTGTTTCTTTGTTTGACAAGCATAACAATGTGGAGAAAAACAAGCATAGATAACCAGCCTCATAATCACAGTGGCCCAAATGGGTATTTGAAAATTTAGATATTTAAACTCTTTATTATCTGTGGTCATTTTATGCTTGACAGGATAAAATGTTTATGAAAGAATATTAGATTAAACATATCCTGTCATAAAAAAAAGATAAAAGTAAGGGGGAAGGAAATAGAACTGGAAACAAAATAAAACCTTCAGATTTCTGAAGCAGTCACGTGAATTTTAATGAAGGTGCAGAAAGTCTAGTGTGGCAGAGATCCTTCACAGACTCTTCACAGATGAATTAGCCAATGCATGCAGCACGGTACACTTCTGTAAGGCTGCAGAAAAGCCATATTAATGTCCAGACATCTTTAAAATAAAAAATCTTCAAAATTATTCACTTGCCATGCATATTGAATATTAAAGACATTTAATACTGCAGTTTATTAACCTTTTACATGAGTGGTCAGAAATGAAACACACTGGGAACAAATGCATGACAGAAGGGAAAAATGTTTCTGACGGCTATTGGGCTTCATTTGACAGTTAATAAAAACCATCAAGTCCATATTATGTTAGATTAACCAAGATCTGGATTCCACTTGACAAGTCATTATTATTAAAGGCAAGTGGAGGGTATTTTCAAATACACCCTGGAGTGATGCATGTTAAAATATGTATGGCAAACTCTTGAATGTCAAGGACATTTTGTGCAGTGTATAATGGAAAACTGCATGTAATGTGCAGTTTGGGAACTATTTTATGTACCTCTGAAGACCTCAAAGCATCACAATGAATGTTTTATTGAAAGCTGTCATCATACTCGGTGCTGGGACCAACTGTATTGCAGATATTTATGAACAGCCATCAGTTTGGCAGCTCAGTGCTTCTGCTAAATAAGAAGAGTAGAATATGACTAAATGGCTCATCTCTGCTTTTCTGCTTTCTGTTCGTTTCATTGCCTGTGTTATTCTAACATGTTAATTTCAGAATGTTACTTTCACCTTAATAATCTTGTTTTTAAATACATCAAAAGCTTTCTAATTTTGGTCTCAGTGTTGTACAAAGACACTATTTCCCAAAAGCCCAGTGGCCTCGTCATCCATTTTTTGGTCTATCTCTAAGTTTTGTTTTATTGAAGCGAGTTATTTTTATTTAATTATTCTGTTCCACTACTGTATAAAGACAGGCTAGGATTTAGGGAGATACTTCTTGGTGAATCTAAAATTAAAGAGCAAAGATTATGTTGCAGTAGTCTAGGAACTGTAATGTTATACAGAAAAAAAACTGATTCAGCTTTGTTGTCAGTGTCTTCAAGAGAGAATCTCCTTTATATTCATTGGAACAGGTCTGTTTTATCAAAGGAAGAGTATTACTTCAAATGTAATTGTTGATATTATCCTGAAAGCAAATTAGTGGCACATGATCTCCTGTGATGTGCCCACTGCCTCTGACTCTCTCTCCTCTCATTATAAAAGTAATGCAATTCTTCAGTAAGTGGTAAAATAGTAATGAAAAAAAAATCCACAAAGATTATTCTACAGCACAGCAATATTTGATGCCAATTTTTATATTTTTCAGTTTCCTTTTTAATTCCTGATGTTTTAACCTTTATCAGTCTCCAAGTCATTGTGATCTACCAGTGTTTGTCAGGAGAGGATGTTCATTTGTGAATGAACCTTTGTACTTTTGGCACCAAATATCATCAATGTACACTTGAACTACGACATACTGAAATTTAAAAAATGATGAGCAGAAAAAAGACCACAGGTAAAAATTATCATGAATTAATGTGCATCTGGTGTCTTCTAGGATATATGCCTGCTAGAAGGAATAAAGGTGGCAAGACAGAGCACAGAAAAGTGCTTCCTCTGCATGAAAAATGTAAGATAGTAATGATGATTTTTCAATATGTCCACAGCTAATTCTTGCTTTTATCCCACCTTTTATCATGTCTACAGATGGACCATGAAAAGGACATTAATATTATTCTTTTCTGTGTATGGTAGTGTCGTCATATCTAAATTTAGATTATTTCCTGTAATTTGCCACAAATTCTGCAATGCTGTATTAGAAGGCTTATTGATCTCTGTTATCTTCATGAAAAGATCACCTTATCTTTGAAAAAGGAGATGAATTTAAAAAATAAATGTACAATTTTTTGTACTCACTATTGTGATAACAAAGTAATTACCTTTCAGCACTTTTTCTATTCAGTTCAGGATTTACAAAAATCCTATGATAGCACTTATTATACTGATAAAAAAAAAGTACCACACTGAATGGCAGCTCTTCCTGACTCAATTTATTATTAATTTGGTATATTAAAGACAATGGCACTCATTCATTAACCAATAGGAAATAATGTAACTTTATTGAAATAAATGTGGTTTTGCCAGTTCAACACCATCTGAAAATGCAAAGTGGTATCATACTTGATACAGAGTTCCCATAAAACTGGTGGAAATTCTGGAGAATAAAGAGTCTAGATTCTCCTACTGAGCAAGCCTTGTAGGTCTAAATTTCTCCTTGTATGAATAAGGCCAGTGGAGCTTTGCTCTGACAGCTCTTAAACATAACTGTTATCAGCCAGTCCTAATAACTTTTACTGAGACCTGATTTTGCTGTTGCCCAGGTCTAGGAAAGGACTGAAGGGTATACTAGGAATGGTGGACACTAAGTCTTGTCTTTCTAATTTGATTTCCAATTTTTTACTAAGCATAATTGTCTGAAACAATGTGTAACATTGCAATTTATTAATATGCCTATGTAAAAAATGTTAACATTCTAATTGAGATAGCAAAAAATAGCTTAAAAAAGTGTTTGAAGAAAATTTATCATTACCCCCAAGACAGTCTTTATCAATCCAGAAAAAAAAATTTCAAGGTTAAGAGTGTAGGAACAAGCACAGAGACAAACCATTTAGTCAAACACCTTATGTCCCATAATGGCTCATAATAATAATCTTAGAGAAAACAACTACAAACTGAGAGAAACTCTAGAGAGATCACTCTTCTAACTTTCCTCTATTGATCGCTTAGGAACTTTGTCAGTAATAGGTTTTGTCTGGACAATTATATTTCATATCAAGGGATCTATTGAGCATGAAGTTATTTAATTTTTTTTTATTTATTTATTTTTTACTTCACAATGTCCTTCAGCAGACAGATATATAATTTAATTATAAATTATATGTAAAAAAAAAATAATATCTTTTGTTTGTTTTAAAACCGCTGATAAAATTATCTCTTTTATCCTAGCTTCTCTGTTATGAGAAATTGAAAGTAATCATTCCTTATCCACCTTTTCCTGACAGGCATGGTTTTACGTACCTTTGAAAACCCCTTCTAGGTCACTGTTTTCCAGGCTAAGGAAAACTTGTCTTATGGAAGCTGTACTATATTTGTAATCATCTGTCTTGCCCTTCTCTGTGTCCTGCTCCTTCTACTGCATCGTCTTTAGTAGGAAGTGACCAGCATTATGTATGGCTTTCAAGTATGAGCACAGTATAAATTTGTAAGTGATATAGTGGCAATTTGTTTTAAAGTTCCTTCATAACAATTCCTAACATTCTTTATGATTGTTGTTCAGCACTCAGCAGTACTTTTTTCATAGAGCTATAGAGAATAGCTCCAAAACATATATCCTGAGTTTAAACAGTTGTTTTAGGCCTATCCTATCAGTCTGTGCATATGCCTTTTTTTTGTTTTGTTTTTTCTTGTGTGTTTCTTTTCATTTGCTGGTGTTGATTTCTAGATGCCATTTTATTGACTACCATTAGATAGTTTTTAATAAAGTTTTAATTTTGCAGTTTTTTAAAATTACATTAAAAATTGTATTATTCCAAAGAATTTTTTATCACTAGAAAATATTTAGATGTCAGCATTCACAACTTATTCTGGAGTTTATTAAGTAGCTCAGGTTTCACTATGGATATTTTTGATGTTCCAATGGGAATATATTTTACACATAAATACTGACTAATTTTATACCTTGACTTTTGTTTCTGGCCTTTGTTTCTTGTATGTGGACAGCTATTAATTCATAACTACCTTTCTTGTTAATCATCAGTGTTATAATTTCTTGAAGACTTTTCAGCAAGGGATCTTTAGAAGTTTTGAAAAAAACATATTTTTAATGGCTATTTCTAAGTTGTTAGATTTGGAATAATTCCAGTCTTTCTCATTGGCACACTATCTGGATATTAGTTTTTTTTTTGTGTGAGTTTGATACCAAGACATCAAGGTGCCCTCTATGTGTTCAAGATATTTTGATCTAACATGAACTAACAAGTTCCTGATCAGTCATATTTTCAAAGGTCTTGCATCTTTTAATTTTTCAAACCATGATAATTTCTAGGTGCATAATTACAAAATGTTAGTAAAAGAGAGGATTGAAATACACTGCTTTCAGTTAGAGATTAGGTCTGTTCTGTCAGGTGCTCTACCTGATCCTCTGAGAGTCAATGCTTTTTGTCATGACATTGCTCAAGGACCATTTAAGTGCCCAATGAATTAATGACTTATTTCTAAAAAATCAGAACAAGAATTCGTTAAATACACCAAGGGCTGAAAAATTTCTGTTTTGACCACTGCCCAATGCTAAACCATCACACCAATTTTTGTGTTCCTTCTCTTCAAAATTTGAGTCCTTGACATCCTTCTTTTTCTCATCTGACATGTTACACTTTAAGGTTTATAAAGTCACACAGTTGTCATAGTTGTAAGGGGTTCAGTATCCAAGGGCTCTACACTTAAAAGAAGATTATAAGAACTGGAAAGGAGATTCAAGCTAAGTCTTCAAGTTTAATGAATAATATAAATCAAATATAGCAGTGTCTCATGACTGTCATCATCAATTACAAGTACAGTGTGAACAGCTAGTATCGTACTCACATAACACGTAAGAATGAAGTCTTGATGCTATATCAGGATTCTGGAAAATATAATGATCTGTCTGCGTACTGTATGAAGTGCCCTGTAATTTAGAGCATTCTGTTTTAAACATTGTGCAGAATACTTTGCCTTATCAAAAATGCAAGCTACCTCTGGGATATGCATTTGCATATAAATTTTCTAGACATTTACTATATAAGCAGAATAAATTAGTAGATATTCTGGAGGGTTTTACTCCTTGAAAAGTTTAGAAGTATTTGTAATTTTCTTGTAAATTATATGATTAGTGAATTTTCTTGTTTAAGTGGTTCTGCTAATACTTCAGAATAACACTTCAGATATAGCAAACCGTACCTGATTATTTTTCAATTATAGTGCCTTTTTGTTGCCCCCACTATCTTTTTACCAGCCACAGCTTCACATATTTACAATCCTTTATTTTAACATAACATAGCATTTTCAACATATACTATTACTTAATCAGCTTTATTGCTTTTAGAATGCATTTCATATATGTGCTACTCTATTTCCAATCTATTTTTTAACTTTTTTTTTTTTTGGTATCTTGTATAAAGGACACCTTTTTTAACATCTAATAGATCATCCAAAAATAGAAAATTAGTGTCTAGTTACATATTTGCATATATGTAGACATGTAGACACACAAATTATATACCTAGAATTAGATGTGATTTAATATTCTGTCAACATTATTAC
>VXBL01002071.1:305640-359377 GCA_013400195.1 Aramus guarauna | reverse complement strand
TTTTTTTTTTTAGAAATAGAAACTTCATTTCAGTGGGGAACATGTTCTTTTGCATGCTATTTTCCTTGGAAGTCACTAAAGCACCTTCATTCTTCACTTGTTATTTGTTGTCATAAAAAATAATATTTTCTCATGGCATTTCAAAATATTAATTCTATCTTTCATATCTCAGTCATAGTATGCAAACATATCAAAAGGTAATGTCCATGGAGAACTAGGTACAAACACAGGCAAATATTTTACTTCACTGCTCTGTGTCTGGACCACCCACAAATCATCAAAACTGGCTGTAATCTCCTGAGGTTTTCAACTGGGCAAGAGAAATGCCAACTTTCTCTAAATCCAAAATTCAGAAAAGACTTATTTTTGCTCTCTGAAACCATATATCCACCGATTTGTGGTGTTTGCATATGGTAGCATTAATTTATTTTTCATATAAAATTTTCTGTACTATTCAGATTCATCATGATAAAAGACTTGGCATATTTGCACAAGTTAGACTCTGACGTTAGATAAAAAGGAATGATATCAGGCTAACAAATGTAATATAAGATTGTGTTAAAGCAACAATTCCCTTTGTCCTTCAAATAGTTTGTTTGTCCTTCAAACTATCCTTGCTGTCTCAGATTTTCCATAGGCTTAGATTTGACCGAGCTGCTGCAGTTGTGTGCACTTCTATTAAACACCTTATTTCTACAAGTTATTCATTCAGTACTGACCTTTGTAATAAAACTCTTTAAGATGAGAAATGCGGCACATACTGAAATTACAAAACTGTTATTCGTAACACTTCAGTTACCTTATTCAGAGATTTTTAAGGAGCATAATAGCCCTTAGATGGTCCAGCATGACTAAACAACACAGAAAATACAGAAATATTAGAAAAAATGAAAGAAAGAATTTTCTTTGAGGATCATAAAATAATATTTTCCTTCCATTAAATTTAAATGTAGATGTAAAAGTCTTGAACTTTATAGTCATTATAAATAGGATAAGAGTTGATGTAAATATAAAGGAATAGAAATATAAAGAATGTCAATATAAAGAGAATTATGAAGTTTTAAGGTTGAGTTCTCATAGACTTTTTTTCATTCCATGGTTAAAAGAATGGCAATTGCATGGTGGAAATAAACTGATTAATTTCGCATAGCCAGTATTCTCAAGATGTTGAATAATAGCCTACTCTAAGCTTCATTAAAATTCTTCTAATGAAGGGGAAAGAGTTACAGTTCCTTCTACAATTTAAAGGACTTCATTAAAATACTTTACATGTTATGTAATTTTCTTTTTTTAAAATCCCTACAAGAAATAATTTTGATAAAAGCATTTATATGTCAATATTCCATCTTCTGAGATTGAGTCTTCTTAATCAGTAACCTGCCCTGAAAAATCAAGGAGAGTAGCATGAGACCAGAATAGAATGTAAAAATATGAAAATATTTCTGGATCAGTATGAGACTAGACACCAGATGAAACATGTGAAGATCCTTGCTTTGAACTCAGTAATACTGATGACATTTAATCTGTGCCCTTTACATGGTTTGCACATTCCTCATATGCACTCTTTCAAGGGGGACTACACACTCAGAATGAATACCAATCATACCGATAGTTCTCTATGCTGCACACTAAAAACAAAACCCAAAAAAAACACCACACTGGAAAAGAATGGTAATACAATATAAAACCAGACTTTTTTTTTAAGATTCAAGCTATATATTAATGTTTATATGTAAATTTATTTTATAGACATAGCAAGGATTTTTTCATGACTATTGTAAAAACATGGGAACAGACAGTGTGACAGAAGTATGGTCTTTCAAATGTAGTTCGTCAGCTGAAATTGGCTGAGAATTTGAAGAATTATGATCCAGACTGGTAATTTATTTTCATCTTGAAACTGTTTGATTTACAAGTTCCTGCACATATAGAAAAATACTAATTTAAATGTTTACACTTTTTTAAACATTACTCATTTATCACATAATAGGCAAAACCAAAAGACAAAGGTGAACGATGGCCAATTTTCATGCCATCATTCCAGGTAAGAGAAGAGCTTTGTCTAGATTTTGGCACATATCTACTCAGAGATTTCATGTATTCATTTTTAGTTTTTTGTACGTGATTTAAAATCACCTCCCTCAACATTGTCTATATAAAATAGGGGAAAATGTTTGAAATTGCTTCTTATAAAAGTGTAGAGATAAAATTGATGACTTTGAGCTCAGTGTGGAGTGAGGACAAAAGAGCATGCTGAAGTCAAAGTTACCTAGCGTTTGCAGTTGACTTACAGCATTAGTCGTCTGTTTGATAAGAGAGTCACAGTGGCTTTGTTTACTTTTTAGATTTTTGTTTTTTTCCAGTTAAGTAATTTCGAGATAAATTCTACCTACAAGTGACATTTAAGGCTCAGAGCATGATCAGCAGTCTAGGTTGATCTCTAGCTCCAGTAGTGTAAGAGAAAAAGCCTAGGACTTCCAAGAGAACATTCAAAGCTTCCAGCTTCTTGCCCATGCCTTTAGTTTTTTTCACCTGGCACCAGGATTGCTGTAGATTGTCATTACTCACCTGTCAATGCAAGTCATTCTCTTGTTTTTGACTTGACACAAGATGTCAAGAATGAAGATGTGTGACAGATAAGCCTTTCTCTGCTTTACATGCTTGATTATACTGTTCCACCATAGAAACTATTACTTTTTTTGCCAGAAATATTCACCACCTGAAAGTATCTTGCTCTGTAACTACTGCCAGTGTGTAGTCACTGATGGTGGATGCTTGGTTGCTTTTGCCAGTGCAGTAAGCAGTTACTGGGAGAAGGTATCCTATGTGGTGGTGAAGACAGGAATTACTCAGACTGAAGGAATCTGACAGATCTTGGCTTCATTCTGTTCCTGCTGTGCAGAAAAGACACTAGCACTTGTTTTGATAGCAGACATTATAGTAAGCTACATGCAAAGTAAGGTATAATAACTTCTGTGTTAATACTATTAATGTAGCATTTCCTCAAGCATAAAAGAATGCTAACTTAACAACCAAACACTCAGAAAATAAGTCAGTTAAACAGGATATAACAGGATACAAAACTCCAAAGTTTCCATGAGAGTGAAGGAAGCCATGCATTTCAGAAAATCTTCTAGACAAGGTGCTGAAAGGAAGCATGTTGAATGTTACAGGTCTTACGAGGAGCGGCTGAGGGAACTGGGGTTGTTTAGGCTGGAGAAAAGGAGGCTGAGGGGAGACCTTATCGCCCTCTACAACTACCTGAAAGGGGGCTGTAGCCAGGTGGGTGTTGGTCTCTTCTCCCAAGTAACAAGCAATGGGCAAGAGGAAATGGCCTCAAGTTGCCCCTGGGGAGCTTTATATTAGGAAAAATTTCTTCATGGAAACAGTTGTCAATCACTGGAACAGGCTTTCCAGGGAAGTGGTTGAGTAACCACCCCTGGAGGTATTTAAAAGATGTGTAGATGTGGTGCTTAGTGGTGGACTTGGCAGTGCTAGGTTAATTGGACTCAATGATCTTAAAGGTCTTTTCCACCCAAAACGATTCTATGATTCTATGAATGCTGTAAGAAAATATATGTTTGTCACTGCTAAGGATATAATAAGGTATAAGAGGAGATTTTTATTTATGTTCATTTTTCATAATATTTACATGAAGAAGGAAGAAGGGAGCAGGGAAAGACTGCTAAAATTGTGCCAGCAACCAAAATGTCTCAACCAGTTCTGAGAAAAAGACATGTTTACAGCTGAGATTTGTTGCAGCACATTCCCTTGTTCAGCAGAGCATACAAGGCTGTAAATATGGAAACAGATAACACAGCAACTGAAGAAAAGCTGCTAGCAGTTTTTGACTCGATGAAAAAACTAAACACTTAGTTTGATTTTTGGTAAAAGAAAAAAAATGTTCATACCAGCTTTCTGGTTTCTGAAAACTGTGACCTGTGATAGCAGTTTCCAAGTGATGTCACAGACTAAAAGCAAAAATGGAATTCAGCTGAACTGCACAGCATCCAAATCTAATCCAGCAGACAACTGCATGATATCAGGGATGCATAGGCACCATACAGTGGCCAGTTCCAACAGTTTCTGGCAAGAGCTCCTTAATGCTACACTTTTCTGCAGCTTTCTTTTTCAGAAGAAATAATCATAACAATAGCACTATTTAAATATTGCTTCATTTAATCCTGAAAACTTCTTACTATCAATGTTTCAGCATGTCTGGTACTGTTACGCAAACCTACCGTGCTCCGCAGAAGTATTGCAGCACTGACACTTGATGGCAGCTGGACCATTCGCTCTGACTGTGCCATGCCCTGGAGTTTTATCTGACTCTGCTGTGGTTGTTTCCTCCTGTTTTCCAGGTGATGCAGCCTGCCAGGAGTGCGGGAAGACATCTGTAGCTGGAGGACTGCGTTAGATTTCAGAGGGGCACAGATCTGTACTCCTGCACCCTCAGGTCTGTGCTGTGGTCAGACCTCTGATGCTGACAGGAAACCATGGGGCTTGTGGGGGAAGGAATTTAGCTGGAACCACCTGTCGGGAGAAGTGGCCTGAGGCCATCACCATTTCTGGTCTCCCGCATCTGCGAAGTGGAAAGAATGAAATTCACAAATGCCAGTGTCTTGGCCTATAATGCTATAGGTTTTAACAGAGTGCATGCTGTCACTATTCATTAAACACTTCTAAATGTGTCTTTATTTTCAGATCCGTTCAATTCTTGAATGATCTTCATGTTTATTTTTAGCCTGAGTGGTCCAAATGATGAATGGGTGGCTAGGAACAGAAAGGTAGGAACCCCCTAAGCTTTTCTCATTTCAAGGAGAAAAGAATTCTTTATTCATCATCTGTACATGATCTCATCACAACCTGAAAAGTGAGTTAGGTGGCACAGCATTTAATGTTCAAAATTGAGTATAGAACTGTAATTCTTTGCATTTGGACAAATTCAGGAATGCAGCAAAGCCATTACAACTGATTAATATCTGTAAGCAACTGAAAATAGTCATTACTGAGTTGCTCACCATGGGAATACTGGGACAGTTAGAGGGCAACCAGTAAACTTTTTATATAGACTTTGCAATTAATCAATAAAATAATATTAATATATTCCATAGCCACATGTGCATTAATAATTTTAGCCACTGAAAAATACCAATATGGAGATGTTGAATTTTTAAAGCAAGGCAAATTTTCAGGAGTAAATACTTTATTAGATAAACAAATGTAGCTAAAGAAAAAGGATTAAAGGATTACAAAAATGTTAACCTCCTTCCTGAGAAAAACTCTGTTTCCATTCTGAGGCAGCAGCAATTTAAGGTGGTTTAAAACAATTTTTTCTGATTGTGCCACTGAAAAACTATTTTTGTTTATGGTTTTTTTCCCCTTTTTTGTTTTTGTCTTTATTTTTCTGGGTTTTTTTTTTCTCTCAATTTCTCTTTTCCTTATTCTTTCTTCTCTTGCTTGTCTTCTTTTTCCTTTTTTTTCCTTTTTTTATTTTTGCTCAGCAGGTGGGGAGTGGGTAGTGGTGGTATTAAAATCAAGGTGTCAGTTTTGTGTACCTTATGCCACATTAAATGTGACATTGGAAATGTAGTTTTATTTTGGTAGCAGGAAAGATCACCTTTCCCTGATTGCATGGAATTTGCAATGGAATATAAAAACAACAAACCTGATGTATCACAAAAAAATCTCAAACTGTATTTTGCAAGGTAGACTAAGACAGAGTCTCATAAGTGTATAGTAAAATTACAAATTTAATAGAAGTATAGGAATAACAGCTAATACTTAAAGTGTAACTTGTAAGATCTAAATGATTGTAATGCAGTGCAACATTTTTAATACATTCATATAGATATGTGTGTGCACATATACATATACACATACATATAATTAGCATAATTTAAACTTGTTTCACTTTCTTCAAGGGAGAGAACATTTCTGAACAGAAGAAGTCAACAGAGATGGAGCAGTACTTTTGGAAATAAACATATTTTGAAAATTATGTGGTTGCAGTTCTTTTAACAATTATATCCTCTCTTTATGACAACCAGGATCTCCAAACCTACAGTTGTATTTATTACTTACCTTTAAACATTCTATATTTTCTTCTGTTGACAGGTTTTTACTAGAAAAAAACCTCAAAGCTGTTTTTGAAATCCAGATGGTTGTTTTACTCAACTTTTTACTCCGTGCTTGTTTAATTATTCAAAGTTCTGACTTTCCCTAATGTGTGACAAAGGAGAAAGAAACTCATGTTTTTTGAAAACTTCATCTTAGAAGGGTTTAAATCCTTACTTTATTTTGTCCCTGAGATTAGTACACTCTATAAAAACTGTATCGCTCCTTCTATTATTGTCCCTTTGGGCTTCTGCATGTGGACACTGGAATTTTGTAATGTACAAAGAATCATTTATCAGATTTAAGCACAGAGTATCTTCCAAACGTTATTATAAAAGAAATAGGGTCACTACCGTAAACTCTAAGGCCTTATTTGATTTTTCAATAGCTCTATATTTAATTTTATTGTTGAAAATTTCTTGCCCATATTTTCTGGTTATTGTAAAGGATAAATGCCTGCCCTCTTGAGGTTGTATTTTTTATTATCTATTGTGCCAATTTTCCTTTTTCTAGCGTGGTCATCTGAGAACTTAAATCAAGGAACAGAGTGCCACATTTTCAAGTCTTTTTTTCCCCATCGATCTGAATCCCTTTTTCCCTGCAGTTAAGGAGAACTGCAGATTATCTATTGGCACTTAAAACCTCCAAAAAGCTCCCAATACATTTATCCTCATTAACGGTTACCTCTATATTCTCATTATTAGAGATAGCCCGCTAGGGAATCCTTCCCTCCAACTGGCAAGTTCAGTGAGAAAAAAAATGTCAGTTTTATCATTTTTATTCTGAACTGTACTCATTTTATTTATGAATAGTTCCCACAGAAGTCATTTACAAATGGTACTGCCTATAGGACATGTATCCCACTGCTGTTTTTTAGGACTCAAAAGTGACTTAAAGGGATCCTATTTTTACTGCCTTTCCCAGCAATTTTCATATCAAACATTCTCAAAGTACAGGCAAAAAACTATTTAAACTGTTTGTCTCCTGCCAGCTCTACTTCAGCTCTAAGACTTGAGCTATGGTTCCTCTTTATTTATTAGTACTCACTAGTAATAAAATGTTAACAGTTTTACACCACAATCTATTTGCTAAATTTGTCATGTTCACGTTTATGGATTTCAAAGTGGTGCTAAGGTCCCTATTGTTCATACAGTGTACTTGTATTCTTGTATCCACACCTTTCATAGACGGATTTTATTCTACTTCTTAAACTTGATACTATGAGGTAATTTAACAAACAGAACAAAAGCAAAATAAGGAAAGGTAAGGGAAAAGGTCACTTCTGTACTAACCTCTAATTCCAAAGAAAGAAAGTGGATGCACTGGCTTGGATGTTCAAGGGACCACAGCTGATGGTGCCTCTCAGCAGATAAGCAGGAACAGCCACAGGCTCCTAGCCAACATACACTTAGCAACAGAACACTGAGTTCTCTACCTCTCTCTAAATTAGGCTTCAATTAATCAGTGAGTTCAAATGTTACTGAGGTGTGAGAACGGGAGGGGGCAGGCAGCCTGTGTTGACTATGTTACTAGATAGGTCTTATTTTCATCCAAAATCAGGATCTTGAAACAGTAAAAGAATTCATTGTTCCAGTGAAAATAATTAATGACAATCTTCCCCAACAGGTGAATGTGCTTGAAGAAAATGCTTCTCCGTTACACAGAGATAGCAAAGAGAAGGAAATCTATTGATGTCTACTTGAGGAATATGACTTAGTCTCCCACAAGCATTTTGTCACCTGGATATCTCCTAGGAGTCCAGTGTTCTTTAGAAAGAAAGTAAAATTACTACCATTCTTTTTCAAAATCTGTAGTAATGGACTCTCTGGAAAGACTGGCAATTTTTGAAAATAGAGGAAATAGTTGGAGACAATCTTTTCTTAACCAAGGAGATATAGGATGATATCATAAGCTTTCTTTGCATAAGGATATAAGGCTAAGTTTCCTCCATGTTTCACTGATCAAAGGTTTCAGGTTCATGTGGAGGATTATTAAAACAAAAACAACCAACCAAATGAATAAACAACAACCAAACAAACAAAAAACCCCTCTGCGCTTGCTATAGCCTTTACCTCTGCCTATAGTATTTTCTGTAGTCAACCATGAGAACAGGTAGCTAGCACTCTGTATTTAAGTCTGGGGAGAAAAATATAAATTAAAAAAACAAAACAAAACAAAAAAACCCCCCACAACTTTAAGCTCTGTAAACAATCCCTTCACCTTTTTTTTTCTGTCTTCTTAGGACCTTGTTTTGGTTTCTAGGATATTTTTCTTTTCTCTGAAATTAATCCCTCACCTTCCTTGTACAACTGCTAAATCTATCTAGTCTCAGTTGCAGTAGATTACCTCCTGACAGCAGAATTTCATTGAGCTGGCTCTGAAAGCTCCTGCAGAAATATAACAGAAAAGATCAGTCTGACTAAAAGAGATCTCTTGTCAGGTTACTAGCTGGGGAAAGGAATACCTCATGGCTTCAGAGAGCTCTACAGGAGCCACTGAATGCTCTATAAAACGTACACTTCAGCTCCAAAGAATTTACAGTTACTAAATCAAGGTCAAATTCAACATCAAATTTAAACTCATAAATGTATGTGTCTACACATAAGTTCCCACATGTGCACTAGGCATCTAAGCTCCTATTATAGTTGTTGCAGATCCATTTTCCAATGTTTTGAGCTTGTTTTGGGCAATGGAAATAATCCGCTGGCGAGACTATATTGTAGGTACCCTTCAGAGCCCTTACACAGAGGATATAACTTTTTATAGCCCCCAGTAACAACGTTGACCATTTTGTTAGAACTGTAAGAGTTTATGCTTTTAGTTCTGGAGTTCAGCGGTTCAATTCCTACTATGTCAGCCAAGAAAGCTGCTGCCATATCTGTGTTAAATAATATGCTTCCTGAATTTGGGACACAAGCTAAAATTCAGCGAGATTACGGATACAATCCTGTATAACCAAATTTAATCTAACAGAAACTCACAGTTTACAGAAAAGGCAATCAACTATTAGCAAACGTTCTGATTAACTGTTCATTAAGGTATCCTAAAATATCTAATTGGGATATAGGAGAGGAGTATATTATATTTAATTCTAAAGTATAGCATTTATCAAACAGACTAAAATGTATTGGGAAGGTTAAGGTCTCCAGTCACTAAATTCTCTTTTGGAGTATTCTCTGTTAAATGGGGATAGCTATTAACATTTTTGAGAGATTATTCAATCTCAGTCAACTTCAATCTTGACATTGTGAGATTCATCCATCCTTAATCAAGGAAGTCTTTACACTATGCAAGAGCATAGCCTAGTATAAAACTAGTATTTTTCAAGGAGGACGCAGAGTAAGATTACCTCAGGCATTTACAGAAACAAGTTATCTTAATGGAGCTAAAATAGACTATGATATAGTCAGAAAAAGAATACCAAACATTTAGCAAAATTTATGAAATTAAAGAAGCCTGTACATATGCTTAATAATTATACAATATATATTATTTGCACATATCTTTACAATGTTTTGCCTATAAAAGTTTTACCAATGGATGTGTTTAATATTATTTTATAATCAGCAATTAAACAAAACAATCACTTCTTGATAACAGCCTACAGTATTTCACATTGAATTCTAATTACACAGTTAGAATACCACTGCACTGTTTTATGAGACTGTAATTTTGTAACAGAATGGATAAACTATAAGACTAAGGGACAAATAGGACCACATGATGAAGGGATAAAAATCATTTCCTCATAAAACAATGCAGAGGAATTGGTGTCTCTACTACACTGAGCGGCTGTATCTTTTAGTAAGGTATATCCCTGACAATGCTGGGTCCTTTGTTTCTGCTTCCATAATAAGATGACCTACATATATCCTGTCTCTGCTTTGGTACAAATGTGGGGCAGTCATCAGGACACTGAGTTCTGTATTCCTGCTATTGGAAAAAGGAGCCCAAGATCCCGCACACTTGTTTGACTTCTTCCCCACTAGTATCAATTAGTTTAATAACAGATATTTTTTCCTTCAAACCTGAACAAATAGCACTACAGTTCAGCCATCTACTAATCAGGATTTTGGTTTCCTTTAGGCTAAATAATAAACAGAACTGATGTTGTTTCATCACTTAGGCAATTATTTTAAAACATTAAGATCATTTATATATGTTATGCTGCTGCAATTAAAAAAAAAAAAATATTGAAGGACTAAAAAACAAAAAAAAGAGAGAGAGAGAAACCTAGTCTGTCAATGTGTCATTTGCATTCTGAAGAACTGCGGGATTCAGGACGTACCTCTGTATTTCCTTCTTTGGTTGTTGCTGATGGTACCTTTTTATTATAGCAGCATTCTTAAAGAATAAAGCATCTTATTTTCAAATATTTTTATCCTATCATATCTTAGAAAGTACTGAAAGCTCAGTTTCTGTTTACATTCTGTAACACAAAAAAGTGTTACAAGATGCTGTATGGGTGCATTGAAGATCCAGGGATAAAAATGCTTTGACTGGCTGGGTGTTCAAGCAAACGTAAATGTTTATTAGATTGTCCTGGTTTCAGCAGGGATAGAGTTAATTTTCTTCCTAGCAGCTGGTATAGTGCTGTGTTTTGGATTTAGGATGAAAATAATGTTGATAGCACACTGATGTTTTAGCTGTTGCCAAGCAGCCAAGGACTTCTCAGCTTCTCATACTGGCCTGCCAACGAGAAGGCAGGGGGTGCCCAAGAAGCTGGGAGAGGACAGAGTCAGGACAGCTGATCCAAACTGGCCAAACAGATATTCCATACCATATGACTTCATGCTCCATATATAACTGGGGGGTGGGCCAGGAGGCGGGGCAGCTCGGGATCTTGCAGAGCATTAACTTTGGGTGGTGAGAAATTTTGCTTTTCATCACTTGTTTTGTATAATATTATTATTGTTGTTGTTGTTATTATTATTATTATCTTCTTTTTCTGTCCTATTAAACTGTCTTTATCTCAACCCATGAATTTTTTTGTTTTGTTTTGGTTTGGTTTTTTATTTTATTTTCAATTCTTTCCCTCATCCCACTGGGAATGAGCAAATGGCTGTGTCGTCATTTTTACTGTCCCTCAGGTTAAACCATGACATAGATGCAATGCTGTTTTATAGCAGAAGTGAATGAATTTTTCAGGAAAATCTATGAACAAAAGTTCTGATAATTGAAAATGTTTTGATAACTCCACTCCCTCCCATTAGCTAGGTAGTAAATGTGTGAGGAGTAAAATCCACATAAATAAGAAAGATCTGGAGCTTCATTTGCAATCATAAGTTCACATTTTCTGAAGATCATCTGCAGAAAATATTTTTACATGACATTTCCTAACCTCTTTGTTTTCTGTGTTTAAAGGAGAAAATTATAGGTGATATTATTTATTTCAACTAGCTGCAAACCTCAAACTTCAGAAAACTACCAAAATACTTGAAGGTAGGGTGCGTAAAGTTCATATGGGATTCAGCTTGCTCTGTGTTTGTGGGTATTTTTTTCTCTAAAAATCTGCAGAGTGTTTTGACCAGGCATTTGAGAATATCTGCACTTAGGTAACTCTCTTCAACAAGGTTCCTATTTCTGCTATAAAGCATACAAGAATCATATCACTTCTGAACTGCTCTACAGACTCTCCTACTCCTAATGCACCTTTCAAGTTCCACAGGGACTGAGTGAAAAATCAATGGGTGTTTATAACTAAATTAAAAACAATGAAAGGCCCCCAGAGAATGCAATCTGGTATAATTACAGCAGTGAAATTTAATTCTTAATCAACAGGATTAAGCATAAAACAGATAAAACAAGGACTGTTCATTCCATGCCAGCTTCTCAGTGCTTGGAAATAGGTGGGCTATTGAAAAAGATATTTCATTACTTTTATATGTTATTGTCATGAACGAGAGAATGACTTTTCTGAAGAAAAACCAACTGTGTAACCTGCTTGTAACTAAGCAAGACAACACAACTTTCTTTTAAAATGTTGCCCCAAAATGCAAGTTAGTTTCTGTACGCTTGCAATACTGGTGGAGGTGACTGTAAACAGGGTCAATGGTCCTAGCTTGTAAATAATTTAAAATTCTCAGATGCTCAGAATACCACTTCAGTATAACTCCTATGCCAAACAGGTACCTCCTAACACAGGGCAGGTAAGGGAGTAACTTGCACGTAATTAGCAACTGAAGGTCTAGTCTTTCTACACAGTTTTGCTTGCATGAAAGACTTGTATTTATTAGTCTGTAACATGTTACTCTCCCCATCTAATGTCAAAGAAATTATTTCATTAATTTAGAATTTTCATATTTATTTATAAATGATTGTATTTATTCTGTAGATGTTTCTTGGAGGTGTGGGATGGTCGTTTGTTTTGATTTGTCTCGGTTTAGGTTTTTACTGCAGGGTTAGGTAAAGACCAGCGTTCTTGAAATCTAAGCAAAACCTGCCACATTTGAGACAATGTAGCAGCGAAAAGAGAAACAAGAATATTTTCACCTTCACTGTTTTTTTTTTTTGTTTTTTTTTTCTGGTGAAATCAGAAGAGATCACTCTGAAAATATGTCTCTATAGATGGAAGCTCAGAATCTGTAAAGCACTCGTATTATATCAAGGTTAATACTGTTTCTACACGATTAGAAGTCTGAGCTGATTGTTCATTGTTTCACAAACTGCCAATAGCAGCTTAACTCACCAATCAATGAGCACTGAGCAAAATTCCTTTTTAACTTGAAAATTTTGTAAAGGAGGGAGGAGAAGAGGAATATAAAAGGAAGGCATGACATATCTAGTATGAAGACTTGCCTTAATACTGTCAAATAGAAAACTATGATAATTGTCTCTAAATCTATTGAAGTACTTGTCTCATTGTCCACCTTCCACTTCCAAGCTTCTATTTCTGTGTTACCTCACGCACATCTATCATACATTCAAACATTCTATTTCTTTCCAAAGCCGTAAATGGGACATCCTGTCTCAGGAATAAAAAGGGATGGTGGTTTCCCAGTGTATGTGCCAGACAGTGAATTCAATATGCTTTTCAGAGCATCATCTAGTGACTTAACCACTCTGAAATGCATGATTAAAAAAGGTCAGATTATGAAACTATGTATGAGACAAATCACATTTCTGAAAACATTTAATTAGAGAGTTCCCTGAGAAAGCAAGCAAACAAAAAAGCCCAAATTTAATATGAGGGGAAAATGTTACTCACATATTTTGCAATCCATGAACAGCTATGGAAATCTCTTCACTTAAGACATGTAGTTAAAGTTATTGACAGCATTTACGCAGATGATATAATTAACTTTTACAATGCATATAAATAAGTATTGTCTTAATTTTCCCTTCTCATAAATCTTAAGAATATTTGCAGAGTCACGGTTGCTTACAACAGTTTCTAAACAACAGGGGAAACTCAGAAGACAGCTGATAGGAAGTTGTTATTTCATTTTTAAGCAAGAATAGGTTAAGTACATATATATATATATATTTTAGAGTTTTCTAGTTTCAATAAAAAAATAAACATTAGAGCAAACCAAATCCAGGTTTCCTATTTTTAATATTAAATGCTACAAAAATCTACAAAATATTTCCTTTATACTTGTAACTGAAAATGCTCATTAAATTCAATCTATTCCAGGTAGAAGAAATGCAGATGCACTGTAGACCGATACTGTAAATGGTATATCACTAGACAAGATACAACCTTCAAGAACCTGATACTAATGTCAAATTCAGACTAGAAAATAAGTTGTGGTATTTCAAAATTTTTTTCCAGAATTTAGTAAAAAGTAATAATTTATTAAAGGGGCATGACATTAGTCATTTAATGGCTACTATAGAACTTAAAAAAACCCTAGATTATAATAAAGCTATACTATTAAACCTAATGAGGTTATTGGAGATTAAAGTTCATCCTATTAAATTAAGAATTGCTCATTAAATTGAAAACTAATGATTGCTAGGTATATATGATTATGGTTTATATTTCCAATATGAAATTAAATACTTATTATGTCAGTAATAGATTGGTATTCTAAAAGGTCTCAGTTTCCAAATGCTGAAAGTCTAGTGGCTCCAAAATATCTAGAGGAAAATGGGAATCCAAGCAGAACTTATTATAATATTACCCAGGAAAACTTTATGAAATAATTCTAATGAAGTCACACATATCCCTGGCTAAGAAGGGAAGTTGAACCACAAGTCTTATTGGCTATACAGTCTGAATGATGACTCTTTTACTTTATTTCTATGTCTGTACTTATGTTCTACATTCTTAGAGACAAGAAATTAAAAACTAGAAAATAAACTAAACAAAAAGAAAGTAAACAAACAGCAAACTTCAAAACCACAGAATTTTCTATACAGTTAGGAAGAAAAAGTTAAAAACTTAAGCTTTTGAATTGTGTTTGAGTTGAAGCTACTTGCTTGATGAGTTGCATATGAACTGTACGTATGGCTAAAGAGTAAAATGAGTGCAAAAGCTCAGTCTGCTACAGTTTCATATACACATGAATGACCCTTGGTTTTCTCCTTCTGTCATTCACCCTGTTTTATTTCCTTCCAGATGTGGGCTGCAGATCATATTTATGATCTTTAATATATGCTATATGGTATTTATGCTATATGATATAAATATGATATTTATAAAGCACCTCAATGGAAATTTAATTTCAGAAATATTAGTATTTCTGGGCTTGTACAGCTTACTGCATAATTTTATGTGTCATGGTTTTCTAGACACAACTTTTTTTTTTCTTTAAACATGTATAAGGCAAGTAAAGCTAGACACAAACTTTTGTATTCTGCGGTTTTATGGGTGTCGATAACTTTTGACAAGCTATATTGTATGAGATTTGAGAGTTTACCCTGTGTTTTATGAACAATTCATTTCAAGTGAATAATCATGAAATGACAGTTCTTATAGTTTCCCTAGTCTTTCAGTTTCCCACTGATTGTGCATGAAATATGAACTAAATGTACATTTCCTTGAACTTGGATTTCTAAATCCAGTGACCTTCTTTAAACCCTTAATACTGCTAAATTCCTATTACATTTTCAACTGCATATAAACAAAAAAGAGAGTTTTAATAAAAACCTACATACATCCCAAGAAACACCAATAGATGTTTTTGTTTCACTTAATTTTCAGTGTTTATTTTCCAGCATTGTTTTATTCTAAAATATCTTTCCAGCTGAGATGCATGGATTTGAAATGGTTTATATTATGCTCTTAACTATGATGTCTTAAATTCTTACATAAAACCAGAAATTAATTTAAAAACCAACTTATATACAATTAGTCCGATCATGTTTTTATCAGTTGGCTCAAATGAACCAGATTTGGTATAATTCAGGATCAATCCTCCTCAGCTTCTCTCCCTGCCTTTCTGCAGAGCTACTGTCTTCCAATTCACAGTAAGTCTTAACTTAGATGCCTTTTCTTTTCCAGTCAAATAAGCTCTTGATCTCTTTCTTTCAGTTTGTGATATACTGTTTTCTGTTTATCATTTAGAAGCCTTTGTGGGGCCACTTGCCTATTTTCTAAACTGCCGTCTCTCCATTTCACGTGATCATACTTTGATTGTTCTTTCTCACTTGCAGAAGAATGACTCTTCCCTGCCACGTTGAAGTCTTATTGGATTTGATGTGGAATTTATGCAAAAGGCTACTTCCTCTCTATATACAAAATAATTAAATTGATTTGGATTCTAACAGTAAGTAATTAGAAAAATTGAGAACTTGAAACACTCTTGATCAAAAAAGAGGAAGGGAAGGAAGTATTTTCTTTTGTTGTTATGACACAACCATTTAGAAATTTTTGTTTATTAAAATTATTTGGATTTAGATGCACTGTCAAGGAGTAATAGAGAAGTTTTAGTAACAGAATTTTGTGCATGTAAGTATCCCTTGATTTTGATTAAATGTACATTAAGCAAGAACAAACTTGGACATTAAGTATTAAAATTAACATGTCTATAGCAATTTGCTATCAACATTTCCATTAGGGAAGTGTATGTGCAATTATACATAGCTAGATAATATACATTCAAATATACATACACACACATATTTTCTGTATGTAGGAAGCATCGAGTCTTTTGTGAAGGGGATGTTGCTTTAATTTAAACAATTAAAGCCTGAAAAAATGCATTATTTGTTAATGCACAGAGGAAATAAGGAACAACTTATTCTCACTGAAAATTCTGAATATATCATCATACTTAACAAGGCACTGTCAAACTGATGTATCGCCAATTAAAAAACTCCGCACATATAAAAATTAATTTCAGGTATTGTACATGCTAGTTAATCTCTCTTTCACCTTTTGTGATTTTAGAGTGATGATTTCCAACTAAAATAATACTTCTTCCAATATGAAGGAAACAGAGAAGCAGAAACAGAAGCAGAGGAGTCTGTCTAGCAGACATTGCACAAGAAAGTGAAACTGACTGTAGATAAAGTGCTGTGAAATGCATAGAGTAAACACACTGAAAGAAATTAGATTATCCTCTGATCTCCTTTCTTTATAGAAATATGGTCTGCTTCTTGTAAGTTATAACAAGAGCAAGCACAACGTTTTCAAACAGAAGTAATTTTTGAGATGATAGTATTCCTTAAGACACTGATCTATTTGATTATATTATCTAACCCAGAAAAGCAATCTGCCACTGCTTCGGAATTGCAGATGAAAAATATCAACACTAGAAAATAAGAATGGGCTCAGGAATAATAATAATAAAAACCAAAAGCAAACCCCAAACATATCCTATTTTCCTAAGCAGGGAAGCCCACAGGAGGCCAGAAAAACTGCTTTGCAGCACAGAAAATACATATATACTCCACTTCATCCTCCTAGGAAGAGACACCAACTACAATCAAAGAAGCAATCAACCTTTTCTGCTTTCACAAAGAGGATTAGCAGGGACTATTTTATAAAAAATATTTTAACATTTTGAAGTATTTTTAATGTTTAAGCATATTTTAGAATTAAAAAAAACAAACAAACAAAAAACCACAACCCCCCCCCACACACACCAAAACCAAAGTGCAATTGAAAAAGTACAGTTAGGCAAATGAGTAATTAAAAGCAAAAAAACAATGCTTTCTTTCAAGCCTTTAATTTCCAGAACCAGACTCTGTCTGTCTATGCAACCACAATTACTTGTACAGAAAATCAGAATTATCAGTTCTTTTAGTGGAAGTGATGTCAGCCTCATTTGCTGTCATGAAACAGAATGATCAGAAAAATAAGGTCATCGAGAACTGAAAACAAGTTTGCTTTCTTCCTGACTTCACTGTTAACTCTTAGGTGCTGAACCAATATGTGTGGAGCAACACTAGAAAAATGAAGCATTTGTCGTTTGACAAACAAGGACCCAAAGTTTAAGAAGCTGAGGGAAAGGAAGGCACTTTGCAATATGTGGCACTGCAAGTTGAACAACAGCTACAGATAAACATGCATGCTCCTAAAGCAGATACAAAAAAGAAATGTGAAAATCCTTCTGGAAATATGGGGAAAAGTTAATAGTACAAGATAGTAAATTTACTTTGAGACAATTACATTTTTTTAGTACCTTCTAACACATGGAACTAGGAGGGGGAGGCGTGGATACATGAAGTGATAGCACTTGTAAACCACAAGGAAAAAAATTTAGAGCAAGTAAATAGAATACCATTTTCACAAGATAACTAGATAACTTATGCTCTGAGAGTTTGAGAACTAAAGTAAAATACCTTGTTCTCTTACAAACACTGTAGATATCTCATCCTTGGCTATGCATGCAGCCTCATTTCCTAAAATGTGTGATAGAATCAGGAAAAAAAAAAAATTATCTTCATTTAAGGATATTGCCTAACTTGCAAATTCTTTTTTTTTTCTCTCTCCCTCTCCCCCCAGTTAACTACACTTTAGCTACAAATGCAGTGCTTATAACCTTATTATTTAAATTATAATATAAGGGACAAGTTCTATTTCTTACTTTTTCTCAACCTTTTGTAGTTTAGGGAATCATTCAATTCCTCTAAATCTCTGAAATGTGGGATTGATATTTACGTCACCTATTAGCATACTCCAACAGGGAAATAGATTACAAGAGGACTAGACAGCATTACAGGTAGATAGTTCAGAGGTAGACTGTACTCTTTCAGGTAGACCTGAAGAATTTCACATTAACTTTATAAAATTACCACAGCATGCTATACTACACTTCTGTTTTATGACCATCTTTTTAAGCGCATTTAGACAGTGGTTCAGTGGAACCCACATACCTGACTGGGGTGCCTAGGCAGTCTGACAGCATTATTTGTAAACAACAGCAACAGTTGAGGACCAGGCTATCTTTCTTTATATGTCTATAACATCTGCTGCTCTGAATTGTGAGTAATAACCAGGCTTAGTGATGTTATGAATGCATTAGCATTAAGCAAGGGAAATGAGAAAGGGAAAGGGAAAGGCACACAACAAAACAAAACGAAATGTGTTTGGTAGATTGGAAAACCAGAGCATAGCACAATATGCTATGGCTGTTTTCTCTGAACTCTCTGAGTGTTGCAAAATATTTATAACCTCAGAACCATGCTCCTTTCACCTTCATTAGAGGATTCTGCAAAGGTTTATTAAACATTTAGTAAAC
Source organism: Aramus guarauna (assembly GCA_013400195.1). Taxonomy (NCBI): domain Eukaryota; kingdom Metazoa; phylum Chordata; class Aves; order Gruiformes; family Aramidae; genus Aramus; species Aramus guarauna. Next base: position 340,628 of record VXBL01002071.1, on the reverse strand, counting down.
AGTTGTTGTTTTTTTTCCCCAAAAAAAAATCCTTCTGGGATTTTCATCAAAGCAAGTTTGTGTCATTTCTCAACAGGATGTGTCTGTGGTCAAATTTGTGTTGCAAAATAAGGAAGCCTAAACATAAGAAGCAATGAAATTCCAAACCAGTATCAAAAATATTGCTTAGAGTTGTCAGTGGTTTGTCACTAGTTTCCTCCATTTGAATTTATAAGGAACAAGATAATCTAAACCAAAATAATCTTCCATCAGATAAACATCCCCTAAACTAGAAATAAATAAATAAAAAAAGAATCCACTGTAAGAAAAACTTTAGGTAGTAAAGCATATTTTAGAGTGTCATATCTTTAGTGCTTGCAGAAACTTATCAAATGACTAGGATATTGTTATTTTATGAAGAACACCTTAATACATGTAGTCTAGTGGAATAGGAAGGGTCAGAGATGCATTTATTTATTTATTATTGGTCTCAAGGTTTAACATGAGCAGACCGAGCAAAGTCATAGCAAAAACTCAGACTTGCAGGGTGACTGACAGGTGTCTGAATCACTATGAAGTTTGAATCTTAATATCTGCTTTTTCTAGCAGCTTTACCATGGTTTGTATGCAGACAAGAAATCTGATGCCCTTTGAATATGACATCAGATATCACAGGAAGCAAGTTGGCATTTCATCAGTTCTCTTCATATCTCTGCCGGATGTTTGGTAATGGACTGAGATCCCCACAACGACAGCAGTAGGGGAAGATGGCGATCTCCAGATCTCAATCCAGAGAATTTTGCAACTTATTTGGGCAGAGTCTGAAACGCTTACTGTGCACAGTCTTCTGGAGACACTGTGGAAAGCAGAGGTCTTCTCAGAACTTCAGGCATTGAACAGTGATCCGCATGCTGAAGAAAAGCTTAAAAAAGTAGCAAGATAGAAAAATGAAGTAGAAGTTGATTGAGAGCGTGTAAAAAGCAAGTAAAGCACTTAAAAAAAAAAAAGCATAACTGTTAACGAGAAGCATGGTATTTTATAGAATGAAGGCAGGAATTTTTTCTCAATTCTGTTAGAAATCTAACACTTCCCTTATGCAGTGAAGTATCTTAGTCTGGATGTAGATTGTAAGGCAACTAAAGTTATGTGCTCCATTCTCAAAGCTGAGATATTTAGTTGTTTTGGAAGACTAGTCTTGAAATACTTTTTGACTAAGATCCTTCCATCTATCTATATCAGAGTAATATATCCATCTTGACATATCCTGAGATGTTGGCTGAGAAGAGTAGTACTATTTCCTTTTTATAAATGATAGGCAGAGTAGAGATTCATGTGATTTCTATCTATATATGTGTATATAGATATGTTTGTTGATCAATATATCTAGAAATTTAACTGAATATTGAAGTGTCAGTTACTTAACACGGAAGAATCACATTTGAAAAATGGAATAATGGATTTTCAGAGACATCCAGGAAATAAGTCAGAGTCTTCACTGTCCTGACCATTAATTCTCTTACCATTACCACAAAATAAAGTGAAATTCTCTGTCTTGAAAAGTCAATATTTTTCATCTTCTCTAATGTGTACAAAACAGATTTTTAAATCCTCATATTGAAATTTCTATTATTTTTTTCTGAAGGAAAATTTTCAGTTTTATTCTGAACATACTACTATGTAAAATAACTCTTCATTGTAAATGGATGCTCAGAAGGTCAAAAGTTAGACATTTATTAAATCAGACTAAAATAAAAATTAACATTACTTGTTTTTGTTGGGGTTTTTTTGTTGTTTGTTTGTTTGCTTGCTTGCTTGCTTTTTTCTCCCAGTGTTGGCTGTGTTGTATGTGAAGCTTAAAATGCCTTTTTTATACCTGGGATAAGCTAGGAAGAAGAAAAAATATGAAGAACCTGGTTAAAGTACTTACTGTGTAAGAAGCACTGCAGTAATACTAGCTTTGAATTTTAAGCATGTGAGTAAACTTATCTACAGTGGCCAAATAGCATATCCCATTAATCACTACAAAAAGAGCAAGAAACACCTTTAAAATGGTCTTTTCATATCCATGTTTTGGATGGACAGATGCAGATGCTGCTCAGGTCTAGCTATTTTAACTTGTTTGCTACTTATTCATACCCAATTAAAGGTAATTTATAAAATTATGTGAGAGGTTAAAAAGTAAATAATCAGAACTTCGCTAGGACTTGGCAAGATTTCTGTAGGTTTCCATGAATTTTAAGAGCCATCAGAGTGGTCACTTGGTGACGGAGCTGGAAAAGATCTAGCCAGAATCAACGGGACATGAGCTACATAGGGTAGGAGTTTCCAAGGAGCCCTCATCTCACGTTAGCATAGTGTGCCAGCAGCACCTGAGCACCCTGAGATCTGCGAGGGAGAAATCAAATAAAGGAGAACAGAGATCTGTGAGCCATTAAATACAGGGAAAATGCAAAAAGCTTAGAGCCAAACTGCTCAGAATACAATCAGAATTGCTCTCATGTGTGTCCAAGGTAACATTCACTACGACGACTACGAGCTGTTGGCTGCTCCCTAGTTTATGACCACGTTTATACTGGCTGTAAGAGCAGGTCTCACATACAATATGCTATACGAAATTGAAGACTGAGACAGTACTTCATATAGAGACTAGTAAAGTAAACGGGATTGTGAAGAAAAAAAAAAAAGGAGTGAGAAGTTTATAAACAGCAGAAGAAAATGAGTATTCAGTGTTCACTGTGCCTTTAAATACAGCATACTCCCTGCTGAAACAGCTCCCATTTAGTGTTTCGGTTGGGAAGCAGCATGTTACAATTCCTCTTTTGCTCTTTTTTTTTTGGTTTGTTTATTAGTTTCCTTCAATCTAGAATAAAAGTAGATGAGCGTGTAAAAAAAAAAAAAGAGGTTTGCTCTATAAGTATAGCAACAAAACCATGACAAAGAGATTGATGCTTCTATTAAAGAAATAAGTGAGGGAAATCATATCTTAGTTTTGCTAAGGTTGTGCTTGCTGTTCTCATTCTAAATACTTCACAGTACAATTTGGGGTTTGAACCAAAAAAAAAAGGAAAAAAAAATTAACCCCTTCATCTGACAGTGGAAATTTAAAGCCACAAGCAGCCAAATAAGCATTTAGCTTTGAAGATCATAAAGAAAATAGTAAAGTATTCATGTCAGCACCCAGGCTCCCGACAGACTATAGCTTCAAGGATCAGACCCTTTCCATGCGATTACCTGACAGCCTCTCTGAGACACTGCAGAGGATAAAAATGGCTTGTGGGGTTTGTTTGGGGTTTTTTCAGTACAGACGACCAACAAGCCATCTTCTTATATTGGTTGCCACAGAGAGAACTGCAGCATCTGTCATAATGAACAACTGGGAAGATTCTGGGTATCAAATTTTTTTTAAAACTACTGATAAATACATAAGGAAAACATCAGTTTCGGTGGTTAGTTAGAGATATTCCTCCTCTTTTTCCCACTGCTTCAGTTTTGCAACAGCCACTCAACTGAAATCATTGTAACTAACATTCACTTGCAGAAACACAGAGTAAAGCTCTCCAGTGAAAACCTTTTAACATTTACCTTTTGCTACTTAAACTCCTCTAAAGCAATGTACTTTTAACAGATTCTGAATCTGAAATGAATCTGTCAAATGAATCTGAAAAGGACAAGAAGAAAAAAACCAAATAAACAAAAAAAACCAAAACCCCACTCCTAACAAAAAGTAAACCTTGTCGCAATTTTACAAATTAAACCAGTGCTGAGGGTGAGTCATAAGAAGGGAAGCAAATCTAAATTAATGTGCAAGTAAGCATTCATTTGTTAATGTCAGTGTAGTCCCTCTACTCCTCAGAGTGCCGGAACCTGAGACTGAAGGTCAATGTGAGTGAACAAAGCTGCACCGCGCTCATGGTTTACAATTTGAGGATCAGTAAAACTGTTGGTCTGATTAGACTGCCTAGCTGAGTAGTTTTCCAAGTTTATATATAGTCATGGTGCTCTTGTGAAGTGATGCAGGACTTAAGCACCAATACTGGTAAAGTCAGGCAATGTATTTCTTGCTCTGCTATGTCCGCTATCAGTCTAAGAATGACGAATTATAGCACATGTGAATTAATTGTCTTATATCTGTAGAAAGCTTACGTGGGTGCTGTGTGTTCATGCAAGTGTCTCACGCATTTTGCTTTGCTCATAAGTCAAAGCCAGGTTTCCATTCTGGGCTCAAGGACTCCAATCAAAATCATTTTCAGATAGGGTAACACCTTATGGCTCAGGAATGTTAGTTCCAAAACAAATTTTAAATACCGCAGCCTGGAATTTTTTACTTTTGAGCTATTGCTATGAATATTTTTTCTAAGTTTTTGGAAAAATCTAAACTATATAAGATAAGGGGCAGAGCCCTAGATGAGCACTTAAGGGACCCGTTTCTATTTCTGTCTTCATGGCTTGGCATCTGTAGAAAGTCCTTTCCCCCCCGCCCCCACCATCTATCTGTCTTGTCCTTTTTTCTGCAAACTTCCAAAGGCTACAATGTTACTGCCTGTGTGTATAAAAATCCTTCATTATTATAGGAGTGCTGTTATGTTGTTTAATTTACTATTATATAAACATGTTTTGGAGTACTGGTGAATAATATCTATAGAAAAAAACACTTCATAAATGATGACTGCTGAATAATATAAATGTGAAGTATGTATACATCAGTCACACATACAAATCGATGTTTAGAAGAAACAAAACTCGCAGGTTGGAACCGGTAAAGGATGACAGTCATTTCTATCAGTCTTCAGAAAAAAAGTATAGCCTCTAAAGCATTCTCCCAGGAAAAGTATCCATGAGAAACTAACTTTCTTTCTCTCTTTCTTTCTTTCTTTCTTTCTTTCTTTCTTTCTTTCTTTCTTTCTTTCTTTCTTTCTTTCTTTCTTTCTTTCTTTCTTTCTTTCTTTCTTTCTTTCTTTCTTTCTTTCTTTNTTCCTTCCTTCCTTCCTTCCTTCCTTCCTTCCTTCCTTCCTTCCTTCCCACAGATTAGTCTTGTGGAATATCAAACACATGTATAAACTAAAACCCAGTAAGCATTCAATATATATTTCATTTGGAAATAATGAATTGTAAAAATTTCTGCTCACAACATTTGTTAGATGTTGAAATACTGAAAAGCATTTTTGTAAGAAAACACACCCACCCCCAGAATTGTGTTTCTGTCTGTCATGAATTATAGTAATGTCTGAGAATACACTGGTAACTTGATGCTCATCTGTTCTCTCCATTACTATCAATACCTGTCAAGTCAGAGAAGTTATTTTATTATGTAAAAATTAGTGTCTTATGAAGCAGTATTAGGTCCACACAGGGTTAAATGAGGTTGATGAACACCAATAAAACTTAGAAATAATACAGACAGGGGAAAGGGTATAGCCATTTTCACAGTTGATTTAAGTTCTACATCTTAATTATACTTCTGGTCACCAAAATCCACTTCTGTGTAGTGGGTTTGGAATGTTCTAGATGGGAATCACTCCTTAATGCCTATGCTGACAACGTGATTGCAAGCATCTTATTTTAGACATAGTTCCTCCTATCCCTGAATAAAACTGTATCTATTTGTCTGTCTTATTATCTATCTCATTTTATCACATAAATGATAATCACAAGGCTTCCCACTGCACTTAGCATTAATAAACCCACTCTACAGTGTCTGAAATAAATCAGATAATAAATAGACCTGAAACCTTAACTAACCTGCCAAGACTTTAAAGTAAGCATGTGGGGGCATGGAAACTGCACTGGATTACAGAACTTGGTATCACTTCTCAGCTGTGCCCTGGCAACACCTCAGGCCAAGACTAAAGCATCTACTGCCATGGCCTTTCATCTGCATAGCCTGGAAAGAAAATAAAGGGGGGGCAATCCAGATCTAGCAGCAAACTGGGACATGACAGATGACTGATGGACCTATGTCTCAGCAAACATACAGAGATACAGTGCAAGGATGAGAAATAGCCTGTAGTTAAGCGGAAGATCAGTTCTCTTTGGCAATCTCTCTTTCGGTGATTGCAGAACAGCTATTGAAATCCAAGGCAACAACAAAATCAGCTGTGGGGGGTTGACCCTGGTTGGATGCCAGGTGCCCACCAAAGTCACTCTATCACTCCCCTCCCCAGCTGGAGAGGGGAGAGAAAATATAATGAAAAACTTGTGGGTCAACATGAGGACAAGGAGAGATCACTCACTAATCACCTTCACAGGCAAAACAGACTCAACTTGAGAAAATTAATTTAATTTATTACCAATAAAATCAGAGTAGGATAATGAGAAATAAAACTAAATCTTAAAAACACCTTTCAGCCACCCCTCCCTTCTTCCTGGCCTCAACTTCACACCTGATTTCTCTGCCTCCTACCCCTGAGTGGTGCAGGGAGATGGGCAATGGGGGTTACGGTCAGTTGATAACACGTTGTTGTTGCCGCTCCTTCCTCCTCAGGTGGAGGACTCCTCACACTCTTCCCCTGCTCCAGCGTGGGGTCCTCTATGGGCTACAGGTGGATGAACATCTGCTTCACCATCAACCTCCATGGGCTGCCAGGGGATAGCCTGCTTCACCATGGTCTTCTCCATGGGCTGCAGGGGAAACTCTGCTCTGACACCCGGAGCACCTCCTTCCCCTCCTTCTGCACTGACCTTGGTGTCTGCAGAGTTGTTTCACATTATTCTCACTCCTCTCTCTGGCTGAAATTGCTCCTGGTGTTTGGGGTTTTTTCCTCTTCTTAACTATGTTATCTCAGAGATGCTACCACTGTTGCTGATGGGCTTGGCCTTGGCCAGCGGCAGGTCCGTCTTGGAGCCGACTGGCATTGGCTCTATCAGATACAGGGGAAGCTTCTAGCAGCTTCTCACAGAAGCCACCACTGTAGCCTCCCCCTCGCTACAAAAAGCATGCCATGCAAGCCATCAGGTCATAAGAACAAACTTTTAGAAAGTATTTTGTTAACATAATGAAACTGGTAACAAAGGAAAAAGGACTAACTTTCTTAGACCTGCAACAGTTGGCATTAAGTGTCTTCTCATCAACTTTCAAACTTTAAAATCAACAGAAAGACTCAAGACCCATTTTTTGACAGATTCTTCTGCAGTGGAAGTGTCTTTGAGCAACTGTAAACCCAACCACTATGTCAGGTCCTAGTCATCTCATTTATGAAGATAATAATAAGCTCCACAGGGTCAATGAGAAAAGGAAAGCTGCCCAAAAGAACAAGTCAGAGTGTAAACCTCTAAATTGGGTGCTTCAACACCTATAATTTCTCTTATAGCATCCTAGCTTGATTTACATTCTAAGATTTTAGTGTTATTATGCAAATCATTCAAGTAAGCATGCATATTTGAGGAGTCATGGATCCCAGTACAGAATGCTGGTGTCTGTCCTTCACCACTGTCACTGAAAAGGTAAAGGTGAACACAACCCCTCTGTGACCTTGTCTGCCAAAATACATATTTGTAGTTTCCTATCTAGAACGCCTCCAGAAACTCCCAATGTCAAGGACAGAACAGAAATTGAGGCATACCTCTGCCTCCTTAGCTTTGGATGCACGTGACTCCCAAAGAGGGAACACAGAGATCCTGAGACAGTGTCCTTCTTACAGATCTCAGCCATTTTTCAGACCACTTGCTTGGGCAGCATGGTGAGAGATGAGTCAGACCCCCCTATGCATCAGGAAATTTCCTCATGCCCAACACTTCTGAAGATTGAATGATGCCGATAAAATAGTTTGTACCAGAGGACTTACCATTTTGTGACACAAAACTAGGTAGATAGCTTTTGAAGGAAAAAATTGTTTCTGCCATAGTGCAGTGTGGATGGAATTGCTGTCAGCGATGTATCTACAATGTCAGACCCTCCTGGGTCTGAGATCTCAAGCCTGAATTCAAACTTCACCACTCAGTGAAGAAATATCTTGAATCAGAAATGCCTGAATCTTTTTCTTGACTGGAAAGGTCAGGATAATGATGGTCTTTCCTTAGACACCTTCTGACAATTAATAAAGTAGAGTCCTAATTTAGACAATCATAAAGAATGTTAAAAATTTCTGTGTTATTAATAGTTTAAAATACAAATTCAAGTAAAGCTTATATATGGTATGTTTGCTGTCTGCCTAATATTTATTCAAAACCCTTTTTCAGTGCAGCTGGGAATGCTGTTTCTAACCGCCAAAGACGAGTGCAGAACACTGGGGATTTAGAACAATTGGCATTGTTATAGGTAACAGGGAGAGCTTTCATCCAAAACATACTACGTATCCCACAGATGCTGGTGTAGCTCCCAGTGCTGGTAGTGATAAATGATGTACAAAATGAGTGAAGGCTGAGACACAGCCACACATAGAAAAGGGAATCTATGAGGAATTCCTTGACAGCAAGAGACAACCAGTTTTATGAAGAGAGCAGGTATGGCATTTATTTTTTCCTTGCTCATCTGTCTTCCTACTCTCTAAACTTTGGGACTTGTTTTTGATTCCCTCAGGGTGCTCTGTTCCAAGACAGAGTCTTGGTCACGACAGCAGCAAGCCCCTAATTTCCTCATGTCTAGGATGGGGTTATATAGGTATAGACGGTGATCAAGAGCATGTAATGGCACTCTTGTAAAGGTGTCCTGCACTTTCGAGACAGTGCTGTCCACATTCAGAAGGTAGGCTTGATAATCAGAAAGGATCTGCAGTTCACTATGCCTTACAGTTACTCCATCATAATAGCTAGCATATTCTTAATTTTCCTCCTTTCACTTTCATCTCTTCATGCATTTTCCTCAGTTTTAAATTGTCTAAGTTGTCCTAAAGAGCATCTCTATTGTTTGAAAGGGTGCGCGAGTTTCCCAAACTAACCTGTTTCATATATTGAACTGTGTAAAGAACATTTGCAAGTAATTGAAAACTCACATACACTTCACAGATGAATGCCTCAGTCATTATCTTTCAATTACGAATCTTGTCTCCCTCTGTTCTTCAATACCTGGTTTTGAAACTACCTTCAAACCCTGGCTGAGAAGCTCAGTAGTTTGTGTAAGATCTGAAAGATGAAGAACACTTTGAATTTTGGCTCTGAATTATGTCAGATCTTAATTAAGGGGAAAAATAAATGTTATAGTCTACACTGACTAAAGTATGGCAAACATTTAATGACAATAAACATAATCACTTCAGAAGCACCAGGGTGTAAATGCCGGAATCAAAAAGTTTGCGATATCTTGTGCCAGGCTCTGATCTAGCCACAGCAAAAATAAGAAAGTTTCTAAGGGAAATCATAGACCTTGGTCAACCCTGTTCTTAGGTTCTGAATGACACAGTGCCGAGTATTAAAGTGACACTCACTGACATTGATCCAGGAGTCACTGAGGACATTTTAAACTCATTTCAATACAGATTATAATTGATCCGCTGTAAGTCAGAAGTGGTAGCCTTCAGCAACCATGAGAATATACAGACTACAAAACCTTCAAAAACTGATTGTTTTAAAATTCTTACTATCAGTGTTAAACTGTTTCTCTTTTAAAAAGTGCTTCTGTTTATACGATTGCTAACAACTATCTGGGAATTTTCTAATGAAAACTTTTTTTTCGGTATGGGGGAAGTTTTGTTGAAAGCCATATGAATAGATGGAGGAATGTAAGTAAATTTGTTTGACTCAAACAGGAAGAAAACAAAAGACTTTGATATTATTAAAGTATTATGGTTTAACATTTTCAGATTTTAGTTACTTGTCCAAGTTTTAGTTATTTGATTGAAATGATCTTCTATTTGGGAATTTATTTAATTTTAGAAAAAAAAAACAATTTTTAAAATTATAATTATTAATTGACTAGATAAGAAACGTTAGAGTTTACCAACTCAGGAATTCTTTTTATATTTAATTTTTATTTTTGTAGAATTCAGGACTCTTCTGGGCCAGGGGAAAAAAAAAAAATATATATATATATATATATATGTATATGTATAAATGTTTTACAGCTAAGAATAGAAAAGTGAATAAATCAATCAAGACTTTTCCTATTAATTTTCATAGACTTTCTTTATTTCTCAGTTCAACTTTATAATATAAACACATAAAATGTTACAAGTCATGTTATGCCTCCCATGATCATTATCATTATGATTGGTTTAAAAGAAGATTATGTAGGTACAAACTGGTCAAAAAGTAATTTGGCTGGTCACTGGAAGAATAACACCAATCACCAGAAGACATAGTTTATTCTTTCACCCCTATTCATTCTCCCATAATCAGTTATAGAGCTTAGAATTATTCTGTGGCCAAGACAGTCCTGCTCTGAGCACCAAATCAACTAACCCAATTTATCATTGACCTGTTTGATCAATGAAAGGCATGATATAACTGCAGACTATGGTACTCAATGATTCATGTAATCTTTTTCTCAGTCCTGAGAAACTGGAAATAGGAGTATGATTCTTCTGTTCAATTTCTACCAATAATTATAGTCTTCTGTGCAAAATGTTACACTACTTTTATCATAATTGACACTTTTTGCTCTTCTAATGCTTGCTGAGAGGAAGAAGAGGCTTAAGTATTTACCCCTTCACTCCTTTCCCTTCAGTAGTAGTAAAGGTGACTAACCAAGGAAAGGCTTCAGCATGGCAGACATCCTAGTCCAATTACCTCTCCTATCCTGGCCTGCTGCGAGAAGGGAAATGTAAGGAGTAAAAAATTCTCTTAGTTCTTTTCCCCTGGAAAGGATCATGAAGACAACTGGGAAGACTAAACAGTATCCATGTCTGCTCTTTCTCTTCCCTACTGTGGAATCACATTTATATCCTTGCATCATACAAAGCTTACAGGTTTGCAGAATTTTCTAAGTCTGGGATGCATTTAACCCTTTCTTTCCACAATGGTGGTACAAAGTCCATCTCACCACAGTAATTGTTTATGATGTCCTAAAGAGAATTAAGTAAGAAAAATGGATGAAATCTTTATGGCCTCTGTGAATCATGAAGTATTTCTATGCAGACAACTGTGGGGTGGGGAGGGCTGTTTGCATGTTTTCCTACGGACTATGTTATGAAATTGCAAATTGTACAGAATAAGCAACAAAAAATTGTGATTCTCAGTCTAATCGTTGATTTTCCATAGCCTGAATCCAGTGTTATTCCTCTCATGGCAGCAAACTGAGTTGCATTTTCCTTTACAAAAGTGGTTTTCTTCACACTACCTGCCTAGCTGTGCTTAGTCTTCATTTGGATTACTTGATTTATTTGCTTATGAGATATATACTAGCCACAACTATTCTTTCTTTGCTCCCTTTCAGGGATGTGAAGAAAGATCCACACTCCACTTTACTAATTTTTTTAAGTACTGGATGGCTCGGTTGCACTTCTGTAAAGCTTATCTGTCTAGAAGCTTTAGTATATTACTGTACACAAAAACTGTACAATTGATCCTACAAGGTGTTGTGGTTTAAACCCAGAAGAAAATTAACTCTATCCCAGCTGAAGCTAGGACAAAGGACATTTATGAATAACATATTCAACAACAGTGCACATAGTGGATATGATATAATCCCACTCTTCCTACAGAAGCAAAATATAGCCATCAGCAGAGTTCAATGTGATGCCTGTGTATACAAATCTGAACCCTTCGTCTATTTTCCTAGCAACAGATTGATGTGAGACACCAAAAGAAATGGAAGTCATTGCCTTTCCAGTCTGTCAGGTCAATGATCCACAAATAAAGAAGCATTCATGCCAAGAATTAGAATAGATTGGAGATCTGTTTTTTTGTTTTGTTTTCAGAGTACTTGAAAAATGGAGCCCATTATGGAAATCTGTTTATGGATTTGGCTTCTTGTTTTGTTTTGTATTGTTTTGCTTTGCTTTTTTTCCTAGTGATAAATTATTTTTTTTTAAATGTTCATAAATGCAAACAGAAAATTAATATACCAGTGCAGGATAAACAAATGAGATTAAACAAGAGGAAAACCCTCAAGTAAGATAAGACTGTCTTTCATAAAGTTCAACTGTGGTTGTCATTCTGCTGTGCAGTAACAGATCCAGACCCCGAAGGTCAATTCATAACAGGAGAAGTCAGTAAAGTGTAGCCTGATATTTTCTTGCGTAATTTGCTACATTTACAGACGTACATGAGTACTTCCATATCGGTGGTAGATAACAAGGAATACAGATAATTTCTTGTTGGGGATTTTGACTGAAGTATTAATGATAACTCCTTCAGAACTGAATTATATAAAAAATTACTCAAACAGAAAAAGCTTTGCAGACCTTTGTTACAAGTCCACCAAAACATTTTCAATGCAATATTGTCCTTCTGTTCTTCCACAACTATAACGCTGCTTGTTTGCTGCAAAAGAGAAATGACAAAAATGTTTATACAAACATGGTCTGTAGGCCTTTTGTGATGATATCTTTTCACATTTAAACAAATAACACCTGATCATTGACCTTTTATACAATAACAACAAATTTTAACTGATAATATTTGCTATATTTAACTCTGTTACTAGGACTCAATTTAAGCTTACCATAAAATCTCATTTCTGTATGTGCCTTTCTTTGTGACAAGAAAGTTTACATATTCCCCTTCCTGATCTGTATCTTAGTCAGACCTTGCTGCTTCATTCTTAATTCACATAGACTGTGGAAGTAATGTGACAAATCCAACAAAAAGCACAGAAGACCCAAAAGATTTTGATGCAACAGAAATAAGTACCTTTTCCAAAGAAGCTAGCAGGCCTAGCAAAAAAAAAAAAAAAAAAACCAAAACCAAAAATTCTTAAAAGATCTCCTTTATTGATTTGGAATACGTATTGCTTAGTCAATGAACAGTATTTTCATTGCGTTATATGAAGTAATATTTAGGGAATATTGGTTTTGTTTTATTTTTCTGAACAATGAATGTAAACGTATGTGAGCATGTGTGCATACGTGGCTTACTTCTAGAAATATTTTACTCATACTCACACGGAGCAGTAGTGTTTGGGCTTGTGATGTTGCAGGGGAAAGAAAGGGCCTGTGGCATCTCTCCCAACTTGTTTGATTCTTTTAAGTTTTCATTTTTGAATCAACGATTTTGTCTAAGCATCCGTCTTATTAGGCTATAAAGCAAAACAAATATAATCAACATGGGATTTGCTTTTTCATAAAATTAATGATGTTTCTGTCAGAAAATACAAAATCAAAATCATGACTAAAAAGTGAGATGTAAAGTCTTTAAATATCCAGCACAGAAAAAGACAAAATGATAATGAATAAAGCATTTTGCAGTGAGAACTATTCCTTTTGAGCTTATCCAGGTTTGCCAGAGTGCTAACTGGAACCCTTCTAGATTCCACGTTTCAAACGTGCTCTTGGTTCGTGTTGTCTCTGCTACATCAGATGGACAAATTGTCTCATCATAATCTAGTCACATGCCACTTACTTACCAAAACCAGGGAATAGAAGAGTCTTATTTATATTTAACTATTTCAATAATGAAAAGAGGTTCTTTATACTCACAATGTCCTCTCCTTTTAAGTCTCACATATAAAATGAATAACCAAAAGTGGTGACAGATGGAGTCCCAACATTCATGATATTATTATTAAAGCTGTTAAAATCCAACTACAATTTCTTGTGAGTAGACAAAAGCTAACCAACTGACTTGTTCTTTCTGTGTTTAAGTCTTTGAAAAAATTAATACTCCTTTTAAAAACTTAACACCAATGAACCACAGACTATCTGATTGAATGCAAGGAGTATTACAGAAAGAGGAAAAAGTGGAGGAAAAAGGTTGGAGTGTGTAGGATAAATTGTCAATACTGTTTTATATGTGTGAAACACAATGATCTTTATGGCAAAACCAGCATCAAGCTGCAGTGAAATAATGTTGGTGACATGGCTTGGCTGTTGTAAGACATTTATTATCTGATTCCAAAGGCTGTTGTGGTAGGCTCACTGGGATCTTAAAATTAATTACTCCTATTTCAGATAAAATTGAGAGAAAAAAAGGGTTAGGAAATAATAAAAATATTGCACAGAAGCAATAAGCAATTACGAGGCTGGTGTTCAACTTTAAATTGTACAATGCATTTTAAGTGAATTGTATTCAATAGATTTTATCATGCTTTGAATGTTTCCGAATGTTTCTGGGTGACTTTTTATACTAAAGATAACCAGTATTATTTCATATATGTGTGTGTACATAAACATATATATGCATAAGAATAAAATATGCTTTATGAACTTGGGCTGCTTACCATAAGTAGAAGTTAATAAACTGGACTGCCAACCGTAACTGGAAGATATGGTCAGATCAAAGGTGTAAATACAGTGCTTAAGTTAGTGTACAACTTCTAAAATTGTGGAATAATTCCACAGTATAGAAATTATATTTCATATACTTTTTGGGAAAAGCTTTTATAGCAAAATAATGCATCAGTCTTTTAACCTTTTAATATGTAATATTTGATTTTTAGAACTGTATGAAAAATAGAGTTTTGACATCACAAAGCCAAAGCCAACATACTTCTACTACAAATTTTATTTCAGTTCCCTATTGTCACTGTTTATTCCTCTTTAATTGCTGTTATCTTCATTCTTGAAGAAGATCCCAAACTTTTGTGAATTTAGAAATCAGACTTTCATTCCTGTCCCTAACCAGTTCATTGACTGAAGAAAGGATATGAATTCAAATTTGAAACTTCTATCTCCATGTTAGATTCACATGCTTGGGTATAGTAGATAATAAATCTCCCTTTTGGCAGACTTTGCTTACAAAAAATAACTTCAGATTTACTGACATGAAGTAAGAGAGCACTGAAACACCAAGCCACAGACTCCCTAACAGTGAATGTTTTCAGCAAGAATCTAAGGTTTCTTACAGACATTGATATCTGTAGGTTTAGCATCCAAAGGAGAAGAAAAATATCTATCACACCAATGCCATAAATGTAATGACTAAGAACTCTTGATTTCCCTCAAGGAATCTCAAGTATGATTTCTGTTGCAGATCATCAGGCTTCAGTCTTGATGTTCAGCTTAAAAAAAAGATATATAATATGTCAGGAACATAATCTTATTATGGAAAGACCATTATGCCCTCTGGCACTTGTGAATCTGCCTAAAATCAAAAGTACAGACAAACTGGAAGGTGGGATCACTTGTGATGAACCACTACTAACATTGGTAGCTACTTTCCCTTTTTACTCTTGCAGAAATATCTTAATTACCAGTGCCTCAAGAACTCTCTCAAAAAATCTAATTTCATGTACAGTTAACTAAGAATGATATTGAGAAAAAAGTAAAATAATTGGAAAGTCTAGTTGGCAGCATTTCACCACTGCTTATCAAGTCTTTTTGTCATGATGCTGCCAAGTCAGTGTGCAGGCAAGGACTGGGTTGGAATTTCAAACACTTGCTTTTGGAAAAGCACCTCTGTGCCTCTGAGACAATCTAGAAGACTATGTCCATCTTTTTAGGTGATAATTTTGTGGAAGCCTGTATTGTAATGAAGATATGAAAGCCAGACGTGTAATTATTATTTGTCTACTTTTCACTAGATAGCTTGAACATTGTACAAACGACCTAAACCAGCAAGCTCAGTGATAGCCACACAGGCCTCATAAGCAGAAAGAGGTAGCTGTTTCCCAGGAATCTCAATGCTGTCAAAACTAAACTGCTACCAAGCCATAGAGTTTAAAGTTAATTTTGATGTATCTGCATGACTCATATCACAGTATCTGATACAAATAATCACGAGCTACCGTGGTTATTTCTACTAATAGTATAGTGATGCTAATTCATAGCTTGCTTGACTCAGGCTTTTTTATAAAGGTAGAAAAAGAAATAGAGGAAACAGAACACCTATGATTAGAACTTGAATAAGCAGAAGAGAAATATTTGCTTCATTGAAAACTTTGCCCAAATTTTGAATAAAGGCCTAGTTTATTATAGAAATCAAACCAAACTGTGCTGAGGTTTTAATTTAGTGTCATTTTACTTATTTGTTATGTATTTTTTCTTTTTTCTTTGTTTAGAATACAAAAACATGAAATGCCAGTATATAAAATGAGTATGGACATATGTACCTATGTTGTGTAAGTGAAAGAAACAAAACAGTTTCCATAGCTAATATTCCTGAGTTTCCCACTGCATAATTTCAGTTACATAAAAGGGAGATTTTGTTTACTAAGTTTGCTTTGACATTTGAGTTCAGTTATTGCCATGGCAGAAGACAAGCCGATTAGGTCATTGGCATCATCTAAATGGAATTCTGAGTAATGTCATCATTCAGTGGGTCACTGGGAACAGAAAAGTGATTGTATCCCATCAAACCAGGCTTTATAATAGGGTAAATAATACTTGGAATGTATCATTAGTCTGTATAGATAAAAAGTCTGATTGGCTAATATTCAGATAAGGAATATGGACTTTAAATTTGAAAAGGATACTTAAGAGGGGGAAAAAAAAGGAAGACATAAAGAAGGAGGAGTAGAAAACCACCTCTCAAGTGAATCCACCTTTATAGCCGAACTTATTCACACTAGACTGATTTAAGATCACCTTTAAATATTCTGTGATACAGCCAATAGGCATTATAGTTGGTTTAATCTGATGGAGACAGTGCATTGCGTACCTTTGATATATGTTTGAAAATTTAAAAAACCCCACACAAACACAAAAAACCCCAATCGAACCCCAAACCCCTCAAGCACCCCAATTTTACACAAATTCTGAGCAGTTTTCTCCTTATCTAATTGAATTCATTTCATAACTCTTACAGCTATATAATATTCCACATACTAAGTATCTCACCAAGTAAATAACACACCTAAGCAGATGTTGGCTATTGTTTCTATAGTAGATTATGTATTTCCTGATGTAGGAATGTTCAAGACATCCATATTTCAAGAGGTGCAATAGGGTTCACTATCCAAACCAGCTTTAAACAAAACAGTACAGAAATATTTAACTTTGTCTGTCTGAAACACTTAACATTCAATCAGCCCCAAATGGCTCAAGTTAGTCCAAACTGTAAAACACACTTTCATTTAAAATGTGTGGCAGCACTGGAGATGTGTTGAATCACTTGCGTATTAAGTTAGCCTTTGTCAGCAGAACCTTGCAGGGATTTAAACGTGTGTTAACAAATTACCTTCATTCAGAACACCAACTTGACCTGAATCTCCTGAGTTATAAAATTCAGCATGATCAAAAAAACAAAGGAGAGTGACAGTCTAGGTTAGACTCTTTTGGAATCATAATGTCCTCACTTTCAGTACAACTGGCAAGAGTTTTAAGAAACTGGAGAATTTCTTTTATTGAATAGAATATGAAGTAATCCTGAGAATAATACTGTATTTAACCTCTATACTGTAAAGAACATATATTCACACATCTCTGTGTATCTTGCCTTAGGCCAGTGTCAAAGAAGAGAGGGAGTTCAATCCTGTAAGGTACTGAGTACTCTGGCTGTGATCCAGCAAAGCACTCAACTACGAATTTAAATTTAAGTACATGGATCATGCCAGTAACTTCAATGGGATTATACTTAAAGATAAACTAACCTTAAATGCTTTGCTGGATCACAGCCACAGTGCTCAGCACTGGGTGAATGCAAATCCAATCTGAGAGGAGCATTTTCCTCTCTATGTTTCCAGAGAGAGCTCACAAAATAGATAGAAAGTTCCTCTCAGGAAAGAGACTTCACGTGATAGCCAGACTGAATAGGCTCAGAAGGGTGGGATGATTTATAAATCTTGGGATGCTTGTGTTCAGCAAGCAAGCAAGCAAGCAGACAAACAGACAGACAATGCTCTTTGACTTTCCCAGGTTCAGATATTCATTTATTCATTTAACATAATGACCAAGTCAGGACAGGGGTATAGATAAAGCAGAAGAAACCAAGTGAAGGAGTAGAGACACAGTCAAACAGTGTTCCCTATTTTCCTTTGCCAAATTTCTCTCTTGATTTTAGCTGTGGCCTTTGTTACTTCTGTAATTGAAAAGAACAAGAAGTCTCTAAGTTTAAGAGTGTATGAATACCCTCACAGAATACATGTCAATTGAAAACAGACAATATGGTCTGTATAATTAGACATAAATGACATTCTTACGGGCCTGCTGCTGTTCCAGCTGAAAACAACAGGAAAGTGAGCTTAGGAAGCACAGTGTATTTCAAAAAGCAAAAGCAAGGCTGTGCTTTTCAGCACTCTATATTAAGATTGCTAACTTTGTTGCTCGATATGCAAATTTTGAACTTTCCTTGGCTCCCACCAGTGCAGAGATGACCTGATTAGAGCACTGAGCTTGCTGAAGGAAGACAGAGGAACCATACTTGCCTTTCAAAAAGTGAAGGAAACAAGAAGAGAAAGAACAAATCATGTGTACACTTCCATCACTCACATATTCTTGATGGACACCAAATAAGGTTTTGCACCAATTTTTCTTCTCTTAATTAATTTTAGGCCAGGTGGCCGACTCATTGGGCAAACCTGCAAGCTTTTCTGGAAACAGTAGCTGTCACAATAACTACACACAGATGGTGAAAATGGGCTGTGCAACACTGTTTTACCAGGGTGACGATATGACTCAAACAAACAGGTAATAGCTGATACATCCTGGACGTCTTGATTGCCAGAATGAAAAAGAAGTCACATTAAGCTTCCTGTAAAGAGAAAAAGAGAAAATGTCCTCTAAATAGCATACAAAAACCTAGGACTGCCTCAGCAAAACTTGGCCACATGGGGCTTTCTCGAAGGCTTGAATCTTATTTAAAAATAATACTCAATACACACAACAGGGCTCCATATTTCAAGGGAAATAATTAAAGAAAGCATCGCACTTTCTAGCTAACAGCTCTCATTGAAGCAATGGGCAGCTTTGGCAAAAGTCTGCCACAGTGCACCCTGCAGTACGATCAAATCAAACTGATAAAGAATTCTATCAGAGGTTAGTGAACATGAGACACTTTTGAAATACAAAGTGCCCAAGCAGCTCAGCATGTGTACTTTTTTTTTTCCCCCTAGGTTTATCTTATTCCCACAATTCAACTTCTCACCTTTTCATCATATCCATCAATCTCTTCCTTGTTGAGAAACAATTGTATCCTAGGAATCTCTTGTACTCATTTATACTCTTCTCTTTATTCTCATTTCCTTGAACCTTGTTCTATAGCTTTATTATCTTTTGTATGAGCCATGCTCCAATTTTCTATTTACTCCTAGATCCTTAATGCTATAAAATGTTCTTCAGATTCAAAATCTGTCACCATCATGTATCAGTTCCTTTAATAAACTGGAAAGCTTGATTTTGATTCACCTCTTGAAATTTGAAGAATGTTCTGTAGTCATGCAGGTACATTTTATATTTTCATCAAATATTCATAACAATATTTTAAAGCAGGAATGTGTTTTCTCAACTATCCCATAGATCTACCTTTCTAACTGCATAATCAAGTCAGTTAAAACCATAAAAAGTCAACTGCCTGATATCCAGTTCCCATTGTACACAGATTTTTATCCTTCAACTTATGAAGCAAATAGAAAAGAGGCTACTAGTTGTATTTAATATAGGAACTCATTACCTAGTCTTTTGAAATGCACTTGTAGAATAAACCATGCTCTAAATATACTAACAATTTAAAGAAAAAAAAACCCAACCAAAACCGCAAAACTTAATATTGTTTGATTGAAAATTCCACTTGGCTCCAATATGTGCTATATTTTATCTGCAGTTCTTTGATCCCTAACTCAGATCAAGAGATACACTTTTCAAAGTCCTGTACCTCTTCCATAACTCATGTAAGATGACTGCAGTAATTGTAACAGCTTATTTCCTGGGAGTCAAGTTTCCATCAGGAAATCCATCACCAGAAATTTTTTTGGGAACTTCATCAAAGAGAGTGAGAATTAAATGCATCTGGAAAGACAGTTCTCTTCTGGGGTTAGACTTTGGTCTGGATTAAGGCATTTTGGTGAAGTTCTCTACTGATTTTTGACTATTGCAATGCCCTGCTGAGGCCCACAGTAGCTGGTACAGTTTAGGGATATCTTAAGGTTAGTCCTTCATCCAAGCTCTTGATTTGTCTTCACAGTGATGTTAGCTCAAGTTTTCAACACTCAAGCAAACTCCTTTGCAAGTCACTACACAGTGTTCCCACTAGCAGCACACAACAACTGAGCTCTTGATTTTGAACCCAGAATATCACATGGACCAGCTAGCTCAAACTGAAGGCACTCACTAACTTTAGTGAGAAGTCTCCAGCTGTGAATATGCATGAAGTTAAGACAAAAATGTATGTTAAAGCCTGAGTTCACACTTTAGTAGAAAAAGAAGCACTCAAATTTTTGTTTCTGTTTATCTTTTAGAGTCACAAGGGAAATGAACAAAACAATTCCTTGACACAGAGAAGGAATGCATGGTTAGGCAGAGAAAAGTAGATTTTTTTTCTGTTTTATTGGTATATTAACATGTTTGCTACATATCTAGATAGATGCTTCTATCTGCTTCAGTCTTGTTGGGTTAGGGATCTGTTACTATGAAAGCAAGAGGTCAGCAAACCTGTTCAACTTGCCATAACAACACAAAATTAATTGCTTCTCTCTCTTTCCCCTCCAAATTTAGTTTATTGAATTGATTTACTGCACAGACAATGATTGAGATGTCTCAAGGTTGGGCAGGTTTGTACAGGGAGAAATGTGGAAGCAGCAGGGAAGCAGCAGAGTTAGGAGAGTAGGATGTTGCTATATCCCTTTTGAAGGCAGCAAGCTATAAAGTCATCTCTGTTTCCCGTATCACTGCACCACTAGGATATGACAGTCTGGAAAGGATAACAGGACCTAACTTAAATTCTAACTTTATACATCTACCTTCAGTGCCTGGAAATGGAGCTTTGCCTCTAATATGTTGATAGATTTCTCAGAGGTCAATTTAAGTTTCAGCAAAGAATCCTAGAGTTTGATAACCTCTAAATCAGATACCCAAACTTAAATGGGGTTAATACATGAATATTCATTCTAGCACAGCCCTGAAGGCCCAGTGCAGAAACAGGGATCTTGACGTTTCTCATAGGGCCCATGTTTTGTGGTCTATGAGGAAGCTGAAGGGGTTGGTTTTGACCTTGCAGAACAGACCACTGCAGAGGTAAGTCTCTTACAGCAAATACTATACCAACAACCAACATGCTTTTGCAGAGATGAACTCTTTTGCTGCAAACAAAATGTAATGCTCTGTGATAGTATAGTCCCCTTGCCTTTCATTAACATGCATATGTGCTGAGCTCATGACACTTTCTTTGATCTCAACTTACTCTTCTCAAAGCTCCTAACATTTTTTCTTCTCTGCTTCAGTTGTGAAGTGCCTCAAAAACACCTCTGTCTTCTTTCCCCTATAGCAAAAAGAGATCCTCTCCATTCCCTTCAGCTTTGTTGGTGCAGTTGTTGGGTAGAGCTACTTAAGTTGCCTCTCAGCAAGGCCCTTTAAATTTTGTTTTGTGCACACTTACATTTCCTTTTCTACAGGTTTCCCACTGTGCATTATGTGTCAGAACACAGTCTTTTCCCTTTTTTTTTTTTTTTTTTTTTTTTAACAATCTTTACATTCTTACCATTTCTTATACTTGCTGTCTAAGGCCCAGTAACACTACTATCATAAATGTTACATCTTGCAGTTTCATCTATGGAGACAAGTCATTCTGGTATATATTTTGATACTGCATAATCTGAGGGTACAGTTGCCTTAGCTCCAATTTGGAAATAGACTGGCGTTCACACTACCTTTTAAGAAGCAAATAGCTGTATTTCTTTGTAAGTAAAAGCTCAGATATTTATGGTTTGAGGGTACACAGCGGTTGATCTCTAGCTTGATCTAAAGCCTCCTGAATCAATGAAAAGACTTCCACTGGCAGCAGCTAGCTTTGTATCAGGTCCCTTGTGCAGTATCTGTCCTCCACTGATGACAGATGCCTTGTCCTGTGACTCTCTCAGCAAAGAAAAGGAAAGAGCATCTTACTTAACAGCTGATCTAGGATGCATCTCTGCACTTCAGCAGATGTAAATGTATTTCTAAAAGCAAGAGTAAAATTACAGACCTTTACAATTAATTTATTACTGTTTGCAGTTTCCAGTCCATAGCAAAAGAAATAACAATAAATATTTAGCAAAAGAAAGTGAATCTGCATTCAGAGCATTTTAATAAATGTTTAAAAGAAAATCAGCATAGATCACTTGGCTCTGACTAACACTTTTTTTTTATCTTCCATCTGTCTGTCTTTGATGGATGTTGTTCATGCTCTTTAGTTTACAGTAACAAGCAGGTTTTTAATTTCTCTATCTTCCTTCTCTCTAGTGCCAGGCTGTGATGGATGATGTGACAAAAAGATTCATCAGTAAATACTAAATCCTGAATACAAAATAAATTAGTAATATAAGAAGCAGATTTGCATTCTCCTTTGACAACTTGGCAACTGCATCTGCTGCTCTCTCATTTTTCCTGTTTACTTGTTTAATCTTGATAATACTACTCAGTCAGCATAGGGATATCTTGCATTTTTTAAAGTACATGAGTGTACAGTATTGTCCTAATACACTTTGCTTCATTATTTGAGCTGCAGTGTTTGTATTGAAGCAGCGGGAGCTGAATGATAGGCAACAATCTCAGAATCAAGAATTGTATTTCAAACCAACAACGTTCTGCTCTCTGAACAGCATTTCTCAAACATTGTGATACCAATTTGCCAAGTACCATGTTGTTCCTAAAGACTAACCATTCGTAACATATGGATCATGTATATCCAATCATTTTTCTTTGACTTTCCTGAAGGGCAACGTTCACCTTAACAATTACTTTTCTCAAGTATAGGGATGTCTGAGTTCCTAAGTGTTCTGCTGCAGTTAAATGATTGCTTGGAATCCTTCTGGGGTCCCTCATGTAGAGAAAAGCCAAGGTTCCCTCACTGCCAAAGTGAAGAGCAAGAGGTGATAGGGGAGCTGAGTAAAATTTTGATCTTTTCTTCCATTGTAGAGGTATTTTCTCTTGCATACAATTTCACCTTTAGAAAGGAATTTCATAGTTACTCTTCCATGAGAACTCTGTTAGGTGCACACACACACACAGACTGTGATGCCTTCCTGAAAGAAGGAATAACGATTGAGGAACTTAAAAATTGATACTTATGGAAGTCAGGCAGGACTAAAATAAATTTATACAACCAAAAAAAGTAACTAGCTAAAAAATCAATAGTAAGGAGAAAGCTGCATGAATTTAAAATGTTCCTTCTTACATATACCATATTTTCAGTAATGATATGTCAGCATTGCAGTTATTCACTCTTGCTGAAAAGCTACTTTAAGGTCAATCTCAGTAGCAGCTGAGATTCTTTCTAAGTAAATGTTTGGTTTTATGATGTGGAGGGCCTCTTCTGCAGTCCCTTTTACAGCTCTTTTCAAAGGTAAGGCTGACCAGGTTAAAAAGAGATGACAAGGCGTCCTTATTCTGTAATAATTTTCCAGCCACTGGATTAGACTTTGGTCACTTAATCTAATCTTTTGAATTGCAAAGGTGACAGATTTTCTTCCATAATTCTTGCATCTGTCTTAAGGCTTTACATTGTCATTTGGTATTATAGTATGTAAGCATAGACAACATCTGGTGGAGTTACAACATTTCCTTTAGAAAGGTTCTTAGTCCTAATTTCAAGACCTGCAGAGACCCAATTCAACAGCACATTGATTATAGGATTTCAGTGTTTAATTATTGTCAACATAAAAAATTAGACTCTAATTTCTAGCATACATTTTCTTCTTCTCACTAGTGGATTTTGTGATAAGCAGGAAAATATTGAAACTCCCTTAAACAAAACAAATCTAGCTGCATAACTTGTACTTTGAATGTCCAGAAATGAGAAGTGCCAGGAGGGCATATTTTGAAACACTGAATTCCGTGCAACCCAAACATCTAAGAGGATGAAGCACCCAGTGATCAAAACTTCAGCTCACCCCCCACTCCCCCAGCAAACCAAACAAAACCAATATGCCAGCACAGTTTATGAGGTCAGATACAGGCTCTGAAGTTCCATTCATTTTCTTTTTACCTGTTGTATCGCTGAATATTTCAGCGAACATGGAAGCTCTTGTTGGCAAAGAGAAGCTGAATAAAATATTTCATGGGCCAGGAACAAAGAGATCACCATGTCTGTATTCTTATCAGGCAATGGTGATGCCCTTGGGACTCAGTGTGCTCTCAAAGGGATTATTACAATATCTGTCTCAGCAGGAATATAACTTTTGCAGGGCTAGAACTTGAGCAGTGAAAAATTGTAAGAGACAGAATGGCAAAAACACATTACAGGGGAAATAAGACAAAATGGGTAAAATATGCAAACACAGAAAGAAAGCTTTGTAAAGGAAAGGAAAATGATTGATTTCATGCATTTGGGAAATCATGGTCTTGCAGTAAAGAGGAAGTAAAATACTACTCTGGCTTAATTATAGGACCAGGCATGACAAGAGAAAGGGTACAAGTACAGAAGATACTTGATTTTACAGAACCCATGAAATGTGGAAGATACATGAGAGCACTTCAGAGCAATGAGACCACTAAGGCAGGGAAGGGTCTTTTGTGGTTTATTGTTTTTGTCTGGTAGTTCTCATGTAGCCTGACAGCAATTTCCTTCCAAGTATGAGCAAAGTGCCCATATGTGTAATATTCATACCTACCACAAATTCTTGAAATCTTTTAATGTAAAGCTAAAAGAATTTAATCTTCAGTCAGAGCTGCTGGAGATGCCTGGGGAAGGCGAACCTAATTTCCAACACCTAGTCAGTCTGGGCATTTTGGTGCCAAAGGATTATCAGAGTCGCTGGGGGAAGGTCATATCTTATGTATGTCAGGTAAGGACAGAGAATACCCATATACAAGCACCAGAAATATCACAACTTATGGGAGACAAAGTCTAGAAAAGCTCTTATAGCAGTCCTGCAGTGTTAAAGCAAGGATGCTCAATTAAATCTATGGCATATTTTGTTTTCCTTCCTGTGGCAAGTTTATCACATTCACAACTGAGATTTTAGCCTTATTTGAGCAAAACTTTCAGATAAAATGCATTCAAATCAAATTTATGTTCTGGTTGTAAATATAATTAAAACATATACATTCTTTATTTTTTCACCATATGTATCATACAGGTGTAAAAAGGAACACCTACACATATCTCCCCTTTTTCACTCTCCTTGGAATCTAATCTTTTTCCCTCTGAGATACATCACAGGCATTATTCTACAACTTCAAAGAGTGTTTCTCAGTCCATAAAGTGAATTAGCAGAGCTTTTGCTTTCCACTCTATATGTTCATCCCTGATAGTGTTTAATATGAATGAGGAAACTGGGACATCATATCTGAAAACATATTTAGATGTTCCAGTTTCAGTGGAAAATAGCCATTGTTCCAAGTAATATTTGAAAAAAAAAAATATAAACTTTTTGTTTCACAGTAATTCTAGAGGCTTAGCATGAACTATTGCGATAAATAGCAGCAGTCACTGAAAATGCTGTGGATTATGTTATAAATGTGTTTGAATTACTGTACCAGTGCTATGTAAAAGGCAATATGAATATGCACAAACCATACTGGATAATTAAAAGCAGAGGAAAACTTGTGGGATGCAAAACAAGTTACAATCACCAGTTCACCCATCCATTTCTGTCCCTTGAAGTTCAGATCTTCTCATTGAGGTGAAGCTAAATAAATACCAGAAATGGAGAAGAGAGAAAAAACAAGCAGCATGATAAAAGGAAAACTTACAAAGGAAAACCTAATGTGCTATGGAAGTTTACTTTTTCCTTTCTTTAACTGAAAGATAAGGAAAAAGGGAAGGGAGAGTACACAAAACTCTCAAAATAAGCCTTATAGGTTTCTTCTAAAAATCTGGGGAGGTAAAACATACCCGCTTATTAAGACTAATATCAAATCTGCATTAGGAATACATTGAAGATATCTAGTCATGGTTTCAGTCTTTCTTTGTCACCAAACCAGGTAGTAAACAATTTAGCTGTCACATGCTGGGACACAGTTCATTGCTAACTATTCCTTGTTTTTACAGATTTAGCCAGTGAAATTACATTGGGAAGAAAATAATATCTATGAAATATTATTATAAATATGATACCTTTATCTATTAAAAACAGAACTATTTTGGGAGGCTGAAGTTTCCCCTCAAAGGGGAAGCTTTCACACCTCAGGATTTTCTAGGTTCATTGGAATAGGCAGATTAAAAAAAAACAAACAAGCTAAAGCAACCTAAAGCAAGCAAACAACCCCACAACACCACAAAGCTTTGGAAAAAAAGCTTTATTAGATTCCTCTTGGATCTGATAGCCAATCTTGGAAAAGTTTGCATTGTCCTCTTTCTCATAATTTGAAATTTTCCCTTTACCATTAGCTGTGTAAAACATACATTGTGCACTACTTCTCCACTCCTGACGTGCAAAATTCAAACAGGCAAATGAATTTGCAAAGGATCATGATGGAAAAGGATTCTCCTTTTCCTTGAGAGGTCTTAACACACTACACATAGAGAGTAGGCGGCTGGATCCCAGCGATATCCATCAGAAGTTTCCCTTGGAGCCGTGAGTCCAGCCAGGCAGTGCACAGCTCCCGGAGTTAGGGAGCGGTGAAAGAAGGGTTATGTGTCACACGAACGAGGCAGTTTCTATCAGGTATCCCATTTTAATACCAAGTACCCGAGTCCTTGGCTAGTGCTTTAACAGCTGGGAAATCCCACTTTTCATGTTACTTTTCTTGGAGTGAGGAACGTAAGTTTCTTTCAGTAACACCCCCCCATCAGGTCTGAGAAATGTGAGCTGTGTGACTCAGCACAGCATCCATATTTGTGTGTTGTCAGGTGAGAACTAAAATTTTAGGGGGGTTCTTCATGGCTCCCAAGACCTTCTCTACATTCACCTGAAATCCAAAGGCTAAACCTTGTTTAAAAGTAGTATTCCCTTGAACACAGAAAATTAATTTGTCCATCTTGAAGAAGCTACCATATTTTTATCCCATTTGGCAAATGCATGGTATGTTGATTATGTCAGGTCTCAGAATTCCAAATTTTCATACTGAGGTTTAGCTAAGTACTTAAAGACACTGGTGATCTGTCAGTTGCAGGCAAGAGAGAGCTTCATATAAATATCGAATTTAGTCAAGAAGGTTTGTGTTCTGGATGTCAGTGAAGGTCACAAGGGGGAAAGGACGGAGTGGAACAGCGAGCTCACATGAATGACTTCAAGCCTCTGGGTGAGCTCAGGGCAGACCCTGTGCCTATGAAATCATTTTCTATTGTTAGCCTGCACAAAATGTTTGGCTGTAAGCCCATAGTGAAACTAGGCTGTTTTTGTGCCAGACTACTGTTGTGAGGACAGTGTATGACTGCTACTCTGCACATACAGAACAAAGAATTACAGATATTTTTTTTCTTTCTCTGTGAAAGTCAGTGTAATAATCATTATTGTAATTTTCTACAACTAATCAGTAGAAAAACCTCATGTTCAGGCAAGTGTGTTTCTCATGCACTGCAGAAGGGAAACCTTGATTATCTGTGTCCTGAGGGTGAGAGGAGAGTTATTCCTACCCTTGCAAAGGTGACCTTCCCCTGAACATCTGAGCTGAGATTTTCTGCCTTGGCTTTCTACAAGCCTTTACCTTTACCTGCACAATAATCCTGGCTATCCACCCTAGTGAATAAGAAAAAATGTTTCCGCATGTGAAGGCACATGATTTTCCCTAAGAGAACCAACGTACTCTGAGTTTATAATGGAAAGGGGAAAAAAAAAAAAAAATAAAAGGAAAAACACTTTATGACCATATCTAGTAATAAACAATGAGAGTATATACCTGTATATGTCCTATGATCCCATGTCTCAGTAAGTTTGCAGTACAGTATTCTAGTAAGAATGAGGGAATGAGTAAGAGATTAAAGTAAAAGTTAATCTAAAATAATTTTATTTTAATAAATTAAATGATTTCGTTTCAAATCCTGCATTTTATCATTAGCATCTGAATGATTCATCTGTTGAACTGTATTTCTGCTCTACTGGTTGTAATAACTACACAGGTTGGTAATCTTAGTTTTGGATATTGATGGACAGGCCATTTTGGTTTAGGTCCAGGTTACACTGTCTGCTCACTGTCTTTGAATCTGAAGGTGCAAGGCTATAAAAATAGAGAGTAGAAAGTACTTTTCACAGGTCACTTGATTCAGCTTTTGAGAAAAATTGTGATACCGATCATGTCAGGATCTCTTCCTCTGCTCTAACCAGACCAGTTTAACATTAATTACAGAACATTTAAAAGGCATCTCTTTAAAGAGGAACAGCTGGGACGAAGGTTAGATGAAAAAAACTTAGTAAAATGCTATCTTGGTTGACACAAATTTTGAACAGTAAAGTGTGTTACCAACCTTGAGTATGAGTCACATTCTGTCAGCATATTCAGGAAGTGGTAGGTTTCTTTGTAGCAAAAGTAAAATGAATGTCATTTTGAATATGAAATAAATACACAAAACAAATATCCTAAACCATCATTTCTCTAAGGAAGTTGTCACTGTCAAAAGTCATGAAATGATTTATTCCAAAAGAGACCCTAGATAGTTTTGCTCTTCTCCTCAGGGCTCACTGTCATTAATTATTTGCAGGAATCTGTATATTCCAATGAAACAATAAAGACAAGGAATATTGACTCTGAAATAAATAGTTCCATTAAGTAAATGCCTCTAGGTAAAAATATGTTCTGTGAAATGTAAATCTCTTAAAGTCCTCTATACACTTGTGCTGCCACTGATCCTAAACTGAGGTTACATGAGTGCTTCCAAAGAGGTAAGGTATATGTAAATAAATTAACATAGTATATCCACTATGTTAAGATGTTTTTTCTTAGAATGAGCTGACTGTTAGAGGACGTAGCACTGACTTATAGATATAATTTGAAATTAAGACCTTTGGTTATTATAAACAAGTTATGGTACAACTTGTACTAAATAACATGTAAACTCCTCAACTTGGTAACTGTTTTACCTTGCTGAAGTGGTAGTGCCCTTTTAAAATCCATTAATCTATCAGTGCTTGACAAATTCTGAGTAAACAATATTCACAGACTTTTGTTGATAATTTAGGTGGTTCGTCATACTAATCCCACACGTGGCAAGAGCCAAATGCAGACATATATCAGCTTGTAAATTATTCTTGGTAGCATGACCCTTTGCATCGGATGAATAGATAAACAGATCATATTTGGGTAAACTCAGGTTTTTTATCTGTATTTGCAAGTGTACACCCAGCCTGACTTTTTCTGGCAAGTAAATACTAGATTATACTTAATGGTGGAAGTCTTATTTTATCTTTACTGCTATTATTCTTGTGAAAAAAGAACTGATACGTTCTCTGTTAACTAGGTTAACACATATCTGCTCTTGCAGTTTTATGGATTAAAACCAAAAATAGTGGTATAAAATGGCTGGGTTTTCAGCGAAATTCTACCAGAATAGACTTGTATTCATCCTTCTAGACATTATGCCCAGCTCCACAAAAAATAAACAAAGAGAACAAAAAAGTAGTTGCAGTGATTCAACTTGTAGGTTATGAATGCATTCTGTCCATAATGAGGTCTTAATCTTCAAGGGGTGTTTGAAGTCTTTTGGATAACCAGTAATGAAAGATTGGGTTTTTTCTGACAATCTAGATGATGGGGAAGCATTTAGCAGTCTCCCAACAGCTTTTAAAAATGCTGTTGATCTGTTTGATGACTGATGTCCTTCAGTATCAAGGGTTGTGTTGAGAAAACAACATCATGTCTGCTTGCAGATGATGTAATGAGAAAACACTGGCAGATAAGAGCTAATACATAGCAGGGTGAAAACTTTGCACCATGCCCCTATGAACTAAGTCAGTAACACATGTTATTTTCGTGAGATCACTATTCTGGAAAATTAAAAATTGCACTTGAGGATAATAAATAAAGAAAAAAAGCCATCAAAAACAAAACCAAAAGGAGCTGCTATTATTGATAGAGTTAGGACAGTTACTCCATGATTAGTGATGGATTAATTTTACAGTTGCCCTGGAATTCAAATTTTAGGTCCTTCAAGTAGTAAGTGCAGTTCTTCCACATCAAATCATGAACAAATGGCTCATCTCTATTTAAAGGGTACCTGTGGTATTAAAGATCTGTTTTCAAGCGCTTATTTTTTATATTATAAATCTATTCAGGAGCCCTCTATAAGTGTAGAGTAGTCAGTCAAACAATATATTGTTTTGGAGAAACAGTGCAATGGATTTGAAGTCCATGTAACTCAGCACTATAAATGAAAGTCATCATGAGCCCCATAGCAAGGTGTCAGAGACGGGTCAGAATAGGCTCTCAGGATGAAGGTGAGATTTATTCTTGAAGGGGATGTTTTTACAAATGCTGAGTTAACAGAGAGCAGCATAATATCTGTGATATTAAGATGATATTTCCTATTAATGGAGCAAGGACCTTAATATTACGTGTACAATTCTGCTCAACCTCATCAAGACCCATTTTTTCTGCTTGAATGAAACATCACAGCAAGGTATATTTTGTAAAGAAAGCTTATACAATCAAAATGAAAATTGAATTCTTACAGAGGAATGATTTTAACAATACAAGCTATAAAAGTCCCCTGAAAGTGAGATTCGGTCCAATTTGACACAATAAATTGTTTTAGCGTTGAACAGAGTCCTCCGCTAACAAGTATAAATTACATGTGTAAGACTGGGTTTGCCTGCAGCTAATGTACCTAGAAGATGTATTAACTGTGCAGCTTTCCTGTTTGCAGGCAGTAGAAGGAATTTGGTTCTATTTAAGTATGAGAGGAAACGGAGAAGAAAAAAAAAAAATAAGCTTAAAAATATTCAAAAATATTGGCCAAATATTCAAAAATGTTGAATATCAGTAACTAACTTAAGGTTCCAGATAGTCTAAGGGGCTACACCCTTGCCTGTAAGTAAAATATGTGTTATCATTTACTGAAATACAGAAGAAAAGGCAATTACATTAGCCACAGACATTAAAATGCCAGACGGGGGAAGGGGAGGCGCGCTATGTATTCTGCAGCGTGCCTCCTTGGAACTGTTAGTGCTTCATGCTGTAACAGGCTGAAAATGAAGTGCAAACTCATCAGTGTAATTATTTCTTCTCTTCCTTTTGTGGAGGCTGTGCTGAAGGATGGACATCTTTAACTTAATCACTGATTACATTTGTCGCCATATGAATCTGTAAAACAAGTGTAGCAAATCTATTGCTACGCTGAGTCGTCAGGAGCCCCAGTTCCTGTTCTCAAATTTGTAGCTCTGTTGTATGAAAAACAGAAAACCCACTTTCCCCTGCTGGTGGTTTGAATTGCTCTAATTTGTTCTGGTAATGGCGCCAGATGTCACAGTATAAAAGGAAGCCCGACCCGGCAAAAAAGATTGCCATTCTGACCTTCTATTGAATTCTAGAGCTCTTGCCCTTTTTTGTCTTCTGAACAAACCCAGCACTCACAAACATGCTGAATGGAGTGGAAAAAGCAGCTTGACTCTTGTGAAAGAAGTTACAAGCAGAGCTGAGATGGCCGCTTGCCACTTTCCCAGTCAGGGTGACATCTGCCATCGCTTGCTGAGCTGCTTTTTTTTTTTTTTTGGCGGTGGGGGGGAATGAATCTTCACCCCAGCAGGGCTGGCCCTCTCCCCCCTGTTCCTGCACCTTTGTTGCTGCTTCTTTTTTTTCCAGAAATGTTTTTATTTTTCCTTCAGTCTTTGTAGTCTATCTTTTAGGAGAAACGAAAGCTATATCTTACAGGGCTTCTACTTCTGCAGCAAGATCCTGAAATAATTTCTTTTCTCATACAATGAACATTTAGTTTATTATATTTACCACTCCATTTTGTCTTGGTAAAAGGATTTTACATCTGTAAAAATGCCCAGCAGACTAAATCAAAGTGAATGCATCTAGATGCCTGCTTGCATTGATAACAGTCTACTTTCATGATAAAGGCAGTCAACTTCTACATGATTCATAAATCTTAGCCTGTAAACCATACTTTTTGTTAACTGATCATTGCCACGTTCAAGATAATCTGTGTGAAATTCTGTTTACCTGTTTGCAGGAAGGTGTAACAAAGCTTGACAATATTGATTTTGGATGCAAATAGCAGTGCATATGCGTATGTACATGGGTGTGCATTTGTGTATGTCTGTACATTTCCAAGGTCTTGGCATTTATTTTATTTCCATAACTCTTATTTATGTAAGCCTAAACATGTCCCTGCCACAAACCTGCATACAGAGCAGGATATAGTTATAGCTCCCACAAGCAGTGAAAAGGTCATTGAAGAGAAATAAGAGATTCAAAACCTTCATCTGCTTGGTGAGGGTGTAAGTACTCTTGGCAACCCAGCGAAAGCATAGATGTTGATCTGTTCTCCTAACTGTCTCAGATGCGCTATTCAGCATCCTCCAGGGCAGAGACATGCTGCTTGGCAGAGGGCATAATCCCCAGTGCTGTATGAGGCTGCCTGTATCCAGTGAGTCCAGGAAAAGGAATAACCACTAGAGAGAAGAGCAAGTGACAGTCAAAGATACAATGTGCATTCACCCATAAGAACACTTTAGAACCAGACTATAGCCCTTGCTCACACTAATTCGTATTTGCTCAATTAGACAAACCCAACAAGCATGTATAGTGCTTTATGATTATATTCAGCTAGCAGAATTACATGGATAGGTATTTTGTTCAATATAAAGTGTTCCAGTGGGGAGCTTTTCTTTATGCTGAAATAAAATATTCTTTCTGTGCATCATGTTCAAAAAAGTAAAAAGCAAGACACACATTAGAGACTAAAGTTAAAGTGGGCTGAAAATATAAAAGATTTTAGAATCTTAACATCAGAACCTGTCTCGGACATTAAAATATGGTTTAGCAGTGACTTGAGTTCTTCTGATCTGCCCCATGGGATTTCCTGTAGGTAAACATGGGAGGAGAAAATTCTCTACTATAGAAGAAATGTGGAGTTTATTTTATATATTTATATAATCATTATATCATTTTTCTGTCTTTATATTTATATATCTATATTTGTATATTTATATGTTTATAACTTTATATCTATCTTCATATCTTTAATCTTTATGTCTATATCACTGCATCATTTTAACACATTTTATCATCACTGTATACTTCATTAAGCTAGATCACTCATTTTGGGGTTGCTTTCAATTTACACAGAAGCAGCAATTAAATATTCACATCTTGAGTTGTTCTTTGGTTGCTGTTCTGGTTTTAAAATGTAATGCAAATAAAAATTATGTCAATTACGGGGTTTCTGGTTTGGATCAAAACCACAACTGACAGATTAGACAATGAAGAAATTTGGGACAAAGCTAGTTATTCACTAATCTCCCTGTCAATATTGGAGTTCAAAAAAACCCTCAGTATACTGAAAACCAGAATAAAACAGTTTGGCTATTTCATCTTGTATCTGATGTGATCTTTACTCAATTAGCAAAGCAAGTTTCCTTTTCTTTGCAGAGTATTGCTGTGCATTGCTAAGCTATTTCTCTGTTTGACTTCAGCATTAGAGACATGTAAGTGCTGAATTCATTATTCTTTCGTCAAAATCATTCTTATTTTTACAATTCAGAAAGCATGGTAGGCTGTACTTAAATGTGAAATACAGTTTTTAGCATGAGAACAAAGCTGCATGAAATTGCACATACACACCCAACACACCCCCTCCCCCCAAAAAAACCTCAGCAAATATATTTTGCTGGGCCAACAGTCTTTCTCCAAGGATTCATACTGTATTGAGATTTCTATCCAACTGTCTTCCTCTTTTTCTCCCCTCCATTCTCTTCTGTTTATCATCAATCCACCTCCGCTTTTTATTCTTCACAGCAGTAACTGACACCCACCAGCAACAGCAAGTTGAGGTCACTAAGGCAAGTGCCTGTGTCCTGCTAGAATTGATCATTGATCTGGGAGTATGACACATGTGACAGAGCAAGGTCACTCAACTTCTTTCCCTCCATTTTTCATTTCAATGCAGGTAGTTACCACTTCAAGGTCCTTCCTCCCAGCCTGTCATGTTGTTTCTTATTATACTACCGCATGAAAAATAGAGCGTATTCCAACCTTTCTAAGATATTATCTCCTAAGCATTGCTCTGATAACAGTTCAGAAACACACTCTCTACTACAAAATGTCACTGAGGTACACTATTTTAAAAATATGATTTTATCTAGTAACAAGTGCTACTATGGGAAAAAACTGCAAAGAAAGAAAGAAGCCAACTCATTAGGAATAACCTATTAAATCTTAATGAAAATATGTGCTAGAGGAGTCATATATCTGCAGGGATGACATAAATAATAATCCAATGTGAAGTAAAAATTCACTCAAATTCCTATGATAGTAACTTTTGTTGATGTAAAGCACTTTAGGATATTCCATAAGTGCCACTAGGCTATTTATCTTTGAGCAAAAAAAAAGCATTTGGGAGTTGTACAAGGTCTTTTATTTAAAATGGATAAACCTGCATACTAAAAATAAGCCTCATGCTTTGGCATCAGTACTCCAGTCTCAAAGTTTTAATGTAAAAATACAGGTATTTATGTGAAACAAACTTCCTGGTTTATACTTTTGTTTGGTTGACTTGACACAGTTATTTAAAATCATAGAATCATAGAATGGTTAGGGTTGGAGGGGACCTCAAAAATCATCTAGTTCCAACCCCCCTGCCACAGGCAGGGTCACCCTCCACCAGACCAGGTTGCCCAAAGCCTCATCCAACCTGAACATGAACACTTCCAGGGAAGAGGCCTCTGCAATTGCTCTGGGAAACCTGTTCCAGTGCCTCACCACTCTAACAGTAAAGAATTTCTTCCTAACATCTAATCTAAATGTACCCTCCTTCAGCTTAAACCCATTACCCCTTGTCCTATCACTACACTCCCTGATAAACAGTCCCTC
>VXBL01002071.1:248534-297083 GCA_013400195.1 Aramus guarauna | reverse complement strand
TGTTAGAGTGGTGAGGCACTGGAACAGGTTGCCCAGAGAAGCTGTGGATGTCCCCTCCCTGGAAGTGTTCAAGGCCAGGTTGGATGGGGCTTTGGGCAACCTGGTCTAGTGGAGGGTGTCCCTGCCCATGGCAGGGGGGTTGGAACTAGATGGTCTTTGAGGTCCCTTCCAACCCAAACCATTCTGTGATTCTATGATACTAAAAGGCCTAGATAACTTTTATTTTTTCTTACAGACAAGGAAAGTAATTTGAATTAATAAAGAGCTGAATACAAAGTAAACAGATACACAATTTTTGATTTCTAAAAATATCTGTGAAAATCTAAACTTCTAGTTTTCATTTGTACTTATAGCTATACTTCGTTAATGGTAGCACACAGAAGCTGAGATTTTAGAACTTTTTTTTCCCCTGTTTCTAATCTGCTGGAGTCACTGAGCAGAATATTCAAAATCTTATACAAATGTATGCTCTTGGAAAATCTCCACAGCTTTTCAGACTCACAGATACTGGACAATTCAAAGAAGACAAGTTCATTGCACTGAAGTACTCTGATCTGAACGTACAAAATTTTGCAAGCTTTATTTTCACTGTGGATAGAAAAATCCATTTTTGGATATTTACCTGATTATGCTTAAAATGAACAGATCATGTACAGATGATGAATTATTCTTTTAATTTATGAATACCAGATTTAACCTTTAAAAAGAGCAGCAGAAACTCTCATTTTTCATTGAAATATTTAGATTACATGGGTTTTTTTGGATGAAGGAATTTACTCTTTTCTCTGTATCTACAGTACCTAACACAATAAAAATGCTATTTGTTAGAGTCTCCTAGACATTACTGCACATAATATGAAAAAATAATAATACTATTAACCTAGTGGGGTAGCACTTCAGAATAAATTTATTTCTTGAGCTGTGCTGTTAATTTTTACAGAATTACATTTCTAGTAGTTTGAAGGATTTATGAAATAAAATGAAATGGTAAAGATGTAATATGAAAGGGTGAGTGGGTTTGTGACAATGTATTGGCCTTAGAAGCAAAAAGGGCAGAAAGTCAAATACAGCTAAAAATGAAATGTCTTATCATTGACCTCTAGAGAATGAATGTTATTCCTTGTAACAGAAAATGTTAATTTTATTACTTACAAATTATGTTTTGAAAAGGTCTACATTCCCTTTCTATATTCCTTAAGAATTATTGTAAAATTTAGGTTGGAAAAAGTACTAAGCTATAACATGTAAATTTTGTGTTATGTAACATTAAAAACAGAAGATGAGAAAGCCTTACTGTCTTGTTTGATGGATGTTAGGATATTATTCTGAATACTTTGTTTCTGCTTTTGTTGAAGATAGTCTTTTTGAAATAGTCTTACTGGCATATAATACTTTACATACCCACTGTATCTGGTCAGTCAGATAAATTAATTGAGAAAAATTAATCTGTGATGTTTGTATCAGATAATCTTTGGGCATTTAGGGATAAAAATCATCTAACTTTAACTGGAAATATCATTAACAAACTACAAGCTGAATTTATTTACTGTGTTAAAGAAGAAATATTTGAATGTTAATGTTCCTACCATATAGGTTCCAGAAAGTTTTATGAACCAGGAGAAAATAACAAATTTCACTTCAATCAATTGACAGCATACATTATTTGCATACCATTTTTTTGAGAACTTAGTTTATTGCTTATAATAATCACATTAAAAGATACTAAATTAACAAAGCTTACTTTTTATCTTCTAATAATTGAACATGCAAAGTATATGCTCTGACCTAGGAAGAGATTGCAAAACTGAGAGTATTAAATCTTCTTAAATTTTCCTCTTTAATTTCTTAACTGAAATGAGAAGGCAACATTCTCTTTTTCATTTAATATCTTAATTGTGTATGCCTGTGTGTATACTAAACAATTTTTTGCTTTTTTCAGAATGCTGAATAAAGTCATATAACTACTCATAAGCATTTATATTTTTGCTTGAAAATCTCAAAAACTTCATGCTGTAGGCAAACATTAACTCATCCGATGAACAAAGAATCTCAAATTCTGAAACACTGTGGTACATGCATACTTGTGCTACCAGTTTGGTCCAAGTTGTAGAGTAGGTTGCTTGGATTCCTCTGAATTAATTACTCCCAAATCCTGTTATAAACAAGTGGCAACAAATACACTTTATCTTCAAAATCAAGAATTTATTACTTAAAGTCTCAAGCGTCTAATGAAATACTTATTATTAGCCTAATTACCATCTTAATAATTTGCAGTTCAAAATATATACAATTAAACTTAATATGCTCACGTTTCCTAGTATGCTCCTTTTTTATTTAGTGAAGTACTGTTGAAGCACTTTAGTGAAGTACTGCTGGGTTCTGACGTCAATAGCTTCAGTGTGGGTTACGGGTAGTTGCACACTGAAACTTCAGCATCCCTAGCCGTTCACTGGAAGGTGCTAAATGTTGATATGGTTAGCACAGAATCATAGAATCTTTAAGATTGGAAAAGACCTCTAGGATCATCAAGTCCAACCGTCAACCCAACAACACCGTGTCTACTAGACCATGTCCCGAAGTGCCATGTCTACATGCTTTTTGAACACCTCCAGGGAGGGTGACTCCACCACCTCTCTGGGGAGCATGTTCCAATGTCTGACCACCCTTCCAGTGAAGAAATTTTTCCTAATATCCAACCTAAACCTCCCCTGGAGCAATTTCAGGCCATTTCCTCTTGTCCTATCACTTGTTGCTTGGGAAAAGAGACCAACACCCACCTCACCACAACCTCCTTTCAGGCAGTTGTAGAGAGTGATAAAGTCTCCCCGCAGGCTCCTCTTCTCCAGGCTAAACATCCCCAGTTCCATCAGCCACTCTTCATAAGATTTATTCTCCAGACCCTTCACCAGCTTTGTTGCCCTTCTCTGGACACGCTCCAGCACTTCAATGTCCTTCTTGTAGTGAGAACCCCAAAACTGAACACATTACTCAAGGTGCACCTCAACAGAGCCGAGTACAGGGGGAACGATCACTTCGCTAGTCCTGCTGGCCACACTGTTCCTGATACAAGCCAGGATGCTTTTGGCCTTCTTGGCCACCTGGGCACACTGCTGGCTCATGTTTAGCCAGCTGTCAACCAGCACCCACAGGTTCTTTCCCACTGGGCAGCTTTCCAGCCACTCTTCCCCAAGCCTGTAGCATTGCCTGGGGTTGTGGTGACCCAAGTGCAGGACCAGGCACTGAGCCTTGTTAAACTTCATACAGTCGGCCTTGGCCAACTTCCACCTCACCGCCTGAGGAGATATTCTTACATTTGTAATACCTTGCTCTTTCTTCGTTGGTCTGCAGAACCACATCACATCCAAATGTGTTATATATGGTATGTTTTCCATGTTTACCCAGGTTATCAGATTGCATTCTTTTCATAAACAGTTGTGTCTCATCTCTGGTACCATCCTATGCCCATAACTTAAAGGCCTCTGCTTTTATCCTGTGCCTTCTCTCCTCTGTGCTGCATTTCACGCCAGGGTTGTAGATAGTTCATTCTACATCAAAAAGATGCTGACTATGAATATCAAGCAGCTAACAAAATGTATATAGCTATACACACGAACACATACACATGTGTATACATAATTACACAATTTTACAAAGCTAATGTGGTGGGTTGACCCTGGATGGGGGCCAGGTGCCCACCAGAGCCGCTCTATCATTCCCCTCTTTCACTAGACAGGGGAGAAAAGGTATAAAGAAAAGCTTTGTGGGTCGAGATAAGGACAGGGAGATATCACTCACTAATTAGAGTCACGAGCAAAACAGACTGAACTTAGGGAGAAAATTAATCTAATTTATTACCAAGGAAAACAGAGTAGAGCAAGGAGAAATAAAATCAAATCCTAAAACACCTCCTNTCTTCTTTAGGTGCCTCCACCTGCCTCGGTGTGGGGTCCTCTATAGGATGCAGGTGGAATCTCTACACCCCCTCATCCTTCCTCCATGGGCTGCAAGGGACAGTCTGCTTCACCATGGTCTTCACCAAGGGCTGCAGGGGAATCTCTGCTCTGGTGCCTGGAGCACCTCCTGCACCTCCTGCGTTGACCTTGGTGTCTGCAGAGTTTCTTACATCTTCTCACTCCTCTCTCTGGCTGCAAAAACTCTGTTTAACTCATTTTTTTTCCCTTCTTAAATATGTTATCACAGAGACACTGATGGGCTTGGCCTTGGTCAGCAGTGGGTCCATCTTGGAGCCGGCTGGCATTGGCTCTATCAGACACAGGGGAAGCTTCTCCCAGCTTCTCACAGAAGCCACCTCTGTAGCCCCCCGCTACCAAAACCTTTCCACACAAACCCAATACAGCTAAAAAAATATGAAATAAAATCAGATAATTATTAATCTGATCATTGGATTATTATTTTTATGGTTAAACAAGGTAAAGAAGATCTGCAGAGATGAGTCCAGACAAAGTCTGATAAGTCCTAGAGTATATGTTGTTTTCTCAACAAAAAGCCTGTAACCCGTTACAAGTAATGAAGTCATTCTACTGAACTAGAAGGCTGCGCTTGCTTTCTTGAAGGAGAAGATCCTAAAAACATGCTTGAGGTCGATTTTTAGGATCACAGACTGGCTGATTAATTTTTCCAAAGTCAGCCAATAGGTCATTGACAATAGAACTCTGATTAACTGATTGTATTGGTAGACTCCTGCATAGCAGATATTTTTCAATTAATATAGAACCATGTGGGAGACTATGCAGAAATTATTCTCTCCAAGTAAAGTCTGGAGCATACTTGTAAGATAGATTTTACGATGTCATATGTCATTTGATTTCGTTTTCTGTAACATAGTTTACACTGACAAATTGTAAATCTTGAAATTGCTTCTTTCTTCATAACAAGTATAGTCCAGACTGATGGTAGCAAAGGTCTGAAGCAATATTTGGATTTAGGAATTTAGTTCACTGGGAAATTATGATTCTATAGAAATGGTAAAACAGACATACAAATTCTGGAAGAAACCAAGCTAGCAAGTCCATATAATGTAGCGCGGAACTATAAAGATATGGGTACACTGTTTATTAAGTTAATCTCTGATATTCCTTTTCAGTGGAAACTAAGTTTCCACTTAGTGGAAACTAAGTGGATCATTAGTGGAAACTAATGATCTAATGAAACTAAGATCATTAGTTTCAGTGATCTTCCATACTCCAACCAGGTAACCTCCATCACTATAGAATCCTCGACAGCATACAGTGGCCAAGCACACCAGGACATGTTTAGCTTTCTGACACATACAGCACTCACCACTGAGATTAAGATGACAGATAAGATAAAGAGCTGTACTTATCACTACTGAGTTTGCCATTTTATTGTAAAATTTTATGAGGGTACATACAATCACATAAGCTCAGAATTGTAACCAGGCAGATAAACTCCACCTTTTGGTACCTTTGGTACATTGATACCCGTGAAAGAAACTACCTATATATCAACTCTGGATCTTAGTTTCTAGACTTACTATCTCAGATTTTCACTATATCATGCATCTTTGTACAGTTTTATGATGTAAACATTCAGATTTCATCTCTGCATTTAAATACAGACATGGCATTTCTGTTGAAGAAAAAGGAAAATTTAACCTTTACAGCTATCCTGGTTTCAGCTGGGATAGTTAATTTTCTTCCTAGCAGCTGGTAAAGTGCTGTGTTTTGGATTTAGTGTGAGAATAGTGTTGATAACACACTGATGTTTCAGTTGTTGCTAAGTAGTGCTTACACTAGGTCAAGGACTTTTCAGCTTCTCATGTCCTGCCAGTGAGGAGACTGGGAGCGTGCAAGAAGCTGGGAGGGGACGCAGCTGGGATAGCTGACCCAAATTGGCCATAGGGATATTCCCTACCATATGATGCCATGCTCAGTATATAACTGGAGTGGGGGGAATTGGCCAAGCAGGGAATTGTTGCTCGGGAACGGGCTGGGCAGCAGGCAGTAGGTGGTAAGGAATTGCATTGTTCATCACCTGTTTTGTATATTCTATTATTATTATTACTGTTATAATTATTATTATTATTTCTTCCTTTAGTGTCCTATTAAATTGTCTTTATCTCAGTTCACAAGTTTTACTTTTTTTCCTCAATTCTCTCCCCTATCCCACTAGGGGGTGGGAGTGAGTGAATGGCTGTGTCATGTTTAGTTGCCTGCTGGGTTAAACCACAACAGCTTATAAAATATTCACCTATAAAAAACCAACCCAAGACATGGAGAAAAGTTTTGCCTGATGGTCAAATATACTATTGTGAGGCTGCAATTTAAGCATTATTTCAATTTGTCATATTGGAATTAAAACAAAGGTAACACCAATAAATTAGAGTACTATAATAATGAAAGTTATGCCAGACTTTTTATCTTAAATGAACACTGAAAAATGTTTCATTTTTTCCCTGTGAAATAAAGATCAAACATTTTAATTAGTTTAATAGCAATAATAATATGAATGCTACTTTTAAGTTCTCTAAGGAGCAGTCAAATTTGAGACTGGGTCTATAATAAATGTTACCTGGGTCTATAATAAATGTTACCAGTGATCCTGAAAACAAATTGGGCAATTTGAGTAAATAATATTTTATTTCTTTTGCACTTCAGGAGGCAATATATTTGTCCAAGGTCGAAAACAGAAAACAGAGCATCAGTGCTTTGTACCAAACAACAGAATTCAGTGCCTCTGTCGCATCCTTTCTATATTTAGCTTCCTGAATCCCTAAACCCTTTCTAAAGAGTACAGTCATCCAGTGGCAATGAAAGCTCCTTCTCCTATCAGTCTCCTTCCCTGTGTGAAACCCCGCAGCCTTGATGCTTGCACAGGAGGGGGGTTGGTTCCTAAAAGCAGTGGCCTGACCACCGCACGAGCCGTTCTCCATCTGGCTGTGGGTGAGCTGGCCAGCACCCAAGGCAAAGCTGACCTTGCTCCTGGGCAACCCACATCTTCATCTGTCTGGGATCTTGCTGTGCTTCTCATAAGTTGCTCTCCCCTTTCTCTTGACTGCCAGAAAAAAATGGTCCTCCGTCTGGCTCTTGTCCAAGCTGATCCAGTCACAGTTTCTCCAGCTGGTTTATTCTTGGAAAGATGAACTAGATGTTCTTAATTTAGAATAGTCAGTCTCTCCTCACCCTCTCTCCCCAGCCTACTTACTGCATCTACTATATATTTAATTTTGCCGAGATGTCTTCATAATCATGAGGAGGAGATCTGACTATTTCCTCTCTTTCTGTCTCTCTCTCTCAATCTCTCTCCTTTTTTTTTTAGCTGGCAGAAAGTTTCCTAAATACTGTGAAATTGTCACT
Source organism: Aramus guarauna (assembly GCA_013400195.1). NCBI lineage: Eukaryota > Metazoa > Chordata > Aves > Gruiformes > Aramidae > Aramus > Aramus guarauna. Next base: position 289,746 of record VXBL01002071.1, on the reverse strand, counting down.
TACAAGATCATTTCTCCATCTTTACACAGCTTTCTTGTTTATTCTCTGCTGTTTCATAAAAACAATCCCCCCCCCCAAACAAAACAAAACAAAACAAAACCAGTTTAAAATATTTATTTTATATTTTTACTGTACTTTCATTGTCCTTTTGATACACCACTATCAACTACACACATATATTCCTTCCTCTCTCTCTGGTGTGTAAATCCTCTAAAGACACACACAAATTCACAAAAACTGATTCCATATGAACGTCTTATATCCTTGGTACCGCATGGTAAAATGCATAAACAGATGATGGTTTTAAAAGAAAGAGACTCTGTGAATATTTTTAGTTTACTATAAAATATCTCAGTGTAACTAGGCTGATTTTTCTCCTCAGATTTTATCACACAAGGTCTTGTTTGTTGGTTGACTGTGCCTCTGACTCTTAGAGGTCAATGCGTTTCCATGCTGTTACTCATGTACCATTCATGTCAGGGTCTTCAGCTGGTCTAATTGGTGTAGACTACACAGCAGTCAATGAAGCTAGATAAGTTTACATCTGCCCATCCTGCTTGCAGATCAAATAGGAGCATTTTACAAGCAGTAGTTACTCAGTACTATCTCTCTGACCTGTCTTTGACATTTAAAGATAGGACAGACATAAGTTATACCAGCTATAAATCTGTATTAGGCAATGCGATGTTAACTCTTCAATAACAACTATGGTAGTGTTTTAAGGGGGACAAGAAAAACAAACAAACAAATCAAAACACAACAACCCCAAAACATAAAATTTGATATTGTTTATGAACAATTCAGGATTCTGATGTTTAACCCACACAAACTAACCTGCTGGTTGCTTTAGATTTTCCATCGGTTTTAGTGCAACTTCAAACTGTTTTTAGACTGAACATGCTGTTACTACTTGCAATTGTACACAGATATCAAAGAGGAGAATCTCACTGTGGATATTACAGTGAGAAATACAGAAAAATAAATCACACTTTAAACTTGATTTCAGATATTTTACAGAAGGTACAGTGAATTATTTCAGCTGAAGTTATTAATCTTGGCCTATTTTGAGGAGGGTAAAATCCTTTAAACTCAAATAGTTTATTTTTTTTTCCTTTTCAGAAATAATTATTTTATTTAACTAAATCAGCAATCCTTTCAGTCTGTGGTAGGTATTAATATGGTGCAAGCAATCACATACTATCTAGGTAAAAACAAATAGAAACAAGTTAGGATTAGTCTCATTTTAATGACAATTTATGTTAAATTGTGCCCTGAATGCAACTGTAAACTCTATATTAAATTATCTTGTGTCAAAAGTCTATCTCTGAACCTCAATACAAAATACAATTTGAAAACAAAACAAAACATTTTTTCTCAACTTTTTTTCCTTCTCAATTAGAAGAACAAATAAAAAGAGAGAAATTCCTTTTAAAAAAAAAAAGGAGGATGGGAGGGGAATTGGTGTCAAACAAATCAAGATTCTTCTAATTTCATTTTTGCTGGATGAAAGATTTAGAGTGTAACTGAAAAGCCTAAATTTTTCATTCCAGAAAACCAGAGAGCTAAAAAAAAAAACCTAACAAAAAAACCCCAAACAAACAAACAAAAAAACCCAAAAAAACCCCCCAAAAACCCCAACAAAACAAAAAAGCAAGCCTTACTGCTTTCCCCTATCCTGTATCTAAAAATCAAAAAATGTAGAGATGAAGGGTCGTCCATAGAGCATAGAGTGAAGGCACCTTGTCTTATGTCATCTTCTTAGCATCCATTAACAAAAAGAAAATTTTGGCCTTCTGCTTTCCTCTCCCTCTTGGCAGGAGGGATGAGATTTGGATCTTTTTCTTACCCAGAAGGTCATCTCAAAGGCTTTTCACTTTTCACAATGGTCTTCCAAGCTATCATTTAGACTTTGCTGGTGGGACATGGGCTGAAATGTTGAATTTCTTTGGACATTAATCCTTCACTTTATTTTATTTTGCTCTATTTAATTTCATTTTTGGAAAGGAAATGTCATGGGGATTAATTAAAAGAAAAAGTTGACATTTCTGATATTAGAATATTTCATTTGGTTTTGTTGAACTAATCCAACAGGGTTATTTTTCTGCCACTGAAATTTGTGCATAAATGTCTTTTCCCAATTGAGCTGACCTAGCCACATAATCTCTTTACCAGTTCTTGTACTAAGCTCTGCACTAGTGTTTATACTGGGAGGTTATAAAGCAGAAAACTGGGCTGATCAGTCACAGCTATAGATTTGATCTTCATGAACTTGCATTTAATATTTCTAATATTTCTTCTACCTCTATGATTCTTCTTTTTTTTTTTTTCCTACATGTAAATGATGATACTTACTTCGCTGCCTACCAGAGACGTAGAATAAACTTCTAACATTTGTAGCAGACTGATCATGTATGTGAAAACGTATATACAGATTACATAGCTAACCAAATAGAAATAAATATTTGTCTTGTTATTCTTCAACATATTTTATAATAATTCGCAACTGAATTCTGACTTGTGCTATATATGACCTGTATCTAATAGCAGCTGCTATCCTCTCTGAGGGAGACAGGTGGGAGAATATATGCTAGTTACTTACAGAAAACAGCTGAATTCAGGCTCTTAGGACGTGATCATTAGTATGACACCTTGGGCTAAAGACAGAGATGAGACGACATCCCCAATTTTGTTCAATCTGTATCTAAACAGTGTGTAACAGCAAGAGAATATGGGAGCTCCATTCCTTCCGGGGATCAGCTTGAAGATTGTCCTGATCTAAATTTGCTCTTATTGGTTGTATGTTGTGATGGTAACATAACAGGAAAAGATAATAAGGTGTCTGTGTATTATTTTCCAAACACAAGGTATTCACTGAGAAAAGGAAAGTGGAAAGTAAAGAAGGAAGGAATCATATTTGGAAAGGTCTGATTACAGTCTGATATTCAGATTATTTCAGTTAAGAAGGTTATGCATGATTTCCACAGACTTTTCACACATACTATTAAGTACACACTTATCTTAAGGAATTATACTTTGTTGTAATTTATTAAACTTCTTTCCCCTAAAAAAAAAAAAAAAAAGAGAGAGAGCAAAAAAGAAAAACAAAAAGGATTTCATAACACAGAAAGCAGAGGAACATGTGGGGAAAAAGAGCAAAAACACTCAAGTTGATGATTAAATATTGAAACAAATAAGACACAAAAAGATTTTGAAACTGATTCCAAATAATTCCAGGAAAAGAATCTCACTAGTATTGTAGATCACTTCATGCATTTTTGTATTTATACTGCCTCATATGTAGCTTCTAACTTCTGTTCCAGAAGCTGTGGTTTATAACATATTTTAGTGGGAAATTAATTTTAGTTGCAGTGCAATTATTAAAGAAGTGGGGGAAAAGAAGAAATAAATTTATTCAACAAAATGCTTTCATTGAGCATAGCATATTTATTCTGTATAATGACAAAATATTGCTCAAGAATGCAAAAAAAATATTCCAAGTAGTGAAAGGACAAGAGGAAATGGCCTCAAATTGCACCAGGGGAGATTTAGATTAGATATTAGGAAAAAATTTTTCACTGAAAGAGTGGTCAGGCATTGGAACAGGCTGCCCAGGGAGGTGGTGGAGTCACCATCCCTGCAAGTGTTCAAAAAATGGGCAGACTTGACACTTTGGACATGGTTTAGTAGAGATGGTGTAGGTCTTTTCCAACCTTAAGATTCTATGATTCTATGATTTCAGTCTATGCAGCCCTCCAAGCCCCAATTCTCCTTCCTGTCTTGGTTCCAATTGGCTCCAATCAGAGTTTGGGTATAGGTGATTCGGGAGAATCATCCCCCTTGAAACTTTAAGTTCTGTCCCTCTCCCTCCCTGTTCCTCATTGTGTAAATTCAACTTACTCTGATATCAGATCAATATTTGAATAACCTACCTTATTTTCTCCATGATATTTTTGCAAAGGTTACAAGCTATTACTTGGAAGTTGGAAATATCATATATTAAACAAAAATAATCAAAGAATAAAACTTTTCTCATATTTCCTGCCAATGATATTCAGAGACCAAATACAGAGACGAATACTTCCTCTTCCCCTCAGTTTTAGTTCACAGGAGTAATGTATTCCCATGCAAAACTGAGGACAGGATTTACCTAGTAAGTCTTGACATATGTTGCTTTTATGTAGCAGCTTGCCATAAGAATCGGCAGACGTTTGACTGACTTCATTTAACTTTTTCCAAAACATGAAGCTTTTTAATCTGCTTTATTTTTAAAATAATCGCCTTTGTTTGAAGATAAACCATGGCTTCTTAGTCTCTGCAAACTAATATATATGCAATTTATTCATTCATTTTTCACCTTCTAGAGACAACTATCTTCAAAGAAAAAAATCTAGTTTTGTTTTGGGCATAAAACCTTTTTTTTTGTCTTCCCTGTGTTTTATGAGAGAAATCCCCTCTTGGGTGGGTAGAACTGAAATCCCATCACTGAATTTCCTCTAAACCCCTGCCTTGGGTAAATGAAGGCCACAACAGAGTAGAATAATTAAACAACAAATAAATGAAATAAGAAGAAACGAGATATGTCCTCTTTTTTGATCTTTTTTTAACTTTGCTTGCTTTCTTTGTTTATCTGTTTTGTTTGCTTCCCCTTTTGGTTTTCCAAGATTTTTCAGGAAATAATTTTGCCCTCGCCAAAGGAACTGTCTGTATTTTGAATTCTCATCATACTGGAAAATGACCCAAGAGAGTGAAATCTTCTGAGATCAGTCCAATTAGTCAAGTGTCAAAGACAAGGATACAATCTCATTCATCTCCTTGAATGCGAACTGAACCCTTTTTAATTTTTTTTTTTAAACAGTGTTTTTTATTCTTCTGAAGAATGAACAGTGCTCCTAGGGTTTCCCATCTTTATTTTTTCTTTATTTTCTAGAAAATGGAATAGATTTTCCTTAAAATAAGATAATTAACTCTACAGACTTCTTACGACTGTCTGTCTTCAAGTCATTATATCGTATACATATATATGCACAAAATATGATTGGTCATTATATTTGAACAGAAATTTAACTTTGGAATAAATTAATAGTTAACATATTACAATTGACTAATCAATAACCAAGTTTTAAACTGTATAGACATTTGAATTCAAATTTTATTATCATGTTCTTGCCTCCAAGCAAACAATTTAAGCTATAGCTTTTGGATGGATAAAATTCCTATTTTTAATCATAAAATATATAATGAAAAAGGAAAAGTTTTAACTGGAATTCTGAAGTTTCTCCCTCACTCTCCAGTGTCTATATGAGAACTCATTTATTTATTTAGATTAAATAAAGTTCACTCAAGTCTTCCAAACATCCAGTAAGCTTTTGCTCATGCAATGGGTAGAGCTCCTCACGTGTTCCCTGAGAACTGGGTTGCCCATTCCTGTTGATTGTGCTACTAATTCTGCTGCCAGCAAGCAACGGGTCTCCCTGTGGAGCAAGATGATGTTAATCTTTTAGCACAACTTTCAGGGAAGCTGTGACAGCAGCCAAGGTGACAGCTGCTGCTGAAAGCTACCATATCACTGAGACCCCTCTCTGCAGGAAATAGCATGGACTGTGAGATCAAGAAAGAGCTAACAGGGTAACTGCTTTCCTTAATATGCGACAGTCCAAATTATATCCTTTCCATGTTACTATATAAAAGCCTGCCTGTCATTAACAGGTGCCTAGACGAAGAGAAGTGGAGACTGTTTATCACATGAGGAGAACACGGTACTGGGAATAAGTATAAGCTTTCTTTTCAGTTGAGAAATTTCTCACAATTTTGTGAATTAGACTTCTTATTTGGCTTCTTTTTTAAGGTGCAGACTACATAACTAATTTCTTTTTTTTTTCTCCTTATTGCTGCATACTCTCTGTATCTTGTGAAAAGTCTCTCCTATTCTGCCCAGTTCACCTCAGCAGTTCATCAACAAACCTTTTCAAGAAACTTCCATTTTTATTTGCTTCCAGCTGCTCATTTCTCTTCCCTTTACATGGCACAACTTAGATTAAACCCTGTGACAAGAATCAGCATTCTCAGTAAATGATCATATCTTGCTTGCCAACTGTAAACAATGGTTTTACCCTTTTCTTACACCTATGTCGAGTTATTTCTGACTTGGTGAAGGAAACATCACCTCTTCCTTCTGTATTTCTAGAAGGCCAGTGAGAAGCAGTGTTGGGAAAAAGTTGTTTTTCGGGGTGGTAAATGGTATCATATCACTGAATTCCAGTTACACTTCTTCAGTTTCCGTATATCTTAGGACAGCATCATTCTCCTCTTGCCAATTTTCTATTTTGCGTCCGCTATACCTCACCCTGTGCAGAGCTGATGTCAGACCATGAACCAAAAGCAGGATGCAGCCATTCTTACTAAACATGAGCTCTCCCCAAACATTCCTATTTCATAAAACAAACAAACAAACAAGTACAGTAAAAAGTCCAGAAGATAAGAAAATATGATCTTAGCTTATGTCGATACCCTCACTCAAATCTAACATCAAGTTTTAGACAAAGAAATGAGGTTTTGCCTAGCACAAGTAAAATGCTTGAGGTAAGAGCACCAGAAAGAAATCTTTGTCAGCTTGTCTTTGATATCTAATTTTGTAAATAATTAAATAACCATTACTAAGAACATAGTGTTATCAAAGAATCTTAAGCTGTAGAATATTATCATGTTTGCTCTGATTTGAGAAAAATATATTAGCCATCTACTTCTTAAAGCTGAAAGCTTCTGTAATTTGATAAATTGTGTGTTCATTTCCAGTCTGATACAGAAACTATATTATATTTATACTAAAGAAGTTGAGGAGATAATCCTCAAGAAGTTATTCTCAAAAGACTGAGAAATAATTCTGAATAATTTCACAAAAATCCAGCTGCTCAGATACTATATACAATACTTTTGTATAGAGTATAAGGCTTTCTGACTGTGTCAAGATGAACATAATGGATGGACAGTTTTCCTGCGTTACTTCAAGCGCATTCTTTTCAAGTTTTAAGGTATGTGGTATTAGGGAGTTTTGTATTTATTTGGAATCAGCTGATTTGCCCCGACATCTAGACATAAATACAGTAAACAGTGATTCAGTGTTAGCCAAGGTACCAGAGATCCCATATGAATCAGTCAGAACTGTTCCTTTTGCAGACCATGTTCTGCTCTGCTGTTGTTCTTTGACCTGGCAACACCATCTAGTTGTGTTTTCTTATACTATTACGTATACTGATGAATCACATTTCCTCATTTGTCATCTGTTGTGTTCTGGCCATGAGATTCCTGAGTGTCTGAGTAAGATCTGCAGGGCTGCTGAGAATTTATTTTCCTTCTTTTCCAGAAAAAAAAAAATGTTAAAAACACATGACAAAAGTACAGACAAGAGTTTTTCAATTTCCACATAGGAACAGTTGCTAAATTTTCTTAGACTGGATGAGGAAGAAGAAAGGGAAAGAAGTAACTTTTCTCAAAATGTCAAAATTTTCTGTTTAAAGGAGGCAATTTCAGAAGAAAAAAATAAATAAATCTGTCTACTGAAGGCATATTTATTTCTTAAGCTAATAATTTCATTGTGCTAAATCTAAAATTGTTTTAGGAATTTTTGGAGGGTTTTTTGTTGTTGTTGTTGGTGGTGGTTTTTTTAGTTTTATCATTAATAGGATACATTAAGTCTGACAAAATGTCATGTTTGTTGTTTTACCATTTAGGACTTCCCAGAAATCTTCTTGGCCTGCAGCTAATACTGATGTAGCACTGAGCTCTAAATTATCTCAACAAAAATATGTCTTCCATAATACTTACAGAAGTGTTACTGTAAAACACAGTTCTTGTTTATTCACAGAATACCCTTATTTCTTTTGGAGAGCACAAGGAATGCACAATGAATATTAAAATTATTGTTCAAAATTTCCTAAATTGACTTAAGGTAAAACTTAATTTCTAAGAAAAAAAAAAATTATAACCTGTTGCATAATTGTTCCACAAGATTTTGAGGGTCTTTTTCTTTCCTTTTTTTTTTTTTTTATATTGAGGATTACAATATTTTTATTATATTTTTTCAGCTGACTATAAAAAGCCAACACTAGCTAGTTGACAAAAATTAAATTTTGTAGAGAGTTGCAAAAAAAAAGGTAAAAGTTTTCATGTCTCAAAATATGCAAGGACATAAACCAATACCTTTGCTATGTGTTTTTTTCCCAGCGTGAAGATTTTATGATTCTTGAAACTAAATTATTTGGGAGAAAAAAAAAGGCTGGAGGGCAAAAACCAGACTGTAGAAACTCTCTTCTTTGACTAACTTTTGTGACTACTCTAAATTGATCACTTGTTTCCCTGACTAATCTCTAAACAGAAGACATATCCCTTTCACTTGCAAAATACTCTCACACAAAATGAATTACCTTCCCACTACCTTGGTTAGTTGCCAGGGAGTACTTTATTTTTCCACTTGGAAAAAGAAAATCAGCTTGTATTTTTCTTGCTAGAGCCTTCTGCATTTTAATTCTGAACTCTGAATGAACATCAGAGAGGCCTTATGATGTTTTGCACAAAAGTGCCTGTGTTCATAGTTTTACTCAGGGCACCCAAAATAGCATGCAGTAAGCAGTGTCATACTGTGAGTTTTCAAAAGTAAAAGCAGAAGTGACTTATACTGGCAGGAAGCTGTAACTCCTAAAGCTTTCCGAGGATCTGTGAAGTAAAAGAGAACTGCTTACTTCTCTGCGTCAGATGATAAATTCAACTTTTGCAATATTCATTTCTTTAAACCTGGAAGGCCCTGAGGTTACGCAGGTAAGACCTCTATCTTTTTTTCTTTATTATCTTCAAATTTCAAATTTAAAACATTTAGCTGGGTGTCTCCAGTGCAAAAAAGGCTGTAACAGGCAAAGACAAAGCCAGAAGTCACTCAAAACCTGTAGAAGGAGAATTCTGCTTTTGTTGTTTCCTCAGAGTCCACCAACTAACTTCTATAGCTGTGGAAATCCAACTTTCTAAGTTGGATTTCCCGGAGGAAATACTTACTACCTCTGGTTTGTGTTCAACTTGCACATTAAAATTTTCATGCTATCAATCCGGTTTTGCAAGAATCCTTCCTCTGACAGACTGCTTGCAATTGCTTCATCGACACTCATGCAAGTGATTATCACTAAAACGTGCTTACAATTTTGTGAGGGTGACACTGAGAAGAGTGAAAAGTCTCTTGTTTTACAGGAACTCTCAGAAATACTCCCTGGCTTGCTACTCTCCATGCTACTATAGCAATCATAATCTCTCTTTTTTTTTTTTTTTTTCCTTCAAATTTTGTCTTAACTTCACATTTCCATTTCTCTTTATAATCCCACTCCTGGCAACTGCAAAGTCTTTCAGACTACAAAAAAAAGGATGCCTCTACTTTTGTGGGATCTCAAGCGTAAAATGGCAATTTCTTAATAAATAGAATGTTCAAAGAGCAGTGCAGCATGTATACTAACAAAATATTTGCACTGCATGTTTCTTTTGTAAGCCTTCTATTAGGAAGTATAGCTACAATCTATTTTTTATGTTCATATGCTCTGATTTGACTGTAGTCAAGAAACAGCCAGTAGAATATAGCCCATAGATATTTAATAGCTGTTGATTACTTATTAAAATACTGAACGTCTGTCAGCTCGTTCTTTTCTACAAATTATTGTAGTGTGAAACTGGTAGGAATTACATGGGTTTTTTGATTATATAATTATTTTTTAATAGATTGTAATTTAGAATCAGTTGTGGTTGTAAAAGCACTCCAGATAAACTATTTTTAATTTATACTAGGATAAATTTGCAATAAGGTGCAAAAATTGATCAGTGGACTCAGTTTTAAGAGTTATAATGATACATGTCAATGTTCAGTGTTTTTCTGTTAGAAGTGTTAAACCAAGTGCTTACATAAAATGAATATAGGGCTGTGTCTGGAGTTCAGACTTTCTGCATTTTTACAAATTAAAAAATGCATTTGTGTAAGAGCTAGCAGACAATGAAAGTCCATTCTTGGAACTATTTTTAGGTAAAGGAGGGAGTAAGAAAGAGGGACTTGCCCACAAAATACTCTAGGAAACGTAGCTTAAAATTGAAGAACAAAACTACAAATCTACTATGGAAAGTCATGCATTTTTAGAATGAAAATGTAACTATTTTAACCTAATGTTAGGTAATTTATGAAATTATAATACATATTTTACATTCAGAACTGCTATAAATATAGAATATCTTAAAAATTAAATCAATACATTACCTCACTCTTTCAGACTGCTTTATAATTACCAACCTGAAGTAAATATCATACAATATCGGCACCTTTTGATAATGAAATAAGAAAGCAATATGTGATATGTTATATAGGCAAATTTTAATGATGCCATGGTTTAAGCTACCTTTTGCTTTTCATCATTACTCTTTATTTGTTTTGATACTTTATAACTCTTTGGGGTGAAACTTCTATTGTGTAGTCTGCGCATCCCATTCACTATAAATATACTTGGAAACTCCTTGTTTATCTTAATCAGAAAGATTTGGCTGTTTCTTAAATCAGTTTAATTTAAAACAGGTAATTTTGCCAACAGATCTAAAAATACAATAGATAATACTGAATTAAAATATTAGTTCTTTTGTAGATGAAAACCATTATTGTTGTTTTACTTTGCAAGTCACAGAAAATCTTGTTTTCTACCACAGGCAGTAGAAATTTATTCCACCACAGTCCCTTATTTTTTTCTCTACTTCACAATGCTCCCAAGCCCTTCTGAGTCTACATGATGCTAAAGGAAGAAAGGTTTAGCAGAATGTCTTCCTTATCCATCCTTCAATCTTTGCAACCCAGCAAAATACCTCTTTCTGAAGATGAATGAATCAGGAGGCCAGAGGGCGTAGCCTCAGCTATCCCGGCTGTTCTGAGCATTGTGGATAGTTCCATTCCACACCCTGCTAAGTAGACAAGGTACATATCCATGACAGGGGAAGCCGATGAGGATGGAGCTATGTCAACAAGAGCACATGGGGCAGACCTGGGAACATAACTGTGTTTTGGATACACAGATCCAAGTCTCCTCTCCTCAGTTGTATTGCCTGTAGCATAAAAGGAATTGCAATTGCTGCTGCTAACAAGCCGCAACTGTTAACAATGTTTGCAAAAGGACATTCCTCCCAGGCTGTCTATCAGGGACACAAACATAGTCAAGACCTTGTAAATGGAAGGTGATATTGAATTAGAATCCCTCATTCTCAGGCCACTGACCTAATTGTTAAATCAAACTCCCTTTGAGACAACAACATTAGAAATATTCAAATAAACAACATAAAGGATATTCAGTTGGGAAAAAAAAAAAGAAAAAATAGAGAAGTAAAACCTCAGTAAAAGACTTGGTGTTTGCAAATATAGTACTGGAACTAAAAATACAATAACACCTGAAATAAGATTATGAAAACTATCTTAAGGGAGAACTTTAACTTTTATATATTTTGATACAAGGATAAATTTGTGGAGGACAAGCTCTTTTTGTATGGGCATTATTTTATTTTTTTTCCAACTTATGAGTGACAGTTGTTGCAACCTTAAAATTGCTATCTAAACATTAGAGGAAGTGTAAGTTGTCAACATTTTTCTGGTTTACTTTTTGTATGGAATTATGACACATTGGAAGCCAAAACACATCCTAGTAAATTATAAAATATAAATAACAAAAGCATAGCAAGAATTCAGTGTGACTGAGCACTGTATGTACTTATTCTGATTCAAATCTAGCCAAGATAAAATCTCTCTGCAGAATAAACTCTTTTTCAGTATTTTACAGATCTTTAAGATGGTCAGTGGTAAATAACATGGGTAAAATAAAGTCCTTGAAGTTTTATTTTGCTTGACAATTTTCTGTTTAAAACTATTTTCACAGCTATATTAAGCAATATTATATGTTGTTATTATATCAAAAAATATTTTACCCTACCCTCATTCTCACGAAGCATAAAGAAGGTTTGTGGATCTTCATTTTCAGCAGTCTGATGATGTAATCAAAGTGATGAGTTCTTTAAATACAAACATTACAAAAATTAAAAGGGATTTAAAAAGGCAATGCTTAGCAAAAGGTAAAGAGACTATGGTTACACACTCCTTTCCCTGTAGAGAACCTTTTCAGAATGGTGAATAGGATACGTAGAATATGTGGGCAACAATCTACATGGCAACATGGTAAATTTTTCCCTCCTGTGGTTCATAAGTTGAAGTAGGATAATGCCATCTGTCAGAACTGGTCAGAAAAAAACAGGCTCAAAAGACTTTGCAAAGAAAATTGTATTTATTTAGTGTCTCTAACAATTTGAAATTGTTAAATGCGATCTTGATATCCAAAATAGAATTTATCATGAGATAGAACAAGGAGCTATGTCTTGTATTGCTTTTAAACAGATTATGGTTTGTTGGATGCGGTCACAAGTGAACAGACCCCATTTCCTAGGAGTTTTACCCACAGTGACAAAACACGGGAGCCAAAACCCAAAAAGATGTGACGCTTTCTCAAATCATTAATCTATGATTTCTGGATGATTGGAAGCACTCTGAAAATTTCAAGAAAACTGCCAACAAACTTCATAAATAAAGCTGAGAAAATCATAACACAGCAGCATCCAAAATTCTCTAAATATTCTCTGCATATTTTTTTGAAATTTACTGAAAACAGTCATACAAGCACACATGCCCATACACAAAACCATGCTGTGTTACATGTTGGCATGAGGAGCATGAATGTGCAAACTGCTACAGAAGCTCCCTATGCCCCAGCGCATCTGCACGTAATTTTGAGAAGATGGGCACAGACTAGGAATAGTCCTAACTTTGGTTGCCTTTTGACTTATGCATGACATTTGAGGTGATATGAAACTGGATTTTTTTTCTCTAAATGGTGCAAATTCTTTCTCTCTTTCATCCCTCAGATGAAGAACACAAAAAAAAGATCATTGTCCAAGGGTCCATGAGCTGTGACAATGAGTCCCACTCATGACATCCTTCCCAGGCTCCTCAGCTTCCCATGGAGCCCACAGAAAACTTGAGGGAAAGAATGAAGGGAGAGGAGGGCATGTGCCAATACAGCGCAAACCATAAAACCCCCATCTTTGCTAACAAATTGGAAAATAGTGCTAGTTTCAATTACTGCCCTGTTCATCTTCAAACAGCTGATCTCTCACTCTGTCTTTCTCCATGAGATGCAGATAGCCGTCAGAGAAGATTAAGGTCATAGCTGGTGCTCTTTTTGTGTATCACTGTGATATATATTGGCTGGATCAAAATTTACCCTTAACGGTAATTCCCAATGGCAGATGAGCTAGAATGATTTATGCTACTTTATATCCCATGAGGTACCCCTGGAAAATAAAAAGACATTTCCAGACAAATTAAGATGACAACTAGACTTACAGAACAAAAATGTGGTAAGTGTATTGGTTTTCCCCTAACATCAAATTTAACATATAAATTGAATTGGTTTCAAATGCCAGATCATTAGATAGCTGGCATACACGGCTATTTTCATAAAAGACTGACCCATGAAATGTATAAATAGCATTTGGAAATGTCACATAGAGATAAACTGTGCTGATTGCTCATCTTTTCATATGCGCGCTTTCAGGAGTGTGTAAATGTTATAAAATTAGACCCATTTTCTGGTGCCTTACATGTAATATTATTCTACTCAATTCTTTATCTCAGCTATTTTTCTAAATGATCACCTTAAAAGATTTTTTTCCCACTGAAAGATTATGGGAAAACAGAGCCTAGACTCAAAGACTGTCACAGTTTAAGACCAATTTGACAGTGTGGACACTAACTGGCCTCAGTTACCTGAACATTTTAATCACAGCTTTACGAAAATTTAACAAGTGACACAACACCCCTGGTCTGCAGGGGAGGAGGTGGGAGATGCTGCCCTCCGAGAGGAAGATAAGGCAGGTCAGCAGAGTAGTCCCCACCAGGTGGTGCACACTGGGATGGGGCTGTGGAGGTCCCTGAGGTCTCTCTGATTCCCTCAGAGTCCCCCTACGTGTACCCAAATAGTTTCTCCCATCACATACCCCTGAGGTCCCTGTCCCATGTACCTACCCCATCAAATACTGGTTCCACAGGCAATATCTGACTGGGATCCCCCGTTTGAATCCCCTCAGCACCCCACACCAGCCTGTGGCTGTGGCCGTGGCCGTGGTTGTGGCCGGGTCCCTCTGTGCTTTTCTCCTCTGCTGGCAGCTCCTGCAGCCACGGGGAGGCTGATGGCATCATCCGAGGTGCTTCTCTGTTCTGGTGACAGGGCTGCTCCCCTGCGCAGTGGGGCTCACAGCCTAGCACCACCAGCCCCCACCATGCACATACGGCAGGTAGCAAATTTCTGGAGGTAAATCAGTAGGAGCAGCTAACAGAGAGCAGCACTGCAAGCTGCGTGCAACAGGAGCCTGAGCCCCCCATCAGGTGCTAACCAAAGGACAGATCCTGAAGCGTCCTCCGTTCATGGTTCCAACAACAACGTCCGAACAAGCCCTGCTCTTAGCAACCCAGTGTTAACAAAGCAAAAAGTTCCTATTACACTGGGTCCTTATAACCAAACATAAGAATTAAGTTACATTAAATATATATTTTTTTTCAGTAGGTAATATTGTTTATTTCCCACAAATGAAACTATTTTCTTAGAAGAAAAGAAAATTTAAGGCAAGAACTTACCTCCAAATATAATATCTACAAGCATGGGGTTGTTTCATATGTGAGTGTTCAAAGAAACTCTGAAATATAAATTTATAATCACATTTTTCAGATATCTTTTAGAAACTGGAAATGTAAATAATTCAAAGACATGAATAACTGATTAGTTGTCATAAATCATGGGGTTTTGCTTTTCTGTCCATTGGGTTTTTTGTTGTGTGGTTTGCCTTTTGTTGTCTTTTTTATTATTATTATTTTTATTTTATTGATAGCCTCCCCAGAATAATAGCTGATTTCCAAGTGGAGAAATACTGCTTGAGTCTAAGCTACTATAACCTGATTCAGTCCATTTTCTTTCAAATGAAAACAAGGCAGCACAGCAAAATGTGCTGCATCATAAAAATGATAGACTGTATTCCTGAGTATTACTAATCATAAATGTCAGAGAGACTAAAAAGTATGCTACCTCAGTAGGATATCTGAACACAAACTGCAGGAACAATTTCGTTGGCCTTTTGCACACAACAGCTTTAGATCTCTAGGAATTTTTAATTGTTGTGTGTAGGCTTTCTTTTTTTAAGCCTGAGTGTGTTGGACCAATGCTCACTATACCTAAACCAGGGAAGTGAGATGAGCCTATAGGCTCACATAGCAGAACCTATTGGAGAATGAACTGATGTCAGAAAAAGACTGATACTGTATTCAGCTGTAATGCATGAAAAATGTGAAAGTTTTAATATATATGTGACAAAATCTCAGAAAACTACAAAGTGAGGAAATAAAGAAAACTTAGTTTTGCTTTGAAGTTTTTGCACAGCCAAAAGAGGCGTGTTTGTTTTCTTCCTACATCCTGACACAGTATTTAGGATTTACATTTGATAGCATGATGCCATAGTAGTATGACATTATGATAGTAATCGTATTGATCATAAATCAAGGTAATCATATTGAGGAAAAGCATTCTGGTAATCAGACAGGTTAAGCAGGGATTCAAAATATGTAAGGAAAAGTTTCCTGAGTTTTTTGGGGTTTTTTTAAATATACTGGAAAACATGAAGAAATATCAACTCCTTTGGATAATATTATTGCTCTTGTCCAATCTAAAGACAAATGGTTTCTAAAAAGTGCTTATATTATAATTCTGAGTAACTTGTACCAAGAAGATAAATAGTGTGTTTTATAAGAATTTCAAACATTATTTTAAGCAATTTAATCTATGAAACATCTTTGTTCTGGTCTAATTTCCTCTACTGGAATCATCTATCTCTACCTAAAATGCAAAATATATTTAACAGAGGAACTGTGAGATATATTCCTAAATGTAAATTATGACTAACGTATTTAACAAGATGTACCTTGATCTTCATTAATATGAACTCAGAAGTGAAAGAACTTACTCAAAAATAGAATATTTCTGTGGGGATGGCAATCAGATTAAGAATGCTTTTCCTGTGACCTGTTTGTAGATGTCTTTGAGGTAATTTATTAGCTTAGGTTAATTGTCAAGATCCTCTCTAGACAGAAAGAAAGTGATTTAGACTTCATGTTAGCTACCTTACAATGCAGTAAACCAGACACCTTTCTCTTTCCATTGACTATTGAGGGAGTCTGCACAGCCACATTACACCAGGTCTTTAACTTTCAGGTGCTTAAATTAATAAATGCAGTCTTAAGAAAACATGGGAGCCTCAGGCTTTGTATTATTAAAACCAAAAATGCTATCTATGCCATAAAGAATAATCACTCACAAGCATGGAAAAAAATTAGATAAACTCTTAGGTTATTAGCAGGCCTATAATATCTATGAGTCCACAATAAACTTGGTAATATTTCATCTTGTAGTCACAATTTTTTCAATAAAGAGGAACTCTATTCCATATTATGTTCTGCTTTTCTTGTAACAAAATTATTTTTTCTACCTCATTTAGCAGTTGTATTTAGCAGGCAATGATTCTAGGAGTAGAATTAATTCACACAAATAGTACTAATAAAGGTAATGTAATAAAATAGTAAATAGTAAAAAAGTAGGAAATAAAGCTAAAAAAAAAAAAAAAAGGAAAATTAAACATTTTGGACATTGTAAGTTTGGCCAAGACTCTGATATATCTTCTCAAAGTGACAGTGAGTACCTGTGGAGAAGCACTGGATGTTTTTTACTCAGCAGAAACTGTGAATAAGTTTGATTTAACTGAGGCAGAGAGGCTGCAAATTGATTTCTTGATTCATTTAGGACACAGTCAGAGGTAGCATATAGAAAACCCCAGAGAGAAGAGGACAGCATTATTGTTTCCTTCCTCAGTAGGTGCAAAAGGTTGGAACTCTGTCAAGTGGCAGCAAGTTCATCTGTGTAAAGGGCGATGTAAGGTATTTGCCCATCAGGCACATCGATTGCTCGATGCAAGGGAGACCCTCAGGTGACAGCCTCGGCAGCTGGGGGAAGGACGTAACGGGGGATGCTGAGCCAGCCCTGCCCGGCTGCCAGTCACACCAGCAGCAGCGGCACTGCTGACAAATCACGGCAGGTTTAGTAGTCACAGCTTGCTCCGTCTTGCCCCGTATTGTTGCATGAAGTTAACGGTTGGGTAAGAATTGGGTCAAATTAGTTCACGATTAGTTAAAAAATCAGTTAAAAAGAATCAAATTTAAAGTTGTATATTCTCACAGCCCTCTCTCCACAGAGGAAATGAAATTAGAGAAAACAAACGACCCTTTCCAAGTTTTGAAAAACTAAAATGTTAAACTGTATGGTTTTCACATTTTTTTGGTTTTTAAAACAAGTTTCATTCAAGTATCTTGCACTGAAGTCATAATGACTTAAAGACTTTTAGAGCACGTATCTCAGCAGTAATTGCTTTAGATCTTCAGGAGTTCTTTATTAGGTAGCTAGCTATAACGATAGATATTGGTAAGTTTGCATAAAGATCTGTGTATTTACCAGTATTTACCATATATTTTAAAAATAAACTACATATATAAAAAAGAAATCAATTTGATAGCATGTTCATTAAATCACATATAAGATCCTTAATTTGCAAATATAAGTTGGGGTTGGATTTTGATCATTTACAAGGCCACTACCTGGCTGTACAGCAACAGTCCACCAGTGATCCTAATGGTGTGTTAAGAAACCATCCTTTTTAGTGTTGGGAATTATTTTACACTTTGAACTTCTGAAATACTTCTAAAAATGCAGTGACTATATATATATATTTGGTTTATGTTTAGTTTTCCGATATTTATAATGCCCTCTAACTCTCCCATTTCTAAATCTGTAATAAAGGAAAAGAAAACAATCATAACGTCTTTCTCTTCTAGCCTTCTTGTAGATTACAGTTATAACAGGGGAATCTTTTACCACATTTTGAGATTAATTTTCCATATAGAAAAACCTATAGAGTTCAATTTACTCCATTAAACTCAACCCAGTCAAATACCTCTTTCTGTAAAGAATGAGAAAGCCGGGAAGAATCTTGGTTATCAGAAGAGTAGTGATCAAGCTCCAAGTACTTTCTATTTTGCACTGGTTCTTGTATCGAGCCAATCTAGGAAATTGTGCTAAAACCTTATCAAAAGGAATTATCTTCAAATATTAATTTTCTTTCAGTTCTTTTCATCACTTTGCTTCCTACACAGAAAAAAACCCGATTGTTTTGGGGATACTGTCTAAAGAGGAATGAGCATTTAAATTTAGATGTAGTGAGGTTAGAAGTAGCTCTTTGATATTGTACGAAGCTCAACAAACTGAACACTATAAAACAAAGCCCTCTGACATGAGATTAACATTAGCCTTGAAAAGAAACAGTACCATCTTTACTAAGGAGCTTTAGCCATAAACATGCTGTAAGCATCCCAGTCACTTTCCTACTTTATCAGGCATTTTCTCTCTTCAAACCTTCTCCTCTGTTGTACTAGTAGTAAATAACCTGACAAAAAAAAAAAAAAAAAAAAAAAAAAAAAAAAAAAAAAAAAAAAAAATGTTGAGTTCAAAACATATGATTTCTCCATTCAAGCAACAAACATCAAGAGAGGCTGACCAGGAGCAGCAAAAGTGGCTGGTGTTGGAAGAGAGGAAAAAGGCAGCCTAAAGTCATGATGCTACTGAAAAAACATATGTTAAACTATAATCTATAAAGTATCCTTTAAGAAGATTGCTTAAGAGCAAAGTAGTCCTCTGAGGGGGTAAAAAGGGGACTTCTTACAATTCATTTACCATTTAGCACAAAAAGAACTGAAATTTTATTACAGAACAATGTTCTACTGAGAGCTGGTGGAAGAAGTGCTCTTCAAGGTGTAGTGCTTTCACTGCAGAAGAATTATGTGGCCTGTATACTGAATCAGTTGTTTCCACAAAGATAATGTTGTAAATCCAAATAGATTGAATTGCAAGAATCCTGATAATAGATCATATTGTGCTTTAAGACTGCCTTTTCACAAAGCCTGCTCATTCTCTATTTGATCCTAGCTGCAAATAATTCAGCATCCAGTTTGATATCAGTACTTGAAAAAAATTCAAGTGGTATGATCCATGGATAAATATGCCCTCTTTTCCTGTTTACATGAACCAACTGGCTTTGTATGAGATAACCCCCCCCCCCCCTTCTGATTCTCTTTAACAGAGAAAGATATTCCCTTGATGCATTTCAGAGAATTTGATCAGCTTGGAATTTTTCAACATTGAAACAGCTCAGAGTTCAACCATTTCCTCAAGGTAAAATATTTTTTTCAAGCAAATTGCAATTCTAAGCAGTAGTACTGTTCTATTTTTTATTATTATTATTTTAAATATTGCTGTGTGCATCCTGTGAAACTCACATGATATCAAGTAGAGAAAATGGCAAAACATCCCAAAGGGAAAATTCAGAACAACTAAAATCCCTTATCTACTCCCTGTTTTAGCTGGCATGTTACCTCTTTACTGTAGAGGTCGTGTGTGAATGTTTCATACATTTGTCTCCTCTAACTTTACCTAATCCTTATTGACACTTGCAGCAGTGAGTAGAGTCAACACATCAGATTTATTGGTTACTCTACAGAGTAAAGCTTATTTTCATGTTCTACTAAGAAAGCTTGAAACCCTTGTATTTATTTGTTAGGAAAATTATACTTTCTATCCACTGGGGATTTTTTTGTTTTGTTTTCACATTGCTATGCTAGAGCTCTTAGCATGGATAATAGCCCTGGCCCCTTCCCAGAGAGGGGGATTTCTGTGCCATGCTTAAGATTTCATAGGACCATGCCAATACCCTGTCTCTGTTTCTACTCCTTTGTTACTACACAGCTGCGAGGGTGAAATAGTACAATAACATAATCAGCATTAGCGACATACATTTCGAGTCATATTTCAGTTAAGGGCAAAGAGATCACAAAAGTAATTTGAAGGAAAATGAGAGGGGAAAATGTACAGAATTTACTTTCCTGGCTGACAGTTGTTGGTAATAACAACAAGAACTCAGGACTAAAATATTTTTAGTGCTCTTTTGTACGTCCTTCTCTATAGCAAAACCATGAGACCAGGGAGTAATCCCAGTTTATACAAATTTTCAGCCAGTTGTCTAAATACTTTAATCAAAGTTTTTTTTTTAAACAAAGCACTAGTGAAATTATGATGCACTATTGAATTAAGTTTCAACCCAAGGTAATTGAGAACATGTCTGTATATTGTAAATACCCCACAAAGGCATGTGATGTCCTTTGTGAAAGCACTTAAATTATTTCTGGGATTTAGGCACTGATTTTCAGAGTGGCCTTTTAACTCTGAGTGTCCAGAGGACAGATATTTTCTTTAAAAGTAATGCTTATTGTTGAAGTCTAAATAGGTTGTAGCACACACAATACAAAGTTCATATGCTCTGCAACAGCCTTTGAGGGAAAAAAACCTAACCAAAAACACCCCATAAGAACTAGTTTTATGTCAGAAGTCCTGATTCATAGGACATCTTCTAATAAGAAACATTTTCCATAAGAGACCTCTAAAAAGTCAAAATGTGCTGAACGGTAGTGACGGTTGGAGAAGGGAGATGAGTGGAAACCTATCATTAAGGCAGCTGCCTATGTTATCTCACAGCTCATGAGAGCTTCCTCAACAAAGTAAAACTTACCTAAAGTCACAAAAAACCTCCAAACCTTCTATTATTGTATGGGACAACAAAAGAAATTTAAGATAGTGGCGTATCTAACTGTTCCATTTTCTTTCACTTTTGTTAACAATCTTTTTATTTCTCTGAATAGTTTTCCACATCCTGTTGCCTCTCATGCCATTTATCCACTATTTACAATTTCTGACCAGGAATCTATAAAAGGACCCAAACCACCTGGAATGATAGAAAATAGTGGCATGAGACAAAATGTAAATCTAGTGATAAAGTCTGATAGCATGATGAGCAGTGGAATTCTACCCAGGGAGAAATATAGGTGTCAGTCTGCTCTTTGAATTAAAAGTGCAGGGGAAACTTTCAGGTTCAAAATCCTGCTGAAAGCTGGCACTAGAATTAAAATGCAAGAAAAGAATGAAATAAAGCAACATAAAATACAATAAAGCTGTAGTGGCAATTCCCGTCTGGGCTGTTCTTTTCACACTTGTAGGATTAAAATGAATAACTGATGTACTCAGGAATTTCATGAAAAAGAGCTACAAGATTCATTAATCTAGGGAATTAAATTATATAGAATTGGTTCTCTAAGACATTGAAGTTATAGGTAGATTTGATGATTAAAATGTCCCAAGTTATAGGTAGATTCAATGATTAAAATGTCCCTATTCATTTACTAGTGCAAAGCTCCCAAAGAATGTTTATGATATTCATATTTACCAATGCTATTTAGGAAAGTTGCAGTGCCACAGGCCTGGTTTACGATTTTAATCTTCCCAGTTGCTAAATGTTCCATAAAGCAGAAGGTGTGAGGAAGAGGGCAAAATTAAGCAGACAGAAAAAGAAATCTTTTATTGTTCTCAGAGTTAGAAGGTGATCTCAAATCAATTCAAAATAAAAGTTTTTCAGTTCGTGAACAAGAAGCTGAGAAGCAGGGAATTGTCTGAACTAAGCAAACATGTAATTATTTTTAATTACTTAATTTTGCCACATCCATCTTGACACCACCCAGCATAACTGTTGACTATGCTGCACTCTTATTTTAATCCAACATATTGCAGTGCCCTTAAATAAATCACACTGCCCATGACAAAATGATGTGATTCATAACACATTCTTCTAGACACTTTCTTGTTACTTGAGCGGTGTCACTGTAAATTATATCTGTGGACTTGGAACTGACTCCAATCTTGTTGTTTTCACTAGACTGCAAAATTCAAAGTGTACTGTCCTCTGTTATATTGAATCCACGTGGCTTTTATAGAGTTTAACAGCTCAGTTTGGAGAATTTTGTTGAAATAAACTCTTAATAAATTAATAACAGAACTCATAGACTCTCTTAATATGGAAAGCACTACTGTTACCATACCCTGGTTTCTTGTTCCTTTTCATTCCCCTTGACTTTTTGACTGGCTTACTATCCGACATGCAACTACTTTTGAGATGGCATGGGGCAATCAAAGCCCATTTTTCATTAAGGCACTGACACCTATTTATTAAATATATATAAAATCTATTAACAGTGGACTTTGTAGACCTAAATAATTTAAGCCCATTACTGTCTGCAGGATATGAGTTCTGGCTTATATAAACTAGTGAATTAAGTCTTTGTCCATTCAGTTACTATGGCAACTTTATGGACTTCCCAGTTTCAGCTGGCTTGCAATGAATTAAACAGTCAGAAACTCTAACAGACTCCTGAAAGAAGGAGAATTATGTGGATGAAACCAGCTTTAAAGAAGTGAGATATCTTCATCAATTTCTTTTGTAATAACTTATTTTGGGGGCAATTTTAGACAATCTGATTTAGTGAATCATGGCATCCTTGAGAACTCATGCATATTCATATGTTTATATGCATTTAACTCATCCACTCTGCTGCATAGGAAGCAGAGAATGCTCTCCAGCCTGATGAAGGAAAGGAAATGTCTACAAAGCAGGCTTGCTGACGGCCAGGTCCAAGGCCAAAAAGTGTCTTGAAAAGTATCCACTCATTTCAATGGACTTTGAAGTGCTGTTTCTTCACTACAAATTTTCAAGAGGTACTGAGAAGGGATGAATTTTGAAAGAAGTACCCAAAGCCTTACACATCAATTTCAAAAATATGCCCATCTACATGAAGAGGTCTCCTATCTCCTATCTTGGGATTTTCTTAAAATATTACTTCCTAGAGCAAACTCCCCCACTCCTCTCATGAACATTTTGGCAGCGAGTGATGGGAAATACAATCCATGCTTGTTTTTCCTGCTCTTCTCCATGACTTGCTAGCTGAATTTACAGAGACATATAAAAGTTACCAATATAAATAGTAATAAAATTTACTGAAATGGTTATGACAGAAATAGTCCTGGTCATATTTTGCCAAATAAACACCATAAGACTCTAATTTTTATAGGTGAATTTCCAGAGTCAAACATTGGTTTATAGTTATAATTATTGGTTACAGTTGCTTCTACTTAAGAAAATTAATACAGATAATGGTACAAAATTAGTTGTAGAAAATCTATTTTATCCATAATATGCTTTCAAGTTTCATTTAGTTTGGTGTTGGTTGATTTTTTTTTTAACTTTACCTTGTTACTTTGTTTCACTATTCAGAAAAATTATTCAGGAAATTAATATTTCACCTTTACACATTCTTCTTTAAAAGAAACACAGAAATCCTGGAGTTGTTAGCTCATTGAACATGTATCATCTGTGGATAAGTTTGCTGTTTGCAAAGGCCTTCTATTTCTTCCTTAGTTCAACTCCTCAGCCCTCTGTTTCCTGCTTTTCAATACAGTCCTTCATGGATCTTTGAAATCTTCTCAGACTACTTCTGCCTTCCATAAGCTCTGCTCCTTTTCTTGACTGCAAAACTTCTTTTGGTAGTACATGCTGTGCCACTTCATCATCAAGGTCTGATAACAATAACTTCTATAATTTTCTTAATCTATTCTCTTACCTCCTTTGTTCTGGAGAAACTACTTTGACCCTGCAATGCACTGCACTAATGTCACAGCACCAGCACCAGCCTTTGGTGGTTTTAATATTCTTTTGAAACAACTGGGAGAGCAGCTCTGCTGCTTTCTTCCAGACCTGGGGCTCTTGCATTGAATTTCTGCAACTCCTACAGATTTCCATTGAAAGGATGCAAAACCATTCCAGAAGTAATATCTCTGAATAATTTCAATTGAGCTAAACTGGATATATCTATAGATTTTAGCTAAGTCTGACTTTTGAAGCTGAGGAAAAAATTGAAACATGCAAAGGACCTGCCTGCTGTTTCCACAGCCCTGCTCTACGGGAGTGTGCGTAGACCAGGAGGCAATTAATCCTGTGAATGTCTCCCGTGGACTGAAAGGCCCCTGGCCCAGCACTCTTGGTGCTGCTTTCCAATGAAGGTCTGACTCCGTGCCTAGCTTCTTTCTTTCCTAATCACTGTGTGAAAATCAAGTCTTGTATTTTAAATACCAGGCTCTTCTAGCTCCTCGATTCTTGTCACTTACCACTCATGATGATTCCTACCATATCAAGTCATCCTAGCCAAGATTTACTTTTAGTGTGAATTCCTCCTATTTCTGCTTCTCTCTTCCACTTGCTTCTTGCTTTAAGAAGCTTCTTCGAGTGAAAGATAAAGTAGGTGATGAAGTTTAAAAATGTTGAGTTTGATTGTGCATTTTAACTCTCTAGTAATACATAAGTACTGAAGGTACCTGCTCAGTTGGAGATACAAAAGCTAAGGCTACAAAGTACATATGCGCTCTTGAAATAGGCAAAATTACCCTCTGAATGACTCACAGAGACTCTGGCTCAACAATATAATACAGCACAATTTATTTTTTACAATAGGTTTCTATGAAATAGAATATCAAAAGAAACCTGTACAGAAAGGACTGATTGAGCGATAACATTGAACACAGAAGCAACAGAGGTTCACCCAGGTAACCAGGGGATAATGACACACAAAGATTGGAGACAGGTAAAAAACTTGGATAAAGATGCAATAAATTGTTATTGCAGATGAGTTCCAGTGGTGGGGACAGAACTGAAAGGTGAGTAGGTAGTTCATCAATCTTAGGCGCAAAGAGATAAATATTTTTTAAATGAAGAATGAGAAAAAAATGGGGAAGGACCCTCAATGTCTCAGCTTCTCAGCGAGAGAAGAGGATTCAATGTAGGCTAGGAAGAGGAAGAATCATGCTGTAGTGAGAAAAAAACTGGTTGGAAAAGGAAAGAAATTAATGAAAAGGTTTTAAAAATAACCTGAAATGAAACAGAAAATATGGAGAAATAAAATATTTTACCAGCTTCAAAGAGAACTGGGTTTCTGGCTTTCTTCTATCAAGAGTATTAGTCCAGAAGATAAGTACTCTTATCAACTAACAACAATTAGCTGAAACAATATCAGTTGAATTTTGGGGGTTACTTTGAAGTCTTTAGCCATATTGAATTTTTAATCAAATTTTCCACTGCTTTCACCACTGCCCCCCCCCCCCGCCCCCCCCAGTAATGTAAAAGACTTGAGGAATGACCAGAATTTAAGGACCTGAGATAAAAGTGTGTTCAAAAGGCAGAATTTTACCAGAAGTGTGTGGGTGTTCAATGCACCAAATAATAGCTAGGAACTTTTCAAAGGCTATTTCATACATAGATATAATCCATTATGAGAAACACCCAACAACACAGTATGACCTGAACAGTCACTTTTAGAAAAGCAAGTTTCAACACAAATTCTAGTGCTGCTTCTGACTTTCTGATTAATGGATTTTTAGTCAAAAGGGAATTTATAATTAATAAGAATGTCCCAAGATATCTTAATTCAATTTGAGGTAAGGACTATGTTGAATGATAATGGCAGTATAAAGAGTATTTTTCCCTCTCATTTTGCAGGAAGAGATATGTTGCATGTACCAAGTAGCAAGATGATAGGAAAAAGTAGAATTTTATTCTATGGATAAGCATGAAAGTAATGGACAAAATTTATACTCTGAAATATCATAGGAGGAAAAGACAATTTGACCATGAAGAGTGTCAAGACCTAGGTCCCCTGTGCAACTTAAATTAATTATTTATTTATTTATTGATTGATTGATTGATTGATTGATTTTTACTTGAAACTGTTCTCTGATGTTATGCTAGAATATAGGAATATTAGAGGGGTCTAAAGTAACTCATATCCTTTAAAAATAACTTTGAAGTCAAGAATTTTTGGAGGATGCAATATCAATAGCTAGAAAAGGCATTCTATTCTTAGGATTTTTTTTTATGATTCTCATAAAATGTGATTCCATTTAAAAAAATTAAAAAATATGCACATTTTGCAAATCTGATGGGATTTGTTGGACTATAACTGGAATATTTTATTCCACATCTTGAAACAGAGAAGAACAGAAATTCGAACCGTGTTGGATTAATATATCTTTGGTATATGAAACAGATTAAAAAAAGGATACTAGCCTTTAATGTAATTGATAGAATGAACGAAGAAAGAGGATAAGATAAGTTCCTGGTAGTGGAGCAGAAGAGTGAAATATTAAAAAAAAGGAATAAGGGAGACACAAGCTTCTGCTCATTCAGACCCAAGTAGAACTGGAATGGAGGTTACCACATTGCAAGAAATAATGCAAGCTTCATCAGCTGAGAACTAGACTAAGAGAATAAAAAGGCACAAAACAATATTATATTTTTAGTAAGTTTGTCAATTAAGCCTTTTCAATCTCTACTTCTCACTATTCTAAAAACTACAAATACTCTTCAGTTTGCTGTGTCTATTAAAAAGCAGGTAAATTCTACCCTTTCCTGTCTGATGTTATTTTTAGCCTTTCTGAGGGAGGTGCTTTCTTTCAGCATTTTTCCAACTGACTTCCACTGCGGTGGCGCACAGAGTGCGTGTATGTATGTATGCAAGAGACATTGTCCATGAATTTAAATTGTATCTTTAAACTATATTATGTATCAGAGCAAATTTTCTAGCTTGTAATGAAAACTCTTAATAATGTTAAAAGTAATCCTTCCCTGCTTTATTTACCTTAATGTGTTTTATCGATAAACAGAGCACAAAGTGAGCTAATGAAAAAAAAAAATAAATCTCTTTTTCTTTCCTGACTTTTTTTTATATGAAGGTATGGTTTCTTTAACTGCTTGTAAGGGACTTTTTTTTATGATTATTTATTTACTTTACAAGTGAGTCTAGTAAGTTTCCTCAAATATAAGCATTTGAATCTTATTTCAGTCTAGTTTCTGATTGACGTAGACTGGATGATTTCATTTAAGGTTGTTTCTGATTTATCTCATTTTATGTGGAAAATTGGCTCTAAACCCAAAACCACCAGTTTAACAATAAATCAAATTATAGTAAAAAACTTCTGTTTAACTGAAACGTTGAAGTTTCTTTTTATCCTTGGACATTTCATGTTTGGAGGAAAACGTCTCCTCAAAAAACATGGGAAAGGTGATTTGATTGTGCTATTAGTTTAAATGTATGCAAAGAATAATTATGAATGAAAGCAAAAAAAAAAAAAAAAAAAAAAAAAAGTAACCTAAATCCTAAAAAGACTTTTGGAGCATTTCATGAAGTGCCTTCCTGAAAACCATTTGGCAAACAGATTCAAGTGTGAATCACAGAATGTGGTCCTTTACATCATTATGCTGACAAGTGGTTCTTCAGTACTGAGTGGCATCCTGCAGAGCCGAAAATGTTCCAGTAGGATTTGCCCAGTGAATCAAGCGTCTTGTAATTGGATTTTCTACTTCTCTACAATAAAAATCAAATGCCAGAAGGCAAGAATTTCTGTTTTTACTGTCTACATGTGTTAGTCTTTTTAATCAGCAAAATATTTATGCTAAAAGACATGGGTTTAGTCATAATTTTCTATACTGCAAACTATCTTAAAAATAAATAATAGTCATAGTTAAGGAAAGCTACAATTAAAACTAAACATTTACTTATTTTTAGTGTAGAGTGCAGTGTACCACAGCTACTGGTGTAACTGAATCTTTTAGCATCTCAGCATCTGTTTGTTAAATTGATTTTTTCATCAGAATAAAATTGCTGAAGCTATCAAATGACTGCAGAAAATGAACATAATTTTTCATAAAGTTAAGTCCTAAGGTAAGCATTTCAATTTTTCTTTAGCTAGGAAGCATCTGGACTGAAGTAGGATGTAGCTGTATGGCAGAATATTCTGTGAAAAGGAACTAAATATAATCATTAATTTACCAATGTTTAGACAAGAGACACAGATATTCTTACTTAATTTTTCCTTTCTTTTTCTTCCTTACAAGAAAGTGAAATAGCAATATCTGTGTCTCTTGTCTATGAAACTATTCACCAAATAACTTCTTCAGTTAACAACATGTGGAAAAGCTATACTTCCGAAATAAGAGAAGATGCTGTACAAACCTGGGACAAATCCTAAAGGTTTAATTACCTCCAGGGAATCTGCTGGAGGTCTCTGTGTGTGTGTGTCAGTGTGACGATCTTGATGATACCTCCTGGTTCTTTTTGTGATTTCAGTGGACTCCAAAAGAAACCTTTATTGTATTCTTTGTTGCTTTCTGATATTTCAGATTTAATTTTAATGTTGTCTTGGTTCCACCTGAAAAATAGTAACACAAGCACTCACAGGGAAAGTTTACAGTAATATTGGATGGCCTTTGGCTCCACCCATATGCAGTGCTTGCCTTATCCAGCATCCCAAAGGTCACCATGCAGAATGAAAGCAGTCTGTCAGAGTCCTGCCCAGCAGAAGTTTATCCTTCCCCATACACTCTCTTCTGTTGATGGTAATAGTGTGGGTGACTCTGTGGGTTGGGTCACCTTTACCAGACTGTTTCTAAAGGACCTCAAAGGAGTTGCAATTAGAAGACTTGGGTCTTCTTCAGCCTCAGGCATGACTCAAGTGTTTGAGACTGCACTTCCATCTCTGTGTAATATGATTGATAACAGTGAGTGGAGTAATGATTTCATGTTTCAAAATCATGAGAATCTTTGTCCATAGAGTCACAGCAGTGGCAGCATTCACCTAAGGGAAGTTAAGCATAGGAATGCCGAACCAGATCCAGGAATACTGAGCTGGTCCCAGCTACACAGAACTCCAGCAAACTGCAGATCAGCAACCAGTTGCTCGGTTCTAAAAATACTGATGGAACAGGGTTGAAAAAGGCAGGAGACTGGCTATCTCATGTATGCTCACATCCACTAGGAAATAAGTATTGTGTAGCCAGGTTTATACAACTAAGTTCAAATGGAATAGAATAGCACCAATACTTACTGGCTTTACTTCAGAAAAAGGCTATTTCTCCTTGTTGGTTTACTCATGTCTTTTGGTGATTAATATAACTCAACTAAGGGAATGAAAATGACCAAAGATACTGTGGCATGAGGTTGTAAAACATAGAATATGTCACCCCATCCTCTATACTATCTTCTTTGGCTTGTGGGCTGAACAGGGAACCACTCTACCACTTGTGGTATTTAGTCTCTGCAGGAAATCTCATCCTTCACCTTTGATCCCTTTCCTCTCATTTAAATCAAATATCTTTCCCTACAGATCCTAGAGGGTTTTAATGGAAGATGGGATTTGAAGAAATAAATATCATAATTTGATCCTGTAAAGATGTTTTTAATCTCTAGGATGGATAGTTCTGGCTACTGCTCGTCATACTTCGAAGGCAGGGTTTTGTCTTCTGAAATGGCATCTGGGCTTTTTCTACAGTGTCACAGATATTCTCGTAAAATACTGGGATCATATAATATGTGTTAATATGCTACCTGGAAAGATAATCAGTAAACCATTATAAAACTATAGGAATGACAGGATTTCTAGTCAGTCAGCTTGATTAAAATCCACAGACTTAAAGGCACCAACCAACCAACAAATTCATTTCTCTAAAGCTATTCTGTCCATGTATAACTGACAGATAGTAACTCTGGCAATTCTATATAATAGTTTGAAGGCCTTCCCTAATGGTACAATAGCATATTTACAAAATGAAGAAAATAATGTACCAATTAGGATGAAGTGAAATTTATATCACATTCATAACATCTAAGTAATTGGTCTCCATGTAAGTGAAGTGCTGGCTGACTAGTGGAGACACATGCAGCCGTACGGTGTTAATATGCACTACCAGTCAATAGAATTTGGCCAAATGTCACATCAAGACGTGCATTAGAGAAGACACTTCTCAAGGTTAAGTAATAGCTTTTAAAATAGCTAGTCATGCAACAAACTCAAAAGACTGTTGTTGATATAGCTCTAATTAACTGACTGAAGACATTTTTACATTTTAGATGTTAGCTCTGATAGCCACATTTAAATTAAATTCAGCATACTTGTTAGATGTAGCAGTCCAAATTTATTAAAAGAAAAAAAAAAAGTGTATGAAAGACTAGAAAGTCAAAAAAGACTAAATTAAAATATTTAGATTCAATACAAATAATAGAAAACTAAAACCAATAATAAATGTTAAACTAATCATAAAGAAAAGAAATTAGTCAGATAAACATAAGCCAAGAGGCATTATAGAAAGGGTGACCTGAGCTTCAGCAGGACTGGTATCAATTTTACCAATTCACAAGAATCCATCAATCAATCAATCACAGAATAGGTATGTGTAGCATACAACAACTGTGACAGTCAGTAAAATATGAAGTTCAAATAGCAAAATAAATTCTTGTTAATTTTAGTCCTTTCTTCCCACTGTTGTTTTTTATCAACTCAGTTAAACACTACTGTTACAATAGTGACTTCTCCTGTGCCAGTCTACAATGGTAGTTATCAATGGAACCAGAGGGCAGATCCAGCATAGTTGAATCTAAATATGCCATATTTATTCCTTAGGGGTTTAATATGCCTTTTCTAGTGTCTCGAAATAGAATACTTAAAATACCTGAAGAATGGAAAACTTACTTAAAAAAATATCTTGGCATTGATTGCAAAAGATCAAATCACAGCTAAAAATCAATGAAAATGGTAATGAAGAGTTTCTAAAACATGAAGTCTGTAAAAAAATATTATCTACCTCTGTGTGAAATTCAGCAACCGTAAGAAGCAGCAAGAATAAGATTAAGGCCCACCACTTTGCACACTCTGGAAGATTTTATTATTCTTCTANTTGATATATATATGATTAATTCTTTGGTAATTATAGTGGTAACATAGCCAAGGTGTCTATCATATTGTGTGAAATCTGAACTGCTCAAGGAAAATGAGTCCATATACTGTCTGTTCTGGAAGGAAAATAGGGCAGCAGCACTATAATACACTAAGATTATCAGTAATCAGACATATAAAATGCAACTACAACAAATAGCCAGTAGACATAGTACAAATGAACAAATGTACAGTTGAAACTATGAAGGTTTTTTTCTAACACAGTAATCTGTAAGTGTTAGTTACAAATACCCTTTCTTCTTTATCCTATTAAGTGAAAATTAAAGATAGTAACATACAATGGAGACAAATTTCACTATAATCATAATAACGCCGATGTACAAAACAGAATTTGCAACTGAAACAACATCATGTTAGGCCTCTGCTTGAGATAAGAAATGTGTTTCAGTAGCTGCATATTAATGAATTAGATTGGCTTACATGATTTTTTCCAATTTGTTGTTGTTCGCTTGATGTTGTTAAAACAAGCAAAGACAACACTGAATTCCACAAAAGGAGTGTCTTTCACTCTGGCATTTTTGGTTCTGCTCAGTACTTTCAAGGACAGAGATTTATATTTCTCAGGAGTCACTGCTTCAAAATCCTGCTGTAATGTAGGACCAAGTACATATATGAGATGGTCCTAATGGTCTGTACTAAGGAGTATCTACCACTTCCCTTGATACCATGGTCCAGTGTTTTGTTACCTCCTAATTAAAAAGCCTTACTTATATCAAATTATGGCGGTTTTGTTAGAAAACTAAGCTATTTTTAACTTATTCTTCAGCTAACAGAACTGGAACAGAATTTATCCTCACCTTCACTGTAATCTTTTGTTTGGGTGTTTTTAATGCTTTAGAAGATTGGGGGTTTTGTCTGCCCTTAGTCTTTTAATTTTTCTATCAACAAATATATAACTTCGTTATATCCCAGAGGCTGTATTTTTTAAACCTCTTATTCTTCCTATTGTTATTCTTGCAAACCTAGGTAGTAACAGGTATTATTTTGTAATGTAATTACATGGTCATAATTTACAATAAATTACTATTATTAACAAACAAACAAACAAACAAACCCAACCAAAAAACCCCAAACAAACAAAAAAAGGAAATTCAGAACCAGCACACCTAAAACTAATATCCAATTTCAAACAGTGACAGGACGTCATTTGGTGATGGTTCTAGAACAAACCTAAAAAAGGACTCTGCAACTTTGTGCCAAGAAGGTAAATCCTAGTCTGTTCCTAGTCTACAGGAAACTCATGAT
Organism: Aramus guarauna; assembly: GCA_013400195.1. Lineage (NCBI taxonomy): Eukaryota > Metazoa > Chordata > Aves > Gruiformes > Aramidae > Aramus > Aramus guarauna. Next base: position 257,539 of record VXBL01002071.1, on the reverse strand, counting down.
TTTCATTGGATATAAGAGGAAGATACTGCTTTAAAAGCTGTAGCCTGCTTATTACAACTGCAATTGATATTCTCATTACTCTGTTCTAAGTATGAGTCTTCATTGTTGCAATCCAATGCAAGTGAGAGAGAGTGGAGATGTACTTCCTGAAGAATAGGACAGGAGCATAACAATGGTCCTTATTTCTTTTGTTCCCTTGGGAATTTATTAGTGATAGCTCATTTGCTCATCTCTGAAAATATATTTGTCTTTCTTTTTCAATAAGAGATTATTCTATTAAAAATTATCTATTTGTGCACATTACTATAGCACCTAAAAGCTCTCTGCTTTTGCTAATTCTCCCTTCTGCGACATATTATAATTATAACACAGAGTACAAGGTCATTGCATTTACAAAGACCTTACAAATTGAGTGTAAAACAAGAGACAGCTGATGGAAAGGTAAAGACAAAGGAGTAAGAGGGAATAACAAGACAATACTAGTCACTGTGGTAGGCAGGAGTCTTAGCACAAAATCACCTTAAACACTGTGAACACTGTTTTTCCTTTAAGCAGGTAACCCTGAAATTTAGATTATCTATCTATCTATCTATCTATCTATCTATCTATCTATCTATCTATCTATTTTTAAGGAAAGACTAGACATAGAGGAGGGAATAAGAAATTAGTTTCTGGAAATTTTGCAAGAGCTACTTCTGAGAGTGAGTTACAGTCTGTGGAACAGAAAGAAGGTGATTGTTTCACAAGGGAACAATTGGATTTATAAAGAATGGCAACGTGCTCGCCAGAGGCTGGAGGCAGTGTCTCAATGCCAAATGAGTAGGAAGAGGTTGGAAGCAAATGTGCTTTGAAAGGTCCTAAAAGTAAAGGCAAATTGAGTATGTCTGATATAGCAGAGGAAAACAGAAATGCATATAACTCTCCATTACATAGCTTTATTTTTTTTACAATAATTTCCCTGCCATCTGTATTTTCAAGTTAACATCTTTTTATAAACATGGCAGTATGCAACACATCAAAATCTAAAAATGTTTATTCCCCCTTAATTTGTCTGAGACTTGATGTTTGAATCCATGCATCATAGGCTATTAACATAAATTAGTAAAGAGGAGACACTGAAACGGACAAAATATTAATTATGCTCTTTAAGCTGTTCATTGCTGATGGCTAACTGCTAAGTGCCCTGCTAAAGGTGGCCAACAGTAGACCAGCAGAGCCACGTTCTGTACCCTCACTATGTTGATGTGTATACACGGTGTTTGTCAGATGAGTTTTATAATGAGTGTCTGTTTGGCATTCGCTCTGTGTGAAATACTTCCCCACAAGCCTAAAATACTTTGTTGAATAAGATGGGCAGTGTCAGAACAAGCGGCCAAAACATCAGCTAATGGGTAGCCAGAAGCCTTTGCTATGGCCCAGACTGAACACCTGTCTTCTCATTTGAATTGTGATTGAAATAATTTTCTTTATGATTCCTCAGAAGGGTCTCTTTGACTATTCAGCTTTCATTGGTTCAGTTGTCTGTCCTTTGCTATGTACTGCAGTAAAATGAAGGTTCATTTTCAAGATTAGTTTACTGCTTAGCATTAAATACACCTGTCGTACAAAGAGAATCTCTAAGACCTTTAGGCCTTTTAAGTCTCACTCAAGCTTTATTTGAGAGCCAATTTGAGCTTTGTTGGCCTTGTCTTCCATGTCACAAATATTATTCTTGCAGCTTTAGCAAAACAAGCAATTTTCCACAGAAAAGTAAAACCAGGGAGAACCCAAGTCACATTCCTTCCATTTAAGTCTCGTCTTGCACTCTTACAGCATTACCACTGAAAACCACAAAATATTAAGAAATTGAAACCAGGACTTTGACACCTACAATCCTATATACCTTACTATTAGAACTATTTATTGTTTTCTCACTAAATATACATATGCAGATTACATTTTAACAGAATAATACTTAACATCATGTAAAGTTGCGGAAGGAAATAAATAGTTGTCCATATGACCTGTCTGTCTTTTTAAGCAATTATGGCATTTCCCTTTGTATAAGGATGGGTATTTATAACATTATTATTTAAACCATGATCTTAAAATAAATACATTTGTATTTTATCCTGGACAGGTAAAAAGTTTATGGATTTTTCAGGCCTAAAGTAAATGCAGCCAAACATTTTTTCCACTGTGTTGTACAAACTGACTGGCATATGATAAATTCATAAACTAGACTGCTCCTGCATAGGAAATGTTATTCTTCAAGGCTAAAGTGTTGAAAAAGATTTTCAAAATTTTCCATTTTGCCACACAGAAGATGGCCATTCTTAATTGAGCATTGCACTTTATTTAAAATTCAGAGTTGCATTTGTTGTACCAAAAATCACTGAAAAGTCAATAATGGCATATAGTTTGCGCAAAGCTTTCATTTTCTAAAAGAATACTTTGTGTCGATGAAACTAGTTGCGGAAGCCTACAGCTTTCAAGAAGCATTTGCCCTTTGTTTAATTGAAGGCAAGAATATCAGAGGTGGTAAAATCCGTTAAGACAATGTCTATTGATCAGGAAGCAGAAAGGTTCACATTTTAGCTGCTTCTTCATGGCACCCTCCCACCTTTGGCATTTTTGAAGACATTTTGCTGAGTTGGGAAAGAAGTGGTTAAAAAAAATATCTGCACGGCTGTGTTTCAGCTATCAGTCATCAGGGGCACTAAGGCTAGATGTTCACCCTTCAGGCAGTTCAGTGACTGCAGCTCAAAATGAGCCCTGTCTAAGCAGAAACATACAATTATTCCAATCAAATTATTCCTAGGCTGCAAAATACAATTACCCAGCTTAATTTGGAAGATGAATTAATTGAAGGATGATTTTCCTATTTTGCATAGAAAGTCCCTGTGCAGGATATTCATAAAGGAAAGTTGAACACTTTAATGACAGAGTCTCTAAGAGAGTCTCTGTTTTAATCAGAAACAGATTTTGTTTCAGCTCTTTCCTTTTAGGGAGAGGAAGAGGCTTTACCGCTGTAAATCAGCTCTTAGATTAGCACAGAATCAATATATAAAAGTGGAAAAACAGAAGTGATGCTTTGTCAAAGTTTTTTCTCTTTCCTCCTTCTCCACAGATGACAACTGATTGAAGGAAGCGTTCAGCATGCATTGCTCCGCATTGCTGTCTCTCACGCTGATGCTGGTACAACTTTGGCCTTGCTCTCCAAGCATGCAGAACCACAGCGCTCACAGCGCAGATCGGTCTTCCACAGCAGTTCGAAGAGTGAAGCGTGGCTGGGTATGGGAGCCACTTTTTGCCACCGAGGAACAGACTTCAGTGGTTCCTGTGTATGTTGGACAGGTATGATAAGTAATGATTCAAGGACACCACAAGGTCAGATTGCATGTGCTGATTAGCAGCTTCCTACCTTGACTTGGAAGACCAAGCATCTCCAGTGAAATGGAAGTACCAGGAAAGGTAGAAAGAGGAGCACAGGGAGCTGTAATTAGGCAGCACAACATCTCTCCTTTCCTGTGACCTGACTTAGGGTCAGAGAACTCCAAGTTGGAGATCAGCATCAAGGACCTTCCTTCACCTAGGTCTGCTGTCAAGGAAACTCCACATTCACTCTGTTACCGAAACTAGTTCCATACACAACAGATGACGGAATCAAGCTGAAAAGTTCCTTTCTGTCTTCTGAATGAAAGTTAAGGACTCATTTATCAACATCTGGCAATTTGCTTGTGCTATTTTTGGCACTGCATCAAAGCAGCCATACTGAGTGCAGTGTAGTTTACAAACAGTATTTAGCATGATTTTCTATTACACTAAGTAGCAGCTGATTTACCCCTCATTAATTTTTAATGAAACAGATTAATACTAAATCCTTTTACCACTGAGAAACTACAGGAATCTGCATGGTTCATTAGATTAACGTAGGCTTAGCACAACGAGCAATTATTTTTCACCCTCCTTTAAAAATGTGCTTTATGATAATTGTCTTAATGAGACTTTATCTGCCCTTTTCTTCTCTCTCTCTATTATTATTATTATTATTATTATTATTATTATTATTAATTATTATTTATTTTTCCATGCTAGAAGTAATTGTAATCTTGAGATCTAGTTTTCTTTTCTTTAAGGCACTTTCTAGACGAATGAACCAAAATAAGTTTAACTGCTAATTAACTAGCACTAAAATTTAATTGGGCCCAAAGGGTGAAGTGCTCAAAATTCATTAATTACTTTTTCACAGCCCCTTCAAAGTAACTACTATGGAAGTGTGATATCTCACTTCTGAAAGAACAAGTATAGACGTACTCATTTTTTAATTATTATTACTTTTCCCATAGCTGGAAAACAGTTTCCTGTAAAAGAAACTTCATAAATATAATGTATTTTCATACAGCTTTAGAAAAATTTCATAATCTTGCCTTTCTATTTCTCACAGGTAAACTATGGGGAATTTTTATTGAAGATTATGGTTAATTTATTGCAGTCTAACCATTGTCTGATCAGACATATTTACTGTGTCTTTTTATTGAGTAGAATATGCTCTGCTTTCAGTAAATGAAGTGACAGTCTATGATCAACACATGAATTTTTAGTAAATAAGGCCCTGAAGGAAACTGCGTCAACGAAAATACAAAGGTAGACAGTCTTTGTTTTTAAATCACTATTCCATATCAACTTATTTTCTCAGGCAGATTCAGAGCTCAATCTTCAAATTTCATATAACATAGACTCATGAATCCTTTTCCATTATCATGTTTAAGAAAAAGAAATGTGTCTATTAGCACTGCAATGGCAGATATATGATGACAAGTACATAAATTTTTGGTCTCAGTTCTCATTTACCACAGTAAGACCGTTTATTCTTTTGTGTACAGCTTAATAAAACGTGTAAACTGAGAACCTTCAGTATGCTTTCTCAGCAAACGTTATCTGTAAGAGACCTCTCATTTGACATGGTCAAGGTCATGAAAATCTTTTGGGGAGAAAGATTCTGAGTGAAGTGGTTCAGCACAGGTTGTGTGTTAGCAGCCAGTCCAAGGCATGCTTCCAGTCTCCAAGGGTTTGATGCACTCTGCGATCAAATCTGAACCCCATCTTAGGTTAAAGATCTAGATCTTCATCACCTTTCCAGTGCCCTGGGGTTCATGACAAGGAAACCAAGATTTATGGATCAAAAAGAATCTGTGGTGCCCCTTAGCCAGATGCCAAATTTGGATGGTGTTAAAATGAGTTTGACCAGACCACTCATAAAGGGGTGAACCTGCCCCATGTTTTGTACACAATTACTTATGTTGAAAACATTTGATTTTAAGTTGTTCATATTTTACATGGCTCCCTAGCCTTGAAAATTCTCTTTCTTGTACTGGCAAGGGGGATTAACTCTGTATAATTTAGAGTTTAAATACTCTGATAGAACTCAGAGCAGGAACTCAAAACTGTTCCTCATATCTCAGAGCAGTGTCCTAGTCACATTCTGAATAGACTATCCATTTGATGCATACAGACAATTATGCATTATGAAAATCTTCAGAAGGCATGGGCATTGTTCCAAAGAAAAGAGAAAGTGATTTTTGGAATTTCAGAAGCTATTACAAAATATGTGCCCTTTACAGCCCACAGTTACTTCTTCCCACTTTGTGGCCTCATATCCTACACTGAGCTGTATGGTCAATAAGCATGAAGCAAAACAATGAGCTTATTGAAGTCAACAGGTAGACATATTATTTGCTTTTAAAACCAGCTGCTTTGTAAGAGAAGGAGGTTCAATAAAACTTTTTTATTATTATTATTATGTTGGATTTTTCAATTATTATCCAGGCTCTTAGAGATTTAGAACATCTTTTGTTCTAAACCCAAAATAAAGAAAGAAAAAATTAGAGAATTAATGATACAAGAGAAATTGCTGTTCCCATAAAATTCAACTGTGGATGCTTGACATGTTAAGAAATGAAGTTATTACTATTAAAAAAGTACTGTTACATATTGTTAACATTAACAGAACTATTTTGTTGACATGAACAAATGTATCTGGACTGAACAGTCTCCAGGGCTCAGCTTCATCAGAGGAATCATCATCATAAAGTTCATCTTAGCAATACAACAGAGGATGCAGTTCATCCTGGAAGGAAATGGAAAATGTCTATCAATTTATTTCAGAATAAATAATACAAGCTTATACCACAGAATGGCTTTTCATCTTTTTAATATTTCAGCAGAAGTAGAACACCACTATCTCTCCTATTTACACGTAGTATTGCTGAGTACAGAAAAATATATAAAATTTACAAAGTACATGTCATTCATAATAATAAAAAATTTAGATAATGTTTAATGACCTTTTCATTGTTTTCAGCAGAAGTTTATGGGAGCTGATAAAGCAATGATCTAAAGTAGGTACTCACATTCATTCCTTTTATTTCAAAGTGGCTGAAGCATCTTTTTTTTTCAGGTTTACCATGCATTTATATGTCTGTTATATCAATACTTTAAAACTGCACCATGACTGGCTGAAAATGTGACAGTACCCTCTTTTAAACATTAGTGTACAAGAGGGCTCACTAATGACAGAGTTCACTGTAGAACGAAAACAAACAAAGCCTAAAATGAATGTTCCCAAGCTTTATTCTTCCCAAAATGTGACTTATTTTTCTTTTTTGTACTTGCAGCTGAAATCAGATTTAGACAAGCAGGATGGCAACCTAAAATATATTTTGACTGGGGAGGGAGCTGGAAGCATTTTTATCATTGATGAAAATAATGGCAAAATTTACGTGACACAAAAGCTGGATCGAGAAAAGAAACCCTTCTACACTCTAAGAGCACAAGCAATTAACAGGAGCACTCAGTTTCCTGTTGAACCTGAATCAGAATTTATTATCAAGGTTCGAGATGTCAATGATCATGAACCACAATTCTTGGATGGACCTTATGTGGCCACTGTTCCAGAGATGTCCCCTGAAGGTACAACATGTTGTGAACCAAACTCTTTATTTCCTGTTTTTTTTTCTAGACAGCTACCTTGATATAAAATCTTAATAGCATATTTTACAGACTGTCTTTCAGTGAGAACGAAGCAAACTATTTTACAAGCTTGGAAATTTGCAAAGGTATATGCTTAAACTGAAGGTTGTGCATACCTCTACTTAATATCCTTGCCTTTAAATATTTAGGTGCCTATATGTATCCAAGTCCTTTTATAGAATCTGGATACATGCTTGGATTGACTATAAAGTGTTGTCTTTCCCATCAGTGATTCAGCCTGGAAATTGGTACTTGTTTAAAAATATAATATTACCATTTGAAACAGGTAAAGTATTATAGCCAGTTGACACTGTAAAGGAGATTTGGGGGTGACAGATTTCACTACTTTTTCAATCAGTATAGCACCCTAGTCTCTCGGAAATTGTTCAGTGATTATTGTTACAACCTGTCAGCTCTTCAGGCTTCTACCAATCTGAAAGAAAAGCAGCATACATGTAAACTTTAAAGTCCTCTGACCTCAGTTAACTCTTCTACGGACATAAATATAACCTTGATTGAATGGAAAAGTACTCAACAGCATCCTTCAGTTTACTCTGATTCTACTTAAGAATTAAACAGTATGTCTTTACTATACCCTGTGTAGTATAAATTATATTGTACTGTAACTGGAAAAGAATCACCTTCACATCACAGGCACTGACAATTTCCCCCTCCCTAAAGGCAGGGTTAGTTTCCTTCCTGTACATAACTGGTTAAGAGGAGGAATGGTATGAAGCTGATGTGGGGCTGATGTGATGACCATCCTCACGCCATGTAGGACGCCTTCCTATTTACACTGCCAAGCCTCTTTCCCATCAGTCAGCTTCTCTTTGTTTGGATTAGATGGTGTGTAGGGAAGGACTACCTTCTGATTTCCTAAGCACATGAATTGTAATTTTCCTGTCAAGAGGAACAACTTAACCCCTACACCTCTTCTATCCCACCTCCACGTGATCTAACAGACTTGTAATAGGATCTGTCACATATCTGGAAACTTAATACAACAAATATGAAGCACAGTTAACATCTGACAAATATAGGTATATGTATACATATATGTGTACGTATACAAATACATACATAATGTGTACACATATACATTTAAATTCTTAAAAAATACAAAGTATGAATGCAGCTGACATAAACAAGATTATAAATACTGCTGTCTCCAAATAACTATCTTTAAAATGAAAGGAAAACTTAATTCTTTAAATCTATACAGAAAGAATCCAAGTAATCTTTTAAAACCCTAACCCTAGCCCTTTTGTTTATTTCTATTGCAAATAATATTGAAAAGCAATTCAAATATTGTGCTACTTAAAACTATATGAATTAATGAGGTCATTAACTTAATAGCATTAGTGATCATAAAAGGCAACAAAAACTATGTCTCGTTCAACATTACCCATTCAACTTTTAGGACAGATTCAGTGAATCTTTCACAGGGAGCTGTAAACTTTATCATCTTCTGCCAGCCTGGATAGCAGTTGCAAGAAAAAGATATTCATGCCTGAGGTTTAATCAAAAGTGGTGTTAGTATCCTAATTTCTGACAGCAAGCAGTAGCTCACCACCTCTACCAGCAATAGCTACAAATGACATCCATTTAATCAACTTATTTCATAGTCACCCTGCTTATACCACCTTCTACCAGGGAAATCACTTTTGGGTGTATGGTTGTTTCTTTGCTGCCACTTTCTTACATACAGACTTACTTGTCTTAAGACTTCTGCACTCCAGCTCTTGGTCAAATAACTTTTTCTAACATAATTTATTTCTTGTTCAGAGGGTACTTCTAGCCTTTGCATGTTGCTCATTCACTCAAGTTTGGAGAAGACAGGTGCCTTGTCAAGGACCTTTGCATTTCTTTTTATGTGCTCACAGTAATAATGGTCATAGATCATTGTCTAGAATTATCTGGGTATTTTTATCTCATATTACACAGATTTAGGACTTTGACAATGGCCTTTTTTCTTTTTTTTTTTTCTTTTTTCT
>VXBL01002071.1:237105-248491 GCA_013400195.1 Aramus guarauna | reverse complement strand
CCCCCCCCCCCCCCGGTAAAGTATTGTTTATGAGGCACTTGGTCTTGTATAAAAATGACTTTAATATAGGTGATAATTTAATGTAACACACAGATCTGTAACCATTCACAGAAGTATATCAAGAATTGACTTCTATTTTTTCCTCTTGTCTTACTGAACAGCTCCTGTATTAATGATGGCTATATGAAAAAAAAAAAAAAAAGGAAAAAAATTAGGNTCTATTGCAAATAATATTGAAAAGCAATTCAAATATTGTGCTACTTAAAACTATATGAATTAATGAGGTCATTAACTTAATAGCATTAGTGATCATAAAAGGCAACAAAAACTGTCTCGTTCAACATTACCCATTCAACTTTTAGGACAGATTCAGTGAATCTTTCACAGGGAGCTGTAAACTTTATCATCTTCTGCCAGCCTGGATAGCAGTTGCAAGAAAAAGATATTCATGCCTGAGGTTTAATCAAAAGTGGTGTTAGTATCCTAATTTCTGACAGCAAGCAGTAGCTCACCACCTCTACCAGCAATAGCTACAAATGACATCCATTTAATCAACTTATTTCATAGTCACCCTGCTTATACCACCTTCTACCAGGGAAATCACTTTTGGGTGTATGGTTGTTTCTTTGCTGCCACTTTCTTACATACAGACTTACTTGTCTTAACACTTCTGCACTCCAGCTCTTGGTCAAATAACTTTTTCTAACATAATTTATTTCTTGTTCAGAGGGTACTTCTAGCCTTTGCATGTTGCTCATTCACTCAAGTTTGGAGAAGACAGGTGCCTTGTCAAGGACCTTTGCATTTCTTTTTATGTGCTCACAGTAATAATGGTCATAGATCATTGTCTAGAATTATCTGGGTATTTTTATCTCATATTACACAGATTTAGGACTTTGACAATGGCCTTTTTTCTTTTTTTTTTTTCTTTTTTCTTTTCTCCCTCCCCCCCCCCCCCCCCCCCCCCCGCAATCNCCCCCCCCGGTAAAGTATTGTTTATGAGGCACTTGGTCTTGTATAAAAATGACTTTAATATAGGTGATAATTTAATGTAACACACAGATCTGTAACCATTCACAGAAGTATATCAAGAATTGACTTCTATTTTTTCCTCTTGTCTTACTGAACAGCTCCTGTATTAATGATGGCTATATGAAAAAAAAAAAAAAAAGGAAAAAAATTAGGCAGGGGGGTACTTATGGCAAAACCAACAATAGTCATCTTTTCCCGTATACCTCTGTTTCTCACCTGAAACTATCAACAAGCAGTTGATGGAAGTTTCAAACTATATTGACTTGTGTTGGCTATAAATTGACATCCTAAAAGTGAAAAGCTCAGCAGTCTTTATCCAATCTCTTTTGTCCTTCATTAAATATTTAAATTCCTAAAGTACCATATCACTTCAACATCAGATTAATTAAACTGCAAAAAACCATAATTTACTTTGTGATATACCTGAAAGATTATAAAAAAAACCCCAAAAAACCAGTAAAATGTAGAAATATATAAAATGGAAAAAAAAAAAAAATCAGAACACAACCTCCCATTTGTCAGAATGGGTGAAAAATAAAACAAGATCCCTGTATGCCTCCTCTCTTAGACACAGACTACCTGAAATAGTAAACTCACAGATTTGCAATCACCCAGTGTATGATATGTGATTCTAAGTCAGTGCTACGAATGTGGAAATATTTCCTACACTGCTTCTTCTATGTTTGACCTCTCTAGCGCTAATACCATAGCTATTTCAGAGACCATTCTTTCACCTACTTCTTCCATGTAGACCCTACTACACTACTGGCATACTAATGTGTGTGTCTGTTATACAGATATGTATAGTGGAGTGGTTTATAAGAGTATATACCTTAACAGTGGTCAGATCCAACACATGAAACAGCTGAGCCACACACCTTGAGGACCTCTCTGGGCTCACTTACCTTGCTTCTCAAAGAGTAGGAATTGCCCTTCTAGGGTGAAACCTATTTCAGTGTATGTACATCCTAAAGCATTAATCCTTATAAGGAAATTTCTAACCTCCCAGTAGATAGAAACAGTAACGATCTAAAATTTGCAGCATTTATATCGTCCTGGTTCATTATATCAGTGCTTTTCTCTCAGTAAAACACAACATCCTATTGCATAATAAGGGATGTAGACCAGGATTAGTTTAAATGATACAGTGCAATAGAGAGACTTGGCCTTTGCTCTATTTCAGTGCTCTCTGGCAGCAGTTCAGCTCACTGATGCTAGACCTGGGATCTCCTAGTAATTTCTTCACAGAAAACACACTCTGGAAGCGTGGTCAATACTTGGGAAAGCAGTTTGCTGTTGGTGAACGTTTTGGAACTAAGAAAGCAAGGAGAGAATAATTCACAGATGGCCACTTGCCTCAGAGAACCACAGGAAAAAAAAATAGGAACAGATAATTTTACCTAAAGTTAGGTACAAATATCTATATATATACACTAATGTGCCAACAAATTAGAATACATTTTACTTCTTTCTTAGCTCTCTTTTATCTTCAGTACTAAATTTTATTAGGATTTTGTATGCAAGTGTCACAGTAAATGAAAAGCATGTCAGCAAATGGACTCTCTTCTGAGAACACAGGACTGTGATTTTCCCTCAGGCATTTGGTACAATTTTACATTAAATGTCTTCCATATTGTCATTAAACTTGTACAAATGCAGTATATCTGATGGAATGGTTCAGAGTCAGATGCAATAATATATCAGTACTTAATGTTTCTGTAGATTTCAGGCTCCAGTTAGAAAAATGAATAACTATTTGCCATATGAGGGCCCTATAGTTTGCCTAATGGGCTGCAATATATAAATGGCACTACTATGTTTTGCTCCAGAAGGGTAAAGCCAAGGCTGCAGAAATACAAAGATAATTTTTATACAGCAATCAGCAAAATGTAGTTTGACTTAAATAAAGCTAATAAAAAGAAAAAAAAATGTCTAAGCATGTTTACTATCCAGCTTAAGACATTACTGTGTACATAAACCATATATTCGGGGTTAAAGTTTATATCAACATCACAGTTTCCTGTATTCAAACTGTGTGTTTTAAAGTCCACAGATAGTCATTTAATTTGTCTCTGCCATGATGTCCATTTCATTCCATAAATGTTGTGAAACTGTATCATAGTTCAATTGTCAATTATATCATGTTATGGCTGCAATATCAAGAGGGGTTTGGGGGATTTTTTGGGGGGTTTTTTTGTTTGTTTGTGTGTGGGCGGTTCTGTGCCAACTGATTGTTTTAAAAGATATTATTTGTATCATCTGATCAATTATTCTTCTCCCAACCATGGAGTTACAAAAAAATGGCTTTTGGAGTTTTTGAGTATATAATGTTAACATTGTAATTTCTATCACTCAAATACAAATGTCTAGGTAAACATGATTCCATTCAGCAAATGACTTGCTTTTTTTTTTTGCTGCTGGTTGAATGTATTGAATGGTTGAATGTAGAAATACAGGCTTCATAGTGGTGAACAATTAAAAACTGAAAAAGTATTCTAAACTCAGGATAACTTTTTTTCTTCTGCTTACTACATAGTCTATATTTGAGGTAGAGGTTCATATAGTGATCATAAAATCTTAGTCCCAAAAAAATGTGAGAAACCACAGTCGCCTCTTTACATGGTCACCTGCCACCCCAGTTTAGAAATAGTCTTCCTCCTGAGACTGCAGGAGATCTGTTATTGCTTCCCTCCAGGTCAGGTCCCTCTTTACCAGACGACCCTTGCCTGCTCACCTTTCCATTATATCCACCAGTTGCACCTCACTGAGCCCAGCTGGGCAAATTCCATTTTTCTGCCTTCTGCTATACTCTGGAAGAGTCAACAGGCAAGCAGAAAAGTTGTCTAGGGCTTAGAGAAGCAGCAAATGCTGGTTTAGATTCAACATTTCTTTCTAATTGTTAGAAACTGTGCAGAAAACAAATCTACCTTTAAATGAATGAGATGCACAGAAGCTGTAATGATAACTATGCATTCCCATATATTTTGGATTTTATTCCTCATTTATTAAATATGGTGCTGTAAACAAGTCCATTTCTAAACATAGTTGTGGGCACTTGGGTTTATTTAGTAGAAAATGGCATTTATAACAGACTGTACCTGTTGGATTATCCATAGTTCTTGATTCTTTCCTAACTAGCACTCCATGCTTTTTTCAGAGCAGCTGCATTCTAGTTATGGTAAATTGTCTTAGAGGATGAATTTCCTGTATTGGTTAGAACAGTTCCCATGGGCCGCAGCTCATATGAAATTAGCAGTTGTGTAGCTGAAGATTTCCTTTACCTTTCAGTCTTAAATACTCTTATTTCTGAAGCATATTTCTGCCCTGACTAAATATTAAGCTGTCATTTTATCTTTAAAATTTTTTTCCAGAGCAACAGGGAGCAGTATATATATGTATATATCTATACATACACTGAATACACAGCTAAATGTCAAAAGTCTGGTAATGTAGGTATGTTTTGAAGGATATATAACTCTAAAAGTTGGTGACAATTAATATCATTTTAGTGTACTTCCACTCTGAGAGAAGATAACATGCATTATGGAATCACTTGGAGTGCTGCTGAATAAATTGAACAAAAATAAAAAAAAATATTTCTTTTCAGCATATCATTATATGAGAATGCCTTCTTAACTTCTATTTAAAACTAAAAATATTGAATTGCTAGAAAACTCAGAAATGAATGGTTTTGTTTTATTGGGGATAAATATTAGCTTTGAGTTTGTCATAAAAAAGGTATTTCTGGTCTAACTTCTTGCACTCCGTTGTTTCTTCTTCTTTTCTCCTCCAGCATAACTATATAGCTATATTAGTAAGCAAGTGCAACCGTGTGAACATGTGCCAGAAAGTTTTAGAAAGTAGCTTGATTTCCTGCTGTTCATCATGAGAAGTGATATTTGTATTCTTATGCAGAACCTAGGTGAGGAAAAAAGACAAAACTAATGATCACCTTACAAAATTATGCTACCATGAATATTTTCCTTTAAAAGGACAGTCATCACTGATGGTGCCATGAGATTGCTGTCAATCTTGTATCTAGGATATAACCAGCTTCCAGTCAGAGATGAAATCAAGCTCTGCGGATTGATTCTGCTGCGATTTTGCACTGGGGATTCTGCTGTCACTCTTGCACTGGGACAGGCTCATTAAAGACTCAAGGATAAAAAATGTTATCAGAGCCTTGTTATACTTCTTGGCTGCTTTGCTTGCTAACAATTAATTTCTTTATCACCAGTGGGCCTACTAGTGATAAAGTGTCTGTGTTTTCTTATTCCCATGGGAAACTTCCATAAAATACTTTGAAAAATATACAAGGAAAGAAGCAAAAAATTTTCTGTACTCCATTCCCACATTAGAAATTAGGGAAAAAGACATAAAATGTGTAGTATTTTAAGCAACATAAATATAGCCCTGAAAAGCTATGCACTACTTTTTTTTTTAATTGAAAATTTGAATGCAACAAGAACAGTTACTGAGGAAATATTTTCCCTTTTTAATTATAAATTTTACAATGTGCCTTTGCTCCTGTAAATTTTCAGCACTGTTTGCTAATATAACTGGTATGTTAAAAAGTTTTAAAATAGTTTATGTTTTGTAATTATGAGATAATTTATACAAGAAGAAAATAAACATAATCTATTTTATTTTTTCCTTGAGGTACTTCGGTTACACAGGTAACAGCTACAGATGGTGATGATCCTTCTTATGGGAATAGTGCCCGTCTGCTTTACAGCCTCATTCAGGGACAGCCTTATTTCTCTGTGGAGCCAAAGACAGGTACTACAAATGATCCTGTAAACTTGAAAACATTCATAAATTTACATAAAATGGATGCAAGCAAAAATGTCTGTCTCCATTTCAACACAAAGATCAACTGATACCCCCCTACACTTGTACATCTTTGCGTAGTTCCTAGTTCTAAAAAAAATCAATTCTTTCTTTCCCATAGAAAGCTGAAATTCTTTCTTTCTAGAGAATCAACAATATATTTAGCAAATTCTCTCACTTAAAGAAAAGAGTTGGATTCGGAGTACGCCATCCAACAAATGGACCTAGGAACACTTCTGGGTTAACAGTTCTACAACTCATTATGTGACATTCCTATCTCTATGTTGGAGAAACCACAGATGTGTGACATCCCTCCAAAATCCTGATTTCTGGGGAAGAAAGATAGTTATACATGGTCAAGGAGATGTATGGTGTGTTCTGCTCCCCAGAACTCTAAGTATGCAGAATGGATCTGTCATACAGCATAGATGCTGCCATGAGTGCAGTATTAGAAAAGTTGTGCTGTGCACAGTCTAGAATGTAAATTCATAACTGTGTCCAATGATGCATTTTATAACCATATTATATGGTCAGATGATGGGAAAAAATGGGACTATTATATGTTATTACACTCTACTTTTCATTTTTAGGGGTCATCCGAATGGCTGCCCAAATGGATAGAGAAACAAAAGATCAGTATCTGGTCATCATCCAAGCCAAAGATATGGTTGGGCAACCAGGGGCACATTCAGCAACAGCTACTGTTACCATCAACCTCTCCGACATCAATGACAATCCACCTAAATTTCAACAGCGTAAGTATAGGCTAGTTAACGGGTGTTGAAGTCTTGAGCAAATTTAGATCTACTGTAGCTCTGTTAAGTTCATTGGTAGGTCTTTTCAGAACAGGTCTGTGCTTTGACTTTGGTATACAAATTTAAATAAAAATAAAATTTAAAAAATCCCATACAAAAGCTCAAAAAGAAAAAGAAAACCTATCATTACAAAATACTTCAGGCCTGCTGTTTTTATTGCTAGACCTTGGAGATAAATGACTTACTAAACTGCTTTCCATATAGTTTGCTCCTCCTAAGCCTAAAATCTGGGCAACGGGATATTTTCAGTCACCTTTTTTCTTTTTCTCCTTTCTTCATTCTTTACAGACAGATACTGTAAACTTTTTCACAAATGATGTGACCTTCTCTGTCCAGGGAGTTTCTAGCAGACATGGGAGCTGCTAGCTGGGCTGTCATAAAGAACTAGAGAAATGCAGTTGGGAAGTGCTGCTCTGCACTATGTTTTGTTTGTTTGTTTGTTTGTTTGTTTGTTTGTTTGTTTGTTTGTTTTTCACCCTTTTGGTTCCCCTTAGCTCTTTACTTACTGCTAAAGGAAGGGGCTGAGAGAGGAGGACTCATGAGTGGCAAGGTTGTCATCCCTGCCCCTGAGATCTATCCATTGCTGGATTAGTTCCATTGCTCTAATAAAAGCTGGGGGCTTTCCCCAATTTTCTGGGAGCCTCAGGCCATCATAGCTACAGCAGCTGTTAACCATGGCAGATCACTAAATTGTGCCAGTATTTCCTTCTTTAGGACTCTACTATATGAGTGTCTCTGAAGAGGCTCCTGTGGGCACTACTGTAGGCAAAGTCTTTGCAGAAGACAGCGACATAGGGGAGAACGCAGCCATGAATTATTTCATTGAAGGAGATAGCTCAGATGTTTTTGACATCATTACTAACAATGACACTCAAGAAGGAATTATCTTCTTAAAAAAGGTGAGACTCTGAAACCTTCTAAAAATCACTAAATACTGGAAAGAACCTCCTAAAACAAACTGGATGTTTAAAAAAGGCCTATTGCTTTACTTTCTATATTTTTTTTTCTTTATTCAGACTTTGTGATTTGATTGGGATATTAGGGGGATAAAAAGAAACATGCCTTTCTTTCTGTTTACTTTTTTTGACTCAGTCATATTACTGCTGAATACAGTAGTGGCAGTCAAAGTGTCTTAATGTTATTCCTAGCTGTGCAACAGAGTGTATCCCATTGTGAGAAAATTTTCTCTCTCTTCCGCGCATCATCTGTAAAATCTTTACGAATAAATTGTATACAATATTTCCTCACTTCCAACACCTCCTGTTAAACTTAACTGAAGCCAGAATGTATTACAGAATTAGATAAGCAGTGGAGTTGTTATGACTTAGTTTTCAAAAGACACTAAATACACTCAAAAAGATACCAGTTTATGAATTAAGATATTTAAGAGGCTTTGATACTGTGTGATTTATTTTGGAATCACATGGGAAGATTTCTGGTTCATCTGGGTCATAATCGGAAATGATGACAGTTTGATAGTCTAGTAAAATCCAGGAGCCTAAAGAACTGAAAGCTATAATTATTATTATAATAATTATTATTTTCTATTTGGATTTATTGCAGTTCAGGAAGGTATTTAATTAGTTGTTTGTTTTTTTTTAATTAGAGAAGACAATGACTTTCTAAAATAGTAATGTAACAATGCATTTATTAAACACTCATTGATACCTTCTGGAATTTATTTACTTTAGAGCCTCAGTTTTAATGTACTCAGCTTAATCCCTGCAGATTAACTGGTTCACATTTCTTATGTAAGAGTAAAGAACAGAGTTCACTAAAGTTACACCTATGTTGGACATACAAGTACTAATAGAAGAAGTTGTTTTTCTTATGGCTGATGTTCTACAGGAAGACTTCTTTTACAGTGTTGTTTAACTGTAACATTAAAGCCAGCCTGCATGAGAAAGCAAACAATAGCATAGCACAGTTTAATTTTAAAGTGTTTTTACATAAAAAAGAAATCTTAGAAGTAACTGCTTTTGAAGCATCCCTAAAAGAAAGGTAACATTATTTTGTCTTTATCTCACACCACCTATTGAACTGTATTTCATTCACATGTGAAGAAAGAAGTATTCCACATCTCATTTTCTTTCTTAACAGCAAGTGGATTATGAGAGCAAAAGAAGATACAGTATTCAAGCAAAAGTTGTAAACAGGTATATTGATGACCGTTTTCTGAAAGAAGAACCATTTGAAGACAAAACCATTGTGAAAATCAATGTGGAAGATGCTGATGAACCTCCAGTTTTCACCTTGGAGAATTATGTGATGGAAATTCCTGAAGGGGCTGAGAGTGGCTCGCTGGTTGGCGTTGTAACTGCTCGAGATCCAGACAATAATGACTGTCCAGTCAGGTACCCAACTTAAAATGTTAACAGGACTGAAACATAAATGTAGTTGGGATTTCCAAAGGCTATTTCTGTTCCTTACCTTGGCTCATAATTACAGTTAATCATGCTTTCATTGTGATAACCTAGGTTATTCTAGGTGTCATAGTTTAACCCCGGTAGGGAGCTGAGGACCAGACAGCTCACTCCCTCACCGACTGGGGTGTGAAAACTTATGGGTTGAAATAAATACAGTCTAATAATAAAAAAGAAGAAACAAAGAAAGCAACAAAGGGGAAAAAAACCCAAACAAATAAACACACAAAAAATCCCAAACACAAAAACCCACAACAAAACCCCAAGAAAAACAAGTGATGCAAAAAACCCCCCAAACAATTGCTCACCACCAGCTGGCTGATACCCAGCCAGTTCCCAAGCAACAGCAGCCCGTCTAAGTTTTATCGATCAGCATGAAGTCATATGGTGTGGAATATCCCTTTGGTCAGTTGGGGTCAGCTGTCCTGGCTGTGTCCCCTCCCAACTCCTTGTGCACCCCCAGCCTCCTCGCTGGTGGGGTGGTGTGAGAAGCAGCAAAGGCCTTGGCTCTGTGTAAGCACTGCTCAGCAGTGACGAAAACATCCCTGGGTTATCAACACTGCTTTCATCACAAATCGAAGACATAGCCTCATCCAAGCTACTATGAAGAAAATTAATTCTCTCCCAGCCCAAACCAGTACAGTAGGTTAAATCCTGACCCCTAGCCCAAAATCTAAATAAGTGAGGATTTTTTGTGCATCTTTGCATCATTTTGAGATAGGGTAATATTTTAAACAGTGGCCTGGAAGGGGTTGTGCATAGCAACAGAGCTGGGGTACCACAGCCAAACCTGTAAGCGCCTGGAGGGGTTCCAATCTGTTCCAAATAACTTCTGAGGATATGGAGAGATGGACATTGCTGGGAGGGAGACACAGAACAGCTCCACTGGCATCTGCTCTGCTCAGCATGACCAAAAATTTTACCAATTCCCTACTTCTCCCCCAAATGCCCTGCAGAGATATTATATAAAAAGAGTCCCCCAGGCTTTTAATTTTGCAAAATAATTTTGCTGTGTCTTAAGGGAGAAAACAGGTAATTAATATTTAACATTGCATTTATAATTATAACAGCTTCTTGAGTTACTTGATGTCACTATGTACTGTGCAATTTAGTCAAGCTAAGACACGGACAAATGGATGAGACACAAAATAATTTATGGTGTGCAGATTCCTCATATGTATATATATTTCTATCTATAGTAACAGCTTCAGAAGTTTAGTAAATGCAAGGTCATTGTTATAATTTTACATTCATTTCCTCTTATTTAGTAAGCTAGCCATAGGTTAAATTAAATAAGAATAAATAAAAATTTACATGTACTTTCCCCTCTCTTCCCCAAAAAAGACTTGTTTGGTGGCTATTTATTATGTCTGCAACATCTCCTGCAAAACATTTAAACATAGTGCATATCTATGACTTCTTAGTTTGAAATATTTTGATGGAACTTGCTACAAAGTGAATATATCTGAATAGTCCTAAAACAGTGATGCATATGTTCCATCACTGAGTTTCTTTAAAATAGAGTATGTCACTTCTAATGTAAAGTTATGTTTATTGGGCTGTGCCATGTATATGAATCTAATTTTGAAACCACTGCTATCATAAACGACAGCAGTTGCTTATAATATAGAAAACCAGCTGTATTGCCCTGGGGACCCCAGTTTTCAGACAAAATAAAAAAAAAAAAAAAAAAAAAGACATATAACAAAACCTCACTAGATGAATAATAAAAAATAACGAAAAATATCCAACATAGATTCTGTGAAAATTATTTCTCTAGATTCAAATTACCAAAAAAACCTCCAAACCCAAAACCTAAAACCAAACAAAACACCAATGTCAGAAAACCCTAAAAAAGTTTTGGATACAGAGGATGACAAATACTCACATTAAAAAAAATAAATGAAGAAACTTAATTGTAAATCCCTAAAATAGAGGTTTATAAATGTCAAATCTTTGGCTCAAATGATAAGAACTTTCACTGACTGTGTTGTGCTGGTTCCTTGATTTATCCTCTTACTGATTTCCAAAACAGACAAAATGTGACTATAAATAACAAGTTAGAGAGTCATCCAACTGCTGGCACATAATCTGTGCTGGAGTCCCAAGTGCCAACAGGAGATAGAAAGACTTTGTCAAGCACAGTTAAAGGTACAATAAAAGAGGGGATAGTTGCATGTGGGAATTCCAAACTGCAGTGGTAAGAACCTTTCTTCTTCAAACAGATTTTATTTCCATGATATAGAATCCACTAGGAACTGTGACATACAGTCTTTTTTTTTTTTT
>VXBL01002071.1:223994-237057 GCA_013400195.1 Aramus guarauna | reverse complement strand
TTTTTTTTTTTTTTTTTACATATCATGAAAAATATTAATAAATACCCTTTCCATTTGAATGAATATCTCTGGTGTCTTTTTCAGTCCATCTCTGGCTTGTGACCAGTGGTTAGACTAACAATTCGAATGGTATGTATGTATGTATGTGCGCATGGCATCCGGAGCCTTTTCAGTGAAGACACAGGAACACTGGACTGATTTGTAATCAACTCCTGCGTTAGGATTTTGTATCCTGCCCAGGTGTCACCTCATTACAGATAGTTGCCTGTCTTTCTTTATAATGTCCATTCCCTTAGCATCAGAGCATGTCAGCAATGATAAAATAGATTTGCCAATATACCTCCACTTAGCTGTTAGTGTTATTCATTTCACAAGTGGCACTTTTGCTGTTTCTTTTCAACGAAGTCATTCACCTGCTGTGAGCCTGACTTAGAACTCAGAATGAATAATGCATTTCAGATTCAGCTCACATTAATATAGATCTGAGACATATTTAGTTTTATAAAAAGAAGAGCTTTGATCTTGGCAGCAGTGAATTTTAAATGTTTATAAGTGTACGTTTTTCATGACTTTTGAGTTGTTGCAGCACGCATTTATATGTATATATGCATAGCTCTGTTTTCTCAACTTACAATAGCTTTCTATGTCCTTGCTTCTGATGGAACATTTCAGTATTAGGGAATCTCTTTACTTTTTTTGGTGCAGGTACTCTATTGTCCACGGCATGCATTTAAAGAGATTGTTCAGCATCAATGAACACAATGGAACAATCATTACAACTAAACCTCTGGACCGAGAGATAGCTTCTTGGCACAACATAACCGTTACAGCCACAGAAACAAGTGAGTAAGAAATTTAAGGAACGCTGTGTTTTATATACTGTGAACTGTAATTATCCTCTGAATATGACTTCTTTTAAGTGGAGAATACATGCTTCTTTCTCATTATATTACTGTTGCTTGCTACATTAAGGAGCATTATTAAAATGATTAGTTAAATAGAAGCAGAATGTATTTGAGCTCCAAGGTCTTGTGCTCTTTCATAAAAGATGACCTTATAAAAAAAGAAAGGAAATTGTAATAGGATCGAGACTGTAACGCTTTCAAGTTACACTAAAGCATATGAATTGCTCCTGCCGTGCAAGATCTCATGTTAAATTAGACCCCGGTTAATTTCACACCAGATTTTTGAATACTGTGAAATTAACCAGGGTCTAATTTAACACCAGTCAGAAACCTGTGGCTGAAATTAATTGTGAATGTAAGGCCTAAATCAGCTAGACTTCTCTTCAGTGACAATTAAATCTGTGAAGCATCCCTTAT
This sequence comes from Aramus guarauna, assembly GCA_013400195.1. Taxonomy (NCBI): domain Eukaryota; kingdom Metazoa; phylum Chordata; class Aves; order Gruiformes; family Aramidae; genus Aramus; species Aramus guarauna. The sequence continues at coordinate 235,735 of VXBL01002071.1, read as the reverse complement.
ATAGATTTCACCTGTCAGTTCTGTTTGAAAGTCAAATGCAAATTGCCTCTGTTTGTGCTTTTGGTGATCTGGTTGCCCTAACTCTGTAACAACACTCTAGAAAATTAACAGCTACTGATTTAGAAAACAGTTTAACAAGATTATTGGGATATTATTTTAAAAATAATCACATCCATCCTCAGGAAGGAGAAAAACCATATGAAACTAGAGTCTAATCAATAAATCAGACAGGTTTTGCCAAATACTTTTAGCATGATTTTTCAGTCCTGAATCTCAGTTAAACACTATTTATTGCTAAGACTGCTTTAAACATGTATTCATAAATTGCACTGTTCCCAAAAGGGAGCATTTCCTGTATATATGTAGAATATTACTGCTAGAAGTTTAATATAAGATAGTCAGTAGCCATTTTTATTGAAGTCTTTATTTTGTGTTTGGGAATTGATAGTACTATCTTCCTTTTCAGCTTCTCTGTGAGTTTTTAAGCATGAATATATTCTACTTCTCATGTTGTTGGGCAGCTGGCAGGTGTTGGTAAAATTGATCTCTGGCATATTTTTGTCATGACTTGAATAGCACTATGGAAACACAGCAGGATGACTTTGGTCTGGACTTTTCTGTTTAGTTAAACAATAAAATAGGAACGAACCAAATGTTACAAATGAATAAGTGTCTCCTGCAGCAAAAGAAAGCGAGCCTTTCACAATAACGAAAGTTATTGTAGAGAAACCGAGCCCTCATTATCTTCATATTCTTATTCTTTATTTCTTTAATGATGATAAGGTCACTGTCTATAACATTACATTCAAAAGCACTGAAGTTAGGTCACCTTGGTCTGGGCATACCTGAAATGATTTATATTATGAACTAGTAGCATTTTGTTCCCTGAAATATAGTCATAACATACACTGTGTGTATGAGACATTTGGTGGATGACATTGTGGCTCCACTGAAGCCAAATCAGAATATCATTAGACTTCATCCACACAAGATATTCATTGCAGCTGAGACATACATTGAAACTGCATTACAACAGCAACCTCCCTAAGGGCCTATTGATGTCCTGGCATTCATACAGGACACAAGTCTTTTGCCTCCATTGAGATGACAGGGATCAGAGGTTAGTAAGAGGAGCTTGCCTCTGTTATTACAGACCTGTGGTGTGGATGGTCCTGTCCTCATGCCATTGAGACAGCATATTTTAAAGGTACTCAGAAGTAGATCTAATTCATTGGACCTTAAATGCAAACAGTCGGAACCTGCAATCTGTTGAGTCTTATTCCACTTTATGCCTAAAATGGTTCTAACTCAAGAGAATTGAGGTTCCTTTGATCAGTTTTCACGTGGTTGTAATCACCTTTCACCTAGTACAAGGCTGAAGCACAAATAGCAGCATTCTAACCATGCAAGAGAGTAAAAAATCCTTAAGTTATCAGGTTTACTTAACACTGATTTACTGTCAGATGAAAATTGACTGACAATTAATTTAGAAGAGGAATACCTGCTTCAGCTTTCTCTCTATTGAACTATAGATGACAGAAAAGATTCCCAATGGTGGCAATTGACTTGAGCTTACTTTGATCCTCATTTCTCTATACGCACATTGGAAAAGTGCACTACCAGCAAACTTACCCAAAAAAGTCAACAGTATTTTTTTCCACTGGGTCTTGCAGATGTCCTTTCATAGTGGGTTCCAGTCCTACTACATTACCACAGAACTTACAGCTCTTTGAAGTTTTCAGTCATGGCTCAAATCATTAATTCAGTATTTAATTGTCACTTCATTTTGGTCATACATATATTTGTTGACAGACTTCTAAGTTTTTATATTAGTCCTTTAAAAAAAAATAAAAATCCATAACCATTTCCTTTAGAAAGCTGAGAAATTTGCTTTAACCTAAATTATAATTATAAAAACCCCTATTATTACTGTTTATTATTATTATTATTATTATTATTATTATTATTATTATTATTATTATTACTACTACTACTACTACTACTACTACTACAAGTTTCCTTTTACCAGCTGATGACAATGTCAAGCTTTCATTAATCCCCTGCAAGTACTCAGTTCTACTTTGTCTCTAGAGATGGTCACTGCATTTCTTTTCACACATCTCCAAAATAAGCAAGTTACTAATTTTAGTCCCTAGTAATTAAAGCATCAACTTCATTCTTCACACTGATCCAGCATATTGCACTTGATATCCCATTCTCCCAGACCTTGTTTTTCAAGTTCTGATCTCTCTCATGGAGATTATGACAAAGAAATTTTCTGCTCATTGAAAGGTCTTTAGTCTAATGTAGGATATGAGTACAGTAGCTGTATTCAAATTCTGACAACTATTTTTCCATGTAAGGGATAAAAGACAAGATAAGTGTTGCCTACTGTCTTCCTCAATTGCAACCAGAGGAGTCACTGTGCTTCACTCAAAATCTTTATTAAATATTTACCAGACACTGATTCCAAGAGTGGTTTTGTAATGTGTTGCTCCCTCCCAAAACAAAACACCTGTGATCTCAGAAAAATTAAAAACTTCCATACCATTATCTTCCAACAGCTATGTGAGAAATACTCTTCCTTGTCATTTAACCATATGCTGAGGGAAAAAAACCCAAAACAATAGAAGAACCACAACAACCCAAATATAGTAAGGAAGTAGTAACGAGATTGTTACCAAAAATAAATACAAAAAGAACTTTTATATGATGAAAGAAAACAGATGTGAATGGCAGCTCTAGGCTAGAAGGTGCTATCTAAATGTTTGTGGAAACAAAGACTAGGCTTTAAAGCCAATATAGTATCCATGAATCTTATGAACAAACCAGTTAGGAATAGGTCAAAGTAGCTGGGTCCTTCCTGTGCCACTTTTTATATAACTGAAGCCACTAAACGTATTCCTTACCTCCTAATAAGTGTTACAAAGTTTTCCTTTCAATGCCAATCCAGCCAAATCTCTGTCCTACACATCCAATTCTGACAAGAGGTTAACTAAGTCCTGCACTCTCGATATTATTTCTAAAAGGGATGTGTGCTACTTGTTATGCTTATTTAAAAAATAAGCTGAGCACTGTTTCATTGCCTGTTGTACTATTATGGATGTTGGAATGCAACAAGAGAAATGTCATCCCACAAAGAAGTATTTTTAAGATGAGTCTGACAGATCATAAGCTTTGGTAAATTAGCACAGCTCTAATGATTTCACAGGAGGAATAGCAATGTGAAACTGCTGAGTATCTAGCCCTTTATCTCTGTGGTAGTTGCTTTTGCTGCCATTTCCTTTGGCAAAAAACTCAAAGCTATCAGCACAGATTCCATAAGAACCAAGAAAACAAATGTTTGCTTCAAGCAACTAGTGAATTATGCATTAAAACACAAGACCCATACAGTTTGAAGTGAGGAAGAAAGGAGTATGTTTTGTTTTCCTCTTAGAGGTCCATTTGACTAATTTAAGGAAATGGCTTAAGGAATTCTGAACAGGTCAAAAGCAGTGACACTAGCACCTGTCATGAGGAATATTTTAACTATAAGGAATATTCTTGTGAGTGACATACTTCTGGTTTAGACAGAGCAGATTGAGATATTGATAGATATTTAGGTTGATAGATATTGAGTATTCCTAGAAGGTCTTAGATTATTTTATTCACTGGAAAAATGTCTTCATTATGGTCCTTACCCAACAATATGTCCAAGTTAATGTGAATGCTACTGTTGCAGTGATACTTCTTGTCTACTAGAGTAATAAATTAAATTAGGGGAAGGCAAAGCTTTGCCATGTAAGTGAGGATTTGATATGCTGATATGTGAAGGACTTCTGGGAGGTATTTGGTATAGAATCATAGAATCATTTATGTTAGAAAAGACCTTTAATATCATCAAGTCTAATCATTAACCTAACACTGTCAAGTCCACCACTAAACCATGTCCCTAAGCACTACATTCACACCGGGGATGATGACTCAACTGCTTCCCTGGGCAGCCTGTTCCAATGACTGACAACCATTTCCATGAAGAAATTTTTCCTCATATCGAATTTAAACCTTCCCTGGCACAACTTGAGGCCATTTGCTCTTGTCCTATTGCTTGCCACTTGGGAGAAGAGACTGACACCCACCTGGCTACAACCTCCTTTCAGGTAGCTGTAGAGTGTGATAAGGTCTCCCCTCAGCCTCCTTTTCTCCATCCTAATGAACCCCAGTTCCCTCAGATGCTCCTCATAAGACTTGTTCTCTATATCCTTCACCAGCTTTGTTGCCCTTCTTTGGACATGCTCCAGCATCTCAATGTCCTTTGTGTAGTGAGGGCCCCAAAACTGAACACAGTACTCGAGGTGCAGCCTCACTAGTGCCAAGTACAAGGGGACAATCACTTCCCTAGTTCTGCTGGCCACACTATTTATGATACAAGCCAGGATGCTGTTTGCCTTCTTGGCCACCTGGGCACATTGCTGGCTCATATTCACCTGGCTATCGTCCTTTTCTGAGAAGCAGCTTTCCAGCCACTCTTCCCCAAGCCTGTAGCACTTCATGGGGCTGTTGTGACCCACATGCAGGACCCAGCACTGAGCCTTGCTGAACCTCATACACTTGGCCTCATCCCATTGATCCAGCCTGACCAGACCCCTCTGCAGAGCCTTCCTATCATCACTCCTGCCCAACTTGGTGTCATCTGTAAACTTACTGAGGGTGCACTCAATCCCCTGATCCAGATCACAGAGAAAGATATTAAAGAGAACTGGCCTCAATACTGAGCCCTGGGGAACACCATTTGTGACTGGCCACCAGCTGGATTTAACTCCATTCACCACAACTCTTTGGGCCCAGCCATACAGCCATTTTTTTTACTGAGTGAAGAATATGGCTCCCCAAACCATGAGCAGCCAGTTTCTTGAGGACAATCCTGTACCTGCAGATTTTCCTTCCCTTGGTTTCAGGTGCCATATTTACAAACATTTATTACATAAACAAATAGTTTTTTTCAGCCTACACATCTTTTGTACAATGAAACTGGTATAGTTAGGTCTGGCTTTTCCTTGTCTGAGGTAGTTAAAGCAATATAACCTTGTGTAAATGCAGTAAATGCAGTAAAAAGTGCCTTGTATTAGCAGAGTTTATTTTCCTTTTCACATGGGAATAAGCCATACTGATGTAGATTTTCTATCTAAAGCTACAGTAATAAAGTATACTTGTATAACAGAAGCAGTACAGCTTCCATGAGTACAAAATGCCTAAGAAATAAACCTGTTGTGCAAATAATACTTGGAACAAACCTATAAGCTCAGTCTATGAAATCGGTCAGCAGTAATGCCTTAGACGTGCCTGGGCAAAATCAGACTTCTCTGCAAATATGTGTTTGGAGACCAGTGGATAGAATAGCACTGTTGTTTCGAATTAAAAGTCTCAGCTTTCTGTCTTGGCTAGGCTTAGGTATCAGTGTCCACTGCAATTTCTTCATGTGTAGCAATGGAATAAATATCCTTAAAGTATGTGAATTTTGGTGAAATTTTCTCCCAAAGGTTCAAAATTTCAAAATGCTAAAGAAGAGTAACAGAATTTCCTAAATGATTGTGACCAATCATTGTGGTATGCATGATGTTAAGTAATGTAAGAAAGGGCAGCTGCAACCTCCAGCCACCCCCGCCCAGGACCCTCCTGTGCTGTTGCTGGAAGCCGAGGCCTCTGCCCAGGCTCAGGGATGTGGCTGACGCTTTCCTGTTTGCAGGCTCAACCAGTATCAAAGCTGACCACGTGTCCCAGGGACACACACAGACACAGACGACACTAACATGGCCAGTCACACAGACTGGCACAGACATTGGACTGACGTAAACTGCAAGGACAGACAGCCAAGTCCTCTCCTCCTCTTCTGCTGAGAGGCAGAAGGTCACTGGTGCAGGCGTGCACACACACCCACACACCACACACACACTCTCCAGGTTCACAAGCACACACATACTCACGAATCCCTTCAGTACCTGCACAGACCCTCTGTCCACCCGGCACCCCTGCCTGGATCCCAGGTCCTGTTATTCACTTCATGGGTCCCCGACTCACCAGCTGGCCCAGCTCAATGCTCGCTGGCAAACGTGCAGCACTCACACACTTGTCCCTCATGCACCCTACTTTTGCAAGTCCTCCCTGAGCGTACCAGCATGGAACCCCCTGAGCACCTGGCCTGGACCCAAGGACACCCCCCACCACCTCCCAATTTGGGTAAGATACAGATACTCATCCCCTGTGCCCCTCACCTGCTCCAGTAGCTGGTACCATGGGCCAGGGGCACCCACACCCCCATCTGACTCCAGTAGCCGGCACCAATTTTCACTCACACATACGGGCACCAGTTTTCACTTACGCATATGCAGTCTCACCAGTAGCTGGGGCTTAGTCCCTGCAGCACACGTACACATGCAGTAATAGAAAGTGAGATTACTGAGAGCTCTAGCTAAGGAAAGATTTAATAAGAAGATATAAGATGATAGGACTGACTGGTGATCAGGGGCAGGGCTCAGCCAGACAAGCGTTTTACACATGACTGGCCTCTTTACACCCCTTTGTATCTGACCCCACTTTGCTCCTCCCTGCACCTCCACCATGAGTCTGTACAGCTCCACTGTTTCCCACACCCTTCTGGGTCTGGGGTCCCCCTCATTTACAGTCTTATCACTTGCGAAATCCAGGTTGATCTACCTGGAATTGTTGCCTTGTGGTTTCTGGATAGCCCATCAATTATCATCAAGTTTGTTTCGTGCCATTGTCTCCACATTTGCTTTGTCAGGCCTGTGTCTTGGTTTATATTGTTGCTGTTTTCCCCTTTTTCTCCCTCAGTTTCCCAATTGACAAGGTCCCCGATCTGATACCTCACAGGAATAAACATTCTCACGTTCACGTGCTCCCAACAATTAGTGTGTCTTACCAGGTTTGGTTCTCATCACCCCCTCCCTTATTATTTGTCTCTCAGGTTTATGTCCTGTATGTTCTTGTTTATGGCTTCCTCCTTTTCTTATTAACTCTTGTTGCATTGAATAAGGTTCTTGACCAGATACCCTTAGAGGAGCAGACACTCTCTTTTTTATATGTATAGAATATATTTGAACTCATTAAAAACATTTAGTATAAAATGTGTCTGTAGGTCTCAGTGACTATTTTCTTGTCTGCAGAATATACATAATTTTTTTTAGTGCCTACATTACTTTAAAATATGTAGTATATTATTTATAACTTCTGATTTTTTGGGGTTTTTTTAATCATTAGGAAATCCTGAAAAAATTTCAGAAGCAAATGTGTATATCCAAGTTCTCGATGTTAATGATCATGCACCAGAATTCCCTAAATATTATGAAACATTTGTTTGTGAAAATGCGGTTTCTGGCCAGGTAAGTGTGAAAGTTCTGTTGATACATTTATAGTTTGAAAGTTAGATTTCAGAAGACTGATGTGAATTTTTCACCCTGTAAAATAAAATTGATACGTCTTCTTGTTTAGGAATCAGAACAGATAATATAGAAATACAGACAGAAACTTCTGAAAAAAACAAACAGCATAAAAGACAGATTTGATTCATGATATGTCAATGAAGTTAAACTAGGCCTAGTATTTACAGCAACAGCATAACATAGTCCAGAAGAACCAGACTTAGCCCAGGTTCAAACCAGATTCATCGTGTTCTTTGGTTAGAAATCATTTACTGTGAACTGAATTCAAACCCAGTCTTGTTCAGTGGAAATCTGAAGATCTTTAAGTCACAGCCCTTGCAACACCTTCCCTGGCTGGCAGCTTGCGGGACTGTGGTATTAAGCATCCTTCCCTGGAGGATTTTTCATTTCTTACTCCCTCCCCAGGTGACTGGAATCACATCAGTCAGCTGCCCTAACCCCCCAGGTACACTGCTGACTCTCCATTTTCCTCTACAGCATTACAGGTTTGGTTTTTTTTTTTAAGTGATCCAGTTCTACAGCCTAAGCCCTAAACCGTAATAAACGTGCAGTAAGGCTACATGCAGGAGTCTAAAAGAAAACTGCAAAATGAAAACCAGAATATATTAAAAAAAAAAAAAAGTATAAAATATAAAAATAAAAAAATAAAGTATATTAAAAAAAAGGCAACAAAAAGCTATAGACAGAAAAATCTATATGTTTTTTCACCACTTTAAAGCATTCTTTGGACATAGAACAGAGACCTTTGGGATATCTGTGATGGTTCCATTCAAACATTTTGCTGTGTTCTAATTTCTGAATCATAGAGCCTTTCTTTTTACACCAGCTTTGTTTACTTTGACCTTGATTAGTCTGCAGTTAAATAAAGCTTTCTTTTCAGTAAAAGCAATTTCTTTATAGTTTCTTGCATCCATTTACATATTTCTCTGTCAGCTATTGGTTTGTTTGTTCTGCATTTGGTAATTTTCCACTCTGCAAAGGCTATCTCTGGTTCAGAGGTAGTTGGAGCAAGCCATTTCTTTTGGTCTTCAGGTAACTCATTGGCACATCAAAGTACAGTCATTACAGCAAATGCCATGTCATATTCCTTGTCTTCAAGACACCATGAATTAAATATGGAAGCTTATATAATGGGTATTTATTTTCCATGTTTTGGACTTCTCTATAGTATAAAGACTCAAGTGATTTATTTCCCAAAGTTTTTATTATTCTATAGTTCGTTACTGAGAAATAACACCTGTATGCTAGCCCATTAATGGCTACTTTTCAATAACAAATTAAATATATATTTAAAGTATTTTGAGAATTACTGGAGAAAATGGCACTGTAAAGAATAGTAGTAATAACAATAGTAATAAACTCTTTGAGCATAGGATACAGATTTATTCCTGTTTAACATAGTAATACCTGAATGAAGGATGAGCAGGATATTTTCCCATTTTAGAGTCAGGCAAAATACTAATCTAGGTCTGTTGGGGTTTTTTGTTTGTTTGNATCTTTGGTGTTTTGGGTTTTTTTTTTTTTTTTTTTTTTTTTTTTTTTTTTTTTTTTTTTTTTTTTTTTTTTAATTTACTTTTTGATTTCTTTCATTGTTATAGGTATTTGAGAGTCACGGGCATCTTTAGCTTAGCCTTTGGAGACCATGACTGTGATGTTAAATAATCTTCTCATTAACAAATGATCTTAGGAAGAACCACAGGAAATTGCTACTGAAGTGCATAATTATCACAGTCAGAGTTTATGATATTTTATTCAATGTTTATGATTTAAAACAGAATTAATAGCTGATGTAACTCCTTCACTGCTATTATTCTTTTGGTTTTTTTACTCACAGAAAAAGGTTCTTTATTTTCATCAGTAGGAAGCCAAAAGGTTCAAAAATGCTTCTATAGATCGTCTGGTTGTCCAGTGAATAACACAATTTACATTTCAGAAGAATCAGTTAAAGCAGCTGAAGGGCTTAATCAAGACATTAGATACCTTTTTATCATAGACATATTTCTGCAATCAATTCCAAACATCTCAGTTATCTGCTTATATGTTATGACTTGAGATCAAAGCTTGTTTGGATATTCTATCACATTTCAATTTCTAAAGTAGCTATCTCTGTCCATCTAGCAGGAAACAATATGCTGAGAGATATTCTCAAAGATGTTCCGCACCTCTGGAATTCATTTGCTTCCCACATCTCAACTGAGTTGTGTCTACTTTCATGGGATATTCCAAAATATATTTACATCCCTCAGCATATAGTGTTTGGCGAAAAGGAAGGAAAAGCACTGCAAATGGAAAGATAGTGTCAAAAAATATATTTTCTTATTCAGATTACTTTTTCTTGGTGTCTGCGTGGTTTACAATAAAAGCAATGTAGAGTCATGTGGCAAATAAGTTATTTTTTACATAGCCTTAGCATACACTGGGCTATGATAAAGAATGTGAAACACCTAATGAATAAAACTGATTGTTGTCCTAATTATCCAAACTCAGAGGCAGTGAATGGTAGCTTCAATCTAGAGAAGAATGCTTGTTTTGAAGTTTTGGATTTTCTGAAAAAATATTAATAAATACTTCATCTGCTTTATCTAGTATCAGATCAAATAGAACAATATTAATAAGACATTGGGATCTTTTGACTTTATAACTGTATGTAGCATGGTAAATGATGACCACAATATGGTATTAATTCTTTATAGTTTCCCTTTATGTACGTGTTTACAGTAACTACAACTGTTGAATTCTAGAGGCAATATTCTATAAAAATAATCAGGACACAAAGTGTACGAAATCTGTCCCAAAGGTAACACTAGATACATCCTAGCAAGAGTGGATTTGACCCAGAAAGCTTAATTCCAAAAGCCTTAATAAATTAACTCAGAGTGAAAATGAAGCTTGAAAGTTTGAAGTAAGCTATATCAAATGTCTTACATCATATGTAAGCAAGTGACCATCCAGAATGTGCCTATTTGTATGCATGATAATTTCAGTCCTTTTTGTGGATATTTGTCTTTCTTCATATCATGCAGGAAACAGATTTCAGCTGAAGACAAGCTGCACTGGATACACCTATGTTCTGAATTAATGCTGTCTTCCCGAATGCATATTTATTCTGGAATTTCTGTGTTCCTGTAATTTGGGGATCACATATGAAGTGACTTTAATGTTGCAGCTTGCTTAATAATTTTTATTAGATCCAAAGAAGTAACTGAGTTATTGATAAGAAAAAAAAAAACAAATTTATTTACTCAGTACTTTTAGTATATAATAAAATAATCATCAGTTTCAGTGAAATTGAAGAATATTCATTTGATATTACTTCTCTACATAATGAAATGTTAATGGTAGAAAAGAGAGGAAATCTTTAACCAAATTCTAGGTGTATATGACTAATGTTAAAAATGAGCAGTTTGCTAAAACAGATCCTTTCTAACAAATCATGATGTAAGATGATTTTTGATAGCAGAGAAGTGAAAGTAATGGGGTAGTAAGCCAGTGTGTATTACTTCACCTTGCTATGTTCATTTACAAAAAACATCTCAGCAGTAGTGATAAGAAAATAAAAAGTTAAAAAGAAAAAAAGCAATGAGGACATCTCTTAAAGTATAAAAGCATCATGAAACTGTGAAAGCACCTTATATTCTAGCAGATTCTTACTCTAAGCTACACCTGCAGATGCACTGAATGTAACTTGTGACATTCTGAAACACTGGGCACAGTGGCCCGTGGAAAATTCCTTTTTCTGTTTTATACGGACCGTGATTCAACAACATTATCTCATAGAAGAATGGAACAGGTAGGAAGAGTCTATCAGCATATACAAACAAACATAAAAAAGCACTAAAGAGTCACAGTATGAGCTTTATAATCATTATTCTTTTTCTGAGTTGTACACCATTTCATTTACAACTGAGCAGAAACATCTTACAGTAGTCCCAGAGAAATCAGATCAATATTGTGCCAATTTGCTTTTTAAAAAACAAATAGAAGCAGTCAAAAAGAGAACTTTGGTCTTGAGGTAGAAGATTGTGGTGGGTTGACCCGGGCTAGGGGTCAGGTGCCCACCAGAGCTGATTTGTCACTCCCCTCGTTCACCAGACAGGGGAGAAAAAGTGTAACAAAAAGCTCTGTGGGTCGAGATAAGCACAGGGAGAGATCACTCACTTATGGTCGTGAGCAAAACAGACTGAACTTAGAGAGGAAATTCATCTAATTTATTACCAAGGAAAACAGCACAGAGGAATGGGAAATAAAATCAAATCTTAAAACACCTTCCCCCATCCCTCCCATCTTCCTGGGCTCAACTTC
>VXBL01002071.1:207787-223887 GCA_013400195.1 Aramus guarauna | reverse complement strand
CTCTGGCTGCAAAAGCTCTAACTTGTTTTTTCCCTTCTTAAATATGTTATCACAGAGGCACTGACTGGCTTGGCCCTGGCCAGTGGCAGGTCCGTCTTGGAGCCAGCTGGCATTGACTCTATAAGACACATGGGAAGCTTCTGGCAGCTCCTCATGGAAGTCACCCCTGTAGCCTTCCTGCTACCAAAACCTTGCCCTGCAAACTCAACACAAAGTTCTACCTGGAAAATGCAGGTGGTGACTATAGTAATGAACTTTTTAATCTTTTACCTGCACTAAACTCAGATGGTCATCAAACAATATTGAGCAATGATGAAAATCCTACCACCTATAAGACCTCTGTGAATTTGAACAAAACCATTTCTGTACTCCCAGAACAAGTGGGTGATCAGATCTCTTACATGCTATAAAACACAGCAGAGCTCTTACTGAAGGATGTTGGATTGAAAACAAAACAAAAACTAAAGCAGAAAGAGAGAGGTGGCAAATCTGTTCTTACTTCCTTCCATCGGTCTAATTGGAATACTATATTGGAAGACTATAATTGAGCATGGGAGCACACACAAAGGACTCCAAATAATAAGTACTCTGGCATCAAAATTAATAGTACTGATGGTTGTTCAGATGGGCACTGTGCCTTAAGCTGAACTTGGTACACAGAAAGCCCTTAGAAGCAGAAAGGACTGTAACAGAGCAGCTCTCTTCTTCCTTCTGGACATCTCCATAATTCCACTTCAGGGAGACTACTTGGGGTTGAGGAAATACTTTTCAATGAATTTTCATCAAGACTACCAGGTAGTCGATTACTCCATACTCCATAACTTGCTATTTACAAGACAAACAACAGTCAGCTAGACATTCAGTCCAGAATAGTTTACAGAAATCCCCTTTTATACAAGATAATTTATCAATGAGAGATCAGAGCTGTTACCAATATCTTAGACTCCCCCACTGATTACATTTCTTAGTTCAAAGTGCCCATTAATCGTGTGGATGGGGAAGTTGAGTATAGCAGGCCACATCTTTTGGTGACCTTTTATCAAAGGAGCCCCTGCTGTTCCCATCTTTGATCTCAGACTGTTTGGAAAGAAACAGTAAATGAGGTCCACCAACCATGAACTTAAATCAGTTTTTCAAGAAAAAGCACGTGAATTAATCTCAGTTTTAAAGAAATGCACATTTTCAAATGGACTGCTGGATTATTAAAGCTTCTAGATTAATGAGACTTGAAATAAGAAATTTTACAGTAATTAAATTTCAGCCTTCTCAATACAACTGTTATAACCTTGCAGAAGCAACACATCATTCGCTCTGTTTTCTTTGTTTACACAGTAAAATGTTGGGTTTTTTTTAAACCTTGACTCACCAGCAATAAGTGCAGTTTTTCAGTCTGTGATGCCGGTTTCCCTGGTGAAAGGCTAGAATCTCTTAGATTAGATGTACAAAAGCCTAGGAAACCAGAAAAAAAGAAAATAGCTTCCGTCTCACTGAGTGATTATTCCTTTAGAGTCAGCAAAATCAGAGCTGCCTATTGCTCTCTGAATATTTTATACATGCATCTGGGTTTTGCTGAATCTTAGTGGAAGTGATACGGTAAGAAATAAACAATAAGCGTTTACCCTGTCCTTATGTTCCAAGTATTTCCCAGCTTCTAGAGCGAATCCTTAAAGGCATGTGAATATGCTTAACACAACCATAGGAGTCTTAGGTTTGTGTAGAAGAGCACAGTACAGATCCAACCGAGGGAAGGTGGGGATTTTTTTCAGCTAGACACATAATCCTTAGAATTATGTTGATGGGATCAGTTATAGATAAAATTTATATGGCAAATACATCCTGTATGTAAACTAATGGAAGTTAATAATGATATAGCAAAACAGTATCTAATTTGAAACTGCAATAATTTTATGATTTTCAAACATGATAGACTCCTACAAATATACTTTCCAAAGACATTGCTAATACCTAGTTAAATAACTATTAATCAGAATGAAAACTGGAAGTATAAAAATCACATGTATAATTAATGGATGTTTTTTTGGTAGGTAGGTAATTCTTCTCTGCCAAGTAACTAAACTTAAAAAAAAAAAAAAGAGTAGATATGGCTAAGATATCTTTGTAGATTCCTATAGTACTTTGCACATTAGTCCAGCCTGATAGACCCGGAATTGTGTGGAGAGACATACATCCATACAAAGCTTTTTCTCAGTTGTGGTCATGGAGATTTTACTAGCAAACCATCAGCAAAGGCCATCAGGGTCTTTTTTCATTTTTTTCAGGTGTATGGTAGAATATTATCATGAAAATGTGCCATAGTTCATATTTTAGACTGTATATATAGTTTTGTTCCCTATTGCTGTTCATATTGAGCATATTCTGAAAAGTTTATTCCTTTATAAAAATGAAGTGTATGATTTATTATCAGGTAATATTAGGGATCAGTTACTGCTCTTCACTGATTTCTTGACCTGCATGCCTGTATCTGTATTTGCATCACCTTAATTATTTTGTTTGCTCTGAGGAAAGGGAAAAAAATTCCTCAAGAACCTTCATCCTTTGTATGCTGTCACCAGGTATATCACTGAACAATCACTCCTCTCATTAGTGGCAATAAAAAAAACCTCAAGGGACCTCATTTTTCCATAGAGTGAAAATAGATAGATTTGAAATAAATTTCACATATAAAAAGGGCAGAGTGATAAGAATACAAAGCTTCTGTTGTATAAGCCACATTTTGCACTCTGCTGTGATGATTTTTCATCAAACTTAGCTTGCTTGAAAAGAAAAAGAATGTGTGCTGAAGTCTTAGATCTTTGACTGAAAAATAGTTTAATCGGGAAAGAGTTTTCAAAGGCACAGATGGAAGGCTGTAGTCACTTCCATTGACTTACTGCTTTGCTTTTAAAGCACCACTTGCAGCATTCAGATGCTTTCTGGTTTGGGGGAAGCTGGGGCTTCAGGTGTCTTGGGTACAAATATCTACAAGGCATGAGATGACTGATAAAACAGAGACCAAGTTCAAATCGGATATTTTTCTGAAAGTTGGTGGGCTTGCATCAATTTAAATATTAATCATTAAATATTTACTGACAAAAGTAACAAATATATGTTCTTTTTAAGCAGAAATATTTTTAACTATGTTATCTGTAGTGTGGTGGTTTATTTACAGACATGAAAGATATTCTTTTGAATGATAACTGTTATTTTTTATTTTATCTTGCAACGACTATCTGGTTTGACATATTTGTAAATGAAGGCTATTCTGCTTTCTTGAGAAAAAGCAGCCAAGAAGTTCCATAATCAATCTGTTGTAATATCCAGAATCAACAATTCAGCACATGAACTTGTCACCATATCTCACTTACTGGAGCTACAATATATCAGTTGAGTGATATCAATGTTTGTGGGCTGGAAGGAAATGGGTTTTGTATAGAGGGATTTGTTCAAATGTGGAATGATATACTTTTCACCTTGAAAAAAAAAATAGAAGGACAAAACATTATATATATGACTTTTTTCATTTATGGAAATTTCATTTACCCCTTGTCTTTCGATCTAGTAAATCCTTTACATTTTCTCGAGATTTCAATGCCTGCTTCTCTCAAACAGATGAAAACCAAAGTAGATTATTAGCAGAATATGAGTCTTGATGAGACTGGTTTGTGCATGGGAGGTGTATATTTGTGACTGCATAACATGCACTCAATACTTATTCACAGATCACTTCTCTAGCGTCAACAGTTTAACATGTTTTAAAGGACAAGTAAATACTTTTATTCTTAAATAATTCTGTTTATCTGTGTTTCCAGCTAATTCAAAGCATCAGTGCAGTGGATCAAGATGACTCAGCAGAAGGTCACCATTTTTACTTCTCATTGGCTCAGGAGGCCACAAACGACTCAAGCTTTACTGTCAAAGATAATCAAGGTGGTGTCATTCATGTAGCTCTCTAAGACCTTTCTAATAAAAGATGTATGTTTCTAGTGATTCTCACCTTTAGAATTTAGAAAAAATTCCACCTAAATAAAAATTGTTGTTATAAGATATGAACATGTCATGAGGTGCATTTCAAAACATTAATTCAGTAATACTAAGCAGTTTATTTTACTTTTTCAGCCAAGAAACATAAATAGCAAAAGACAGTTTTATTTCAGGGAAAGAAAAAATGCTGGGATGAAAAATACATTGGTATTCCTTAAATTTTATTTTTCTTAATGTAAGATATGATGGGAAATACCAACTTTCTTGTTAAAATTATCTGTGTGTCTAAGAAACAAGATCACCAGGAAGAGATGGTTACGGTTAATACAAGTCTGTTACTTCATCATTTCAGCAAGACCAAAATTATAAACACTGATAAATATGAATATAATCTTATTTCCTAATATATTTTAAACTGCATACGCTGATTAATAGTGGCATTGTAAAATGTCTTCTATATGTATTTTAACGCTATTCAGAACTGATATTGAGTGAGACTCTTACAAAGAGTGGCATAGAGGGATATCAAGCAAAACCAGTCTGAGGTGAAAACTGAAGTGCAATATCTGATGGAATTGCAGGGAGGATGGCTGCTTAGAGTCAGTCTGCTGAGACTACAAAGAAGAACTTCAGAATCAGCTAAAGTACACATTACTCTTGTTGGCTTTGCTAATTATTTGAATGTTCTGGCTAGGCGAATAAATCAAAGGAAAAAAGTTTTGGAGAGTTCAGACTGTGTTAAATGGCAAACTACTTCTCTCAGTATCTCCAAAGTTAATGTATTAATATGTGTTTCAATTCCCAGCTTCATTAACCTCTCACTCAGTTCCAGGAAGAGATAACTTGTTACAATAAGGTAAAATTTTGTACAAGCCGTGAACTGTTCCTCCTACCTTTGCTCATTCTGCACGAAGTCCGAGCAGAGCCACGCACAAGGCAAATACATCCAGTTCTTTTTGGCAGCTACAGATGGGGGAAAAACCAACCCACCTTTTACAATATGGTAGGGTCAGGCCTCAGTCTCTCCCTTTCTGCTGCATTTCATAGAAATGGCCAGATGAACTGGGATAATCCTAGGCAAAAGCAAAAGTGAGTCTGCAGACCTGGAGCATTTTATCTCAGAGTTATCTTCTGAATTACAACCAAAACCTAGAAGAACTGAAATGTGAGGGAGTTAACTTCAGCAGCCTGTTTGGACAGATGTATGGTATAGATAATGGTAGAAACACTTATCTTTTTTTTTTTTTCCTGCATACATATACGCACACATTTCCTGCATACATGTACGCACACATGCAGTACTTCACTCTGCCATGATAAAAAATTCTGATGTAAACATTTATAGATGTTTCTTCTTTCCATTATACACAGATTTAGACATGGCTAATTTGTTTTGCAGCGGGCTAAATTTCAGATTTCAATTAGTAGATGTGAAGCAGGAGCTCAACTTGTGCTGCTTACTAGGTTTTCTACAGAACTGATTTCAAAATCACTAATAGTTAAATGAAAAGTAAGGGGAGAGCCTCTAGCAACTTTTCCCTAATTTAGAGAGTAGGAGCTCAACTAGCTCTTGTTTTTGAGTCAGGGTAAGAAATAAAAGAACTATTTTAGCGGATTTTTTTCTTTCTTTCCCTTCTTTCCCTTGCCACTTGCTTTCTCTGTGCTCCCAGACACACTTTTGAAGCCTTTTGATTGGTAAACTGTCTATATAACATCTGTGAACTGCTGGATTGGCAGCAGCTGCTTACATGGAACCATTTTAAGAAGCAATTAGTTAGTCTGAGCAGGTGTCAGGCATTGAACACGGTGGGATTTTTTAATTTTATTTTATTTTTTTTAGCTCTGAACATTAAAAACAGAGCTCCTAGGTCAAATTTTATTATTGCCCCTGGAACACATATGTCAAAAATAAATGCAATTATTCACGATTGACACAAAACCCCCACCACATGTCAGTGTCTGGTTTTACGTCTTTAATTTTGTTAATATGTAGCTTTGCACAGTACCATTGTTTTTAAATAAGGCAGATTCCACTGGAATTTTATTGTTGTTGTTGTTAAAAAGTGATAAATGCATATCATGCATAATAATTTATCTTCTAGATAGCACAGCTGGAATTTTCACAGCAAAAAGCGGCTTCAGGAGGCAAGAGCAGTTTTATTACTACTTGCCAGTCTTAATTCTGGATAATGGAACCCCACCACTGACGAGCACAAACACTCTCACTATCACTGTCTGCGACTGTGACACCGAAGTTAATACCCTCTACTGTCGATATGGAGCTTTCATGTATGCCATGGGACTCAGCACTGAAGCTTTAATTGCTGTTTTGGCTTGCATACTAATACTCCTAGGTAAGTATGAGTAAGGAGAAATTACTTTGTTTCCTTTTACAGTAGGCTTGATTAAGTGACAAAGATGTTCCCCTGACTGGAAGCCTGGAAGTACTGTGCTATTGAGAAAAAATGCAATAAGGCAAATGTTTCAATGTTTCATTTCTTATCTGTTTTCTCAACTGGAATTCCTCGTATACCACCACCACCCCACACACCAGTTTTCAGCAAAATTTAAATTCTAACACAATATCCTAAAAGTTGGCTTCAGTTGACTCATCCTATTTGTCTGTATTGGTCCAAAGTCTGTATTGAGCCCAGATAAAGCTGAAGACAGCATAACACAAGGGAATTGGTTAGTACAAGAATATATTAGAAAGAGTAGTACCCAACTTATTCTGCCTTAGGTAGGCGAAATGTAGAGCTAAGTTCAATACAAAATAATAAAAGAAAAAGAGAATTCGATACTCTCAGAAAGCAACTCCAGAAACAAACAGGAAATTCCTCTGTCAATTAATAAGGTTACATCTTCAGACAGCCTTTTCTCCAAACGTTGGGCATCTCCTTTTCCCCCTCACAGGACACCCAATTAACCATCATTATATTCGGGAGCTTGTGGATGAGAAAAGTCATTTTGAGAGTGGTTTAAATGCACAAGAGTTGTGCTTGTACCTCTGCAAAGGGTCATGCACAGCTGGCACAGGGCACTCAAAACCGGACCAGTCACCCACGGCGGGCTGTTCCTGCACTGCATGGTCTGTGCTGCTGCAAGACACATTGGGGTGACAGCGCTCAGGGAAACAGCTTCTCACCCGGTGAAGCATGCAGCTATTGCTGCTACAATGAACTTCTTTTTCTTTTTTCTTTCTTTTTTTTTTTTTTTTTTCAGCAAAAGGATATTCCTGCAGTGTTCGATGAGTGATTTGATGACACTGACACATTATAATAGCAGGCACACTGTACTAATCATTCCCCAAAGGCTAAATATCCGTTGTGAAACTCTGTACCTGTCTGAGTTAGTGAGGTTAAGGTATGGTAGCTTCTGAGGCCAGGAAGGAAAATGAAGTTATAGAGTCGGGTAGGTTTGTTTTCCAAGGCAAAGTGACTGACGTTAGAACTTAGTCACTGATGATGGTCATGGGCCTCCAGACCAAATTCAAGCTGATGCCAACAAAGCAACAGGGAAAGACTTCAAAATCCCTGTTGTCTGTGTAATTATATACCATATCCATATTATGCCATATAGGAGTATATTTCATAAAGCATCATATCTCAAAAAGCTACAAAAAATTGATGGATTATGTTAGTAAAAATATTATTCCACTAATGAAACTACAAACAAATAATTCTAAGGTAAGAAAATGAAGATAGAATCAGGATTTGACTAAGCAGTGTGATATCAAATCATCATTACAAATTGTGCAAACCTAGCATAAATTGTTTTTCAACAAAATTATAAAAGAAAAATAAGGGAAAATATAATCAGAATCAAAACAAGAAAACTGCAGCATAATATCTAGCTACACAAATACAATGTCCAGAAAGAACTAATAATAACAGAAATTACATTGCCCTAAGAAACAAAAACTTTTACTGAAAATTTTTCTCTCAATGTATTTGTTAATGAGACCAAACATAGTAGAAAGATTTTTAAACTCCTGTATCGCTGACAGAAATACAGAAGAATTTTAAATAAACCTTTTTTTTTTTTTTATCCCAGATGAAGGATATCTAGGTAAAGAACATTCTTTTTTGTACCCTTATTATACAGTATGACCTCTACCAGTCTATAAATAACAGCCTACAAGACTAAGCATATCATTATTAACTACAAGAAAACTGAGGCTTGAAAATGAAGGCTTGCAGCTCTATTCTGATGCTGTATTTTGATCTGCCACAGTAACAACAGAAGAGAAGAAAGACAGGTCCAGTAAAACTAAGGGAATTATTTTGACTTTACATCAGTGAAAAAAAAAAGAAATTTAACAAGTTAAAAATCACCCATATTCTGCATTCTGTCCACAAGGTTATGGCTTATTTTCCTTAGCATAAGGAACAGAAACTGGCTCTAATTATTTCCTGTTGTACCTCTGACCTCCTGACTGGATCTCTTGGTGAGAACTCATTGAAATTTCTCCTCAGATGGAACCCTATAGTTTAGTCCCACAGTCAAATGAGTTGTCCAGAAGCAGCATGTGTATCTGTTCATTATGAGTCGGCATCTTTATATGTCTTTGAGCTCTCAAAACTAGGTGACATGCAGGAAACCGCAGAAACAGAATGGCCTATTAAAAAATACATGTGTTTTTATTTATACCTATGAAGACATTGAATAGATAGGGCAAAGATGAAAGCAACGGAAGGGTATCGTAATTACTATGTCTAGATGGGCATACTCTTGGCCAGAGCCATTTAGCTGTTTCTTAATTCCATAGCAAAGTCTAAGGATGCACTAGTTCCCCTACTTCAATCTCCTGGTTTCCAGCAGAGAAAACAGGAATGTGCCATTGGATTTGTGGTTTCTAGACATGCCTGCCCTCCCAGAGTCACCTTATTTAAATCTGAGCTTTCCTTATCCCAGGCAATCTTCAGTAGTGGCACTGGGAAGCAGCCCACCTGACTGCAGTCCCTGTCTTAGACCTGGCAGTCAGTGTGAGCTTACAGGAAGACCAGTCTGCATTTCAAATTTTCTTTGTTGCAGGATATCTGTACCTGGTCACTTTGTGTTATGCACTTAAGGGACTGAGGATCAGGCAAACTGTATCACTGCATTATCCAGGCCGTCAGTGGAACTATTCATAAAGGTCCTCATCAAGGTTTATTCCATCCAAGGGAATAAACCTTTGGTGTCTACTGGGCCTATGTATATCACAAAAGTCAAAGCAGGGATATCGATAAATACATTAATCAGAAGGAAAAAGACACTAATCTACCACACTCTTTACAGACACACATATTATAAATGCATTAAATCCTTTTGTGATTATTTAAAATGAAATAACAAAAGGTTTGATATGGAATATGTTTGCCACTTATACCTGAAACATAAAGTTTCATTTTCTTTCCATTTTCCTGGATCATCATGTAGACCATTAGAAGAGTTCACCATGCAAAGGGTTTGGAGAGTTGAAGCTATCTGGGGTTTGTAAATATTTAATAACATTGTAGAAAATCTTGTTTCCCATGCTTTCAAGTTTAGTGTTGTTATTTCCCAATCAAATGAGATAGCATACAGTAAATATGTAGAAATAAAGAACTACTTCATGTCCCTCATATCCCTAAGTGAGGCAAAATCCTGACATTGTTGGTAGTTGTATCATGTTATGTCCTGAGCACAAAACTACAGTCCACAAACTACTATGAAATAGAACTGCAGTAAGTTTTAGTTAAAAACTGAAATCATTAATCCCTGTGAAAGTCATAGACTATTTCAAAGGGATGATTCAGCTAAACATGAAATTAGGCAGGATTAAAAAAAAATGCTTTAAAATAAAATTTAAAAGAGCTTTCATATATGAGAGAAACAAGCTGCTCTGATTCATAGGCCTTGGTAGTAAGTACTGCTACAAAATCACACAAAATTTAGTGATAGTCTTCAAATTTTCAAACCAGCATAACCGAAATAATTGAACCACACCCTGCATAGTCTATGGATTTAACCAGCTGAGGAGGATGTCTTGGTTATTGCCTCATTTTTCATTTGATCTTCCTGGGACTTTGACCTGAGAGTAAGAGATTATGAATTTAAATTCTGGAGATGAAATTGATATATTATGTGATAAACCAAAGCAGTTTCAAAAAGCATAGCCTGTGTTTCCATCAGTTTCAAACTCCCATCTACCAAAAGAACTGCTCCATTTCATTCACCTATTTTATAAGTCCCTTTGTAGCCATTTTCTCACCACATACTATGCTCATTTCAAAACCATAAAATCCATAAAAATTGCAGCTCTATAAATTTGTTAAGATAGCTTCACCTCGCAATAGCATTGATATTAAGAAACGCTACCATTTTTTTCTTTCCAAGTACATTCAAAGTGTCTTGTTCTGTTTATTTTTTCCCTTGTGTTTGGTTTTGGTTTTTTTGTTTGTTTTTGGTTTTTGTTTTGGTTTGTTTGGTTTTGTTTTTGGGCGTTTTTTTGTCAGTGTTCTTTCTGGCAATTGTAGCCATAAGGCAGCAGAGGAAGAAGTCTCCCTTTTCCGAGAAAATGGAAGAATTCAGAGAGAACATTGTCAGGTATGATGATGAAGGAGGTGGCGAGGAGGACACAGAAGCCTTTGATATTTCAGCACTGAGGACCCGCACTGTCATGCGAACGCACAAACCTCGGAAGAAGGTCACCACAGAAATCCACAGCCTCTACAGGCAGTCTCTGCAGGTTGGCCCTGACAGCGCAGTCTTCAGGCAATTCATTTCAGAAAAGCTTGAAGAAGCGAATACAGATCCTAGTGCTCCTCCATATGACTCGCTTCAGACCTATGCATTTGAGGGCACTGGCTCTTTGGCAGGATCCCTCAGCTCTTTAGGTTCGAACACGTCAGACATGGATCAGAGTTATGACTACCTTACAGACTGGGGACCTCACTTCAAACAGCTTGCAGGCATGTACGCTTCCCATAGAAGTTGATTAGTTAGAAGGGGATTAGTTACTCTTTGGTTGTTTTATTTTCCTAAATCTCGGCAACCAAAACCAACTGTGGATTTTTGAAAAGGAGATCATCCCACATTTAAGCATGAGAAATAAAAGCCCAAGGATTTGGGTTTGTTTGTTTGTTTGTTTGTTTGTTTGTTTGTTTTGGTGGGGTTTTTTTGTTGTTGTTGTTGTTGTTTTCTTTTCTGGAAAGTCTTGGATGTAGACATCTTTTGAAAAATCACATCAAGCGTGTCATGAGGTGAAGGGATGGATACTCCCATTTGAAAATCCTATGGATATTTAGGTGCCTGAATGCAAACTGCTGCTTTGAATATCTAGACCCCCTTCTGGATATTGAAAACCTGGGTCCTGCAAGCACAGAGTAGAAGCCATAAGTGGATATTGTAAATATTCTGTCATCCATAAGCTTTAAACTGTTTCCAAAGTTAAGACAGACTTTTGTTGTTGCAGTTGAATATATTCATTAACCAAAGTTAAACATGCATATTTGTGTAATTCTTCATTATATAAATATACTTGTGTGAAAAAGTAGACCCTAGATATTCTAATACAATTGTCAGAAGTGCTCACAGAATCATCTATTTACTGTTCTTAGCATGATAAAACTAAAACAAATGTCTTTTCCTATCAGTGTAAAAATAAAGACCTATTACAACATCAGCAAGTATTTGCTGCCATTTTAGATTTTAATGGAGCTATTGGAAAATGTATAAACCCATACTTAATTTAGCAAATAAGATAGAAAAAAAGAAATCAATTCAAGTTGGAATCAATACTCAACGTAAATACTGCAATCGACCACATTATATGTTACTGTACTTAGAACAAAATGCTATCCAAATACAGGCATTTTTCCTTTTATTAAGAGTTTAAAGGATGACTGATTTACCAGCACAGATTTATTTTTTTATTATGGAATATAAAATTATCTGCAGTAGTCACTTTTATTATAACAGTATTAAGAATCTTTAAAATGCTAAGCTGATGGTTATAAAACTTTATGTATAACATTAGATAACAAGATAATAAAATGCTTTAATGTTAATCCACTTCTGAAAATGATGCTGAATCATTCTGTGAGACTTCAAAATTAATTTCCCACTGTATTATTTCCAAACTTTCCATAATGAACATAAAGCTGTCTCAGAATATTTTTTTACCCTTACTTATACCCAGCAGCAATTTTGGATCTGAGGGTCATCAAATGTGTTCAAAATGGTCTGTCTGGAAAGAGCAACCTGCCTGGTTTTTATTCACCTCTCTTCCGTTAGATACTTATTTTACAGAAATTACATCATATAATCAACTCATACATTTCCACAGCTAAAAGCTAGCATCAAGAGAAAGAAAATTATATAACATGTTTCTTCCCCCCTCCCCCACCCTTTTTTTTTTTAATAAGATTTGAGATAAGCGTTACTGAATTACAGAGAACAAGGCAGAGCTTATGCAAGGAAAAAAAAACCAAAACCCCCAAAAAACCCAACAAACAAAAAAGGCATGTAACATACAAGCTCTGCAATGTTTGCTACAATTGCTGTTCACTGAAGAAAAGCAAGGCATGTAGGCTTAGTGGAAATGTGCCAGTGCAGAGTTTAAATTCCTGTCAGCTAAAAATAAAACATGTGGAGGAGTTTGAAAATCAGGAGAGATTTCCAGTGTGAGGTCTGGTAAGGGCAGAAACATTATTCATGATATTCATAGCTGGAAAAATACAGGGGGGTCATCCGACCAGGTGCAGATGAAGCAGCACCTGCTTCATAAGGAAAAACTGTTTCTTGCTAGTCTCGTGCTAGGACGCCGGTATGAATGAGCAGCTACAAAACAACTTTAAAAGATGCACAAGTAAAAGCATTGTATTAATGACTCTAACGTTTGTGTTCAATAGCTCTCAAACAGATGCGACAAAACAACTTTTATTTAAGACAATATTGTACATATTAGTAATTTACTTCATGGAGAGGATAAAAGAGAGCACAACTGTACGTACACCGGTTGTTGGAGATGGTGAAAAGTACGTTTTTAGGATTAGGTCTATAGATTTATGCCGGTTATATCCTAAACAAATCCTTGTTCCACAGATGGTCCCAGTGACATTAATAGAATTCCTCATGCTTTCAGGTTGTATTTAGTACAAAAAAGGATATCAGTATCTGATCCTTTCTCAATCCAGAGATTTTGTACATTTGTGTCAGGAAATAGGCTTGAACACTCAACAGTATTTGCACTTATATTATAATTTCCTCTTTTTACTGTAAGGATCTTTAACAATAAATAATTTTTGTACCAAGTGCATACCACTGTCATGTAATTTTTGTAACCAATGTACACCATTGTCAGTAACAATGAAAGAAAACATGTCAGTAACATGAAAGAAAACAGTGATTTTTACCTGAAAAGGCATAAGACCATGTTTGCACAGCAGAGAAAGGGAGTCTTTTGCTCCAAAGTAACAAGCTATTCCTAGTTGTTACTGGGCCACATCTTATTGTCCTGGTATTCAGTCTAAGTCAAACCTGTCAATTTATTTCCACGTGTGAGAAGAAAATGATGGAACTGACCTAGTAACTTCATACTTCTTTTAGTATACTGTAATTAATTTAGCTAAAAACTGTCTGCAAAAAGTAGAAGTAGAAGTCTGCTTATTTGAAGGAAGTAAACATTCCGAGGAAGCCAAAATTAAACACATAAGAGAGATCACAATAATTAATAGTATGAAATTAATAAAGGATGTTAGAAGCCAAAGTTCCTGATGATGAGATCTATTAAACTGTGGAATGGTTTTCCCAAGAGAATCTTCCATTACCTTTATCTCTTAAAATTCATTAGTAGCTAGAAGTAGCTATGCTTTTGGCTGAAGTGAAGAGTGCAAGTATGGTTCTTGTTGTTTGGTCCTTGTTACTCCTCGAGGAGCATAGGGCTGCAACAACACTACGCCACCGAACCCGGTGGCGTAGTGTTGTTGCAATTTCTGTAACAGATTTTGTTTTTTACATGATTGGGTTGTTAGCCCAAAACAAACCCCCCAACCTGGAGGGCCAGGGTGCAACATTTTAGTCTGGCCCGACAAGGCACGCAAGCCACCACACCACGACAAGGTAAGTTGCACCAACTAGTGGTGGGCAAGTATGGTACCAGAAGGTAAATATATCTTCAGCTGTTCAAGACATGCCTGAGGGAATATAAGGAAGACTTATTGACTGGACAAAGGAAGTGTGATCATACACACTGAGTTTCTGCATGAATGCTTTGAAGAGATGTTCCTGTATATTTCTTTTTCCGTAACATGGCAATGAAACAGGTTAAGTACTGGTGAAATAGCTGACAATAGATTGGCTTCCTGTTTCAGTCCTCACTCATAAGGATTCACAATGTTGTGTTATTGGTTTTATTATTTGAAACCCAAGGAAATTAAGACTGCATATATTAATAAATGCTTAATGTTTAGATGTTTGAAGTTAAAAACCAAAAGAATAAAACCATTTGATAGCACAATCCAGTTTCAGAGTCATTGTTGTGACTGGAAAAGTGTGTTTTGTTAATCGATGCACCAAAAATAAAATGTTTGCATTTGATTTTCATTTTGTATATCACAATGTATGGTTTTTATTACCACAACACTGCAAAGCAATCCTGCTTGCCACTGAGGATAAGCTTAGTCTTTAATTCACATAATTTTTCTACCGCAATTTTTCACAGATACTGTCATTACACTTCTAGCTTTGCTTTCAAAATTTGCATTGGAAATGTGGTTGTTTTAACATTCATTCTTAACTGTATGGGGTAACCCTGTCAGATGAGAGTAAAATATTGTTTAAAAGACAGTGTGCATTTTATGCTTCAAAGTCAGATCTAATATATGCTCTCTGAGGAGTAGAAGTTGAAGGAGATTATGTGATTTTACATTCTGGCAAAGAATACATTTTACCCTTGATCCAGAATAGGAACAAATAGAATAGAAGTTTTATAAAAAAACCCTCAGTAGCTATTAGTAAAGTCTGTAAGATTTCTGTACCAGAAAATTGTTAAACCTATATTTTATGAAGAAAAATAGAGTGGATTACTGTTTATGAAAAAGTTGACACAATTTACAACAGTAATTTGGATGGTCCTAGAAAAAGAAATTTGGATTTATTCAGCAAAAAAATTTCTTCATATATGGGTCTATATAAGCCTTATGTTTCATACACAGAGTCCAAGGAACAGTAAGATTTAACTATAGTGCACAGAAGGATAAAACATACATACAGAGACACTGCTTAGTTCAGTATGAAACTTTACCTACTGCAAATAGATAATAGCAATAGTCAGAAATATGCATAAGACTCAAGAGGATATCTGCCAGCAAAGGCAGTTAGATATATGGCCCTAAGAGCAAATATTAATACATAGAACTAGAAACCGTCACTACTTCACAAAACTCTCCAACAGCAGAAATCAGAACAGGATATCAATAGCTCTCAATTCCCCAGAAATCTCAATTCTGATTTTGGTAATGCTTTAATAATACTAAAGTTTATAACTTAAACAATACTCCACATGTGGAGGTACAAATATGCATGGTTTGTAGAGAAACGATAACATTTGCATGCATATATCTGACTAAAGGAAACAACAAAACTTATTGGATTAAAGCTTAAAAGGATGGAAACCTACCCACAAATATACGATGCATCCTTTCGGACATTGTTATGAGTAAATTAATCTCTGTCACCATAAATTCCTCTGAAAAGAGACTTTATAAAGGGCTTCTTGGACACCTGTTTTAGTAGCTTAGGAGCTGGAACAAGAATTTTTTATATACTGATTCTGTATGTTGGACTTAAAATGTCAAAAATATCCCCCATTATTAATAGTGAGGATACCTGAGATATAAGCAAGAACAGGATAGCTGTGAAGACTAGAGAGTATAAAATGGATAAAATGTAACAGCAAAAATAAAGATCATCTATTCTGGAAACAGTTATTTAAAAAACCTTACTATTATACTGGGCACTTATTCAGTAGAGTAATTAAACAGGACAAGGATATTCTAGCTGCTAAAATAACTATGAACTTCCAACAAGTTTCAGCCCAGAAAAGGAAAAAAAAAAAAAAAAAAATATAATATGAACCAAAGCTGTACTAAACA
>VXBL01002071.1:169515-202159 GCA_013400195.1 Aramus guarauna | reverse complement strand
AAAAAGAGAGAGAGAGAGAGAGAGAAAAAAAGGAACAGAACAGGAGGGAACCAAAAACTCTGCAAGCAGATAGAAACACCACTGTGAAATGCAGTTTGAAGTGCAATCAGAAATGGATCTTATCAGGAGTTTTAAAACTTAATCTGCAACAAAAGAACAATTTGGACCTTTTATTTTTCCTTTGCAGGCCACAAAATACCCTTATAGATACCTAAGAACTTTCCTGCTGTTGCAGAGACCTGAGACATCAGAGATGCTTTCCATCATCTTGTTCTTCTAGTGTGGCATGTTATAGATATTTTACTGTAGCTTCTAAGCTAACAATAGTGTGCTGGGTAGCATTTTGTAACACGTACTAGGGATCTGATAATGGGAAAGATGTTTCCAAGATAGATATAATCAGGATGGTTACCTACAGATGATCTCATCTCATATTCCTGGTGGTTTTTATCATTATTACTTTTTTATTTTAAATAATTTGACAGTTGAAGTCTGATAGTTTAAAAATGTTTAAGAATGGATATTCCTTGTCTACAGGAATTGTTTAAGGAAAAGATAATAAAAACTTTATGCCAGTTTGTACATTAAAAAAAAAAAATAACAAAGAGCCAGAAGTCCCATTGGTTCTCATAGTGGACTTCAAGCACCCCAACATCTGCTTGGAGAGCAACACGGTAGGGTGCTAGCAACCCAGGAGTTTCTGGCATGCCAGGTGACAGCTATTTGATGTACGAATTGGTTGTGCTGATTACAGGAGGTACTCTAACTAAAGCAGAAAAAGATCACTATGGTTGGATGGGTAGACTACGATATGGGTGAGAAGCTGGCTAGAGCAGTGTGCTCAATGAGTTGTGGCCTACACCAGTGTGCAGTCTAGTGGTGTTCCTTAGGGGTTGTTACTGAGCTTAGTACTGCTTATTCTCTTCAACAATTCCCTGGGCAACGCTACAAGAGGTGTTCAAACACCACTAGTAAATTGGAAGATGCAGCAGCTGTTTGAGCACAGGGTTTCACACGCTAATATGATGCTCACTATCATCTTTTTTGCTTAGCTAACTCAGAAAGGAAAGCGACATGTTTTAGCCAATTTAACTTTAGGGATACTTTTCCTCAAATGTAATAGTTACATCCAGAAATATTCTGGCTAGGAGAAAGGAAAGGTACACAATAAATAACATAACCATCTGCTTATCTAGAAAGCTGTTAGTACACAGGTGAGCTCAAAGTACAGGGTTTCCATTTGTTTTTTTATGATTTAAGAGGTGCAAACAACTTTTCATTGACTCTGTAATATGCATACGTAGGTAAAGTATATAAACTCTGTTTTCTTAGATAAATAACTTCATCTTAAAAACAACAATTCTTATTTCTTTGTTTGATCACAGTTAGAAGCAACAAAACATAGGAGAGTTACCCAGCTTCCTGGGAGTTTAGCATTCCCGGCCATTTTTCAGAAGCTGGCATACCCCAAAAAAAGTTAGATTGAAGCCAGGTATACCTGCAGGGCTTTTTATATTCCTACTTCCTTACTATTATTGCTCATAGTAGCTGCTATGAAAGCAGACAAAAGGCATGTAACTCAAACCCAAAATTAGAAATTAAGTCACAAGTAATCTTTGATAACAAAAAGTAAAAAAAAAAAAATAATAAAAAAAATTACAGGTCTTGAAAAGCCATTAAAAGGTAAGTTTTACAGATGAATCTGAGATACAAACATCAATTTTCTTTCCTCTGTGATTGTTTTAAAATTACATTCTACCTCTGATCCATCCTCTGAGCTTTCAAAAGTACATATATGACAACAGTGTAAATACAGGGAAACATCATTTTCTGATAGAACAAGTATTTTCTTCAATACTATCTACACTTCAAGTTTTTCAGTTAATCTTTGAGCAGGGACACATTCTAGGCAACAGTCCAGATCAATCTGACATTATAGCTTTCAAAAACTTCCTTCTTCTGGTCTCAGATGCCTTTTTTTAACTATGCATGCTTCCTCATCAAAAAAAGCTAATTATCCAATTTGCAACACACGTTCTAAATCCCTACCACCTGAAAGTGATAGGCTGAAGCCCCAGTGCATTCTTAACCCTATCCAATGCAAAACAAGCAGCAATAAAAAAGTGCCTGCTGATTTTCTTAGAAGGTATTTTTCTTTTTACTGAGGTAGCATGCTCAGGCTGGGGCAATCAGTCATCCATACAGTGAGGAACCATGTTAGAAAAGTCCTTAAAATTATGTCATTGTGGGAATATTTATGGTGAGTTTTCTAATGTATGAAGCTATTTTCTGGTGGTAATGTTTCACGCAGGCTTGCTTAGACTAATGGATGGGGGGAAAAAAAATCGCTAAACAGTTGCACTGCTGGAAATTCTGAGTGTCTGTAGAAGCACGTGGGCTCATTAAGACTGTACTAATATGCTTTAACAGGGAGCAGTTTTATAGCCTGTTATGCTATTGAAACAATTCTGAAAATGTTTGCCCGATACTTCTATATTAGTGTTATTCTCTATTGCTGGACTAACCTAAAAACTTTATTAAGAACCTTATCAGTTCTCTATTATGTTCCTGTACCTCATTGCAAAACATCGGAGTAAAGCAGTAGGGCTAAACTCTTGGGTTTTGAACCACTACTCTGATACATATTCATTATTGCAGTATGCTATTTGCAGTATTGATAGCTCTCATCTACTGAACTTATTTTGCAAAGTTATTGAAACAATCCTAATGAACTATAGCTAGGTCTTCTGGCTTTATTTGTTTATTTATTTTTCTGCTGATTGCAGAAAATAGTTTTTCATCTATTTAAGTGGTGATTTTTTTATCGCTTTACGAGAGACCTGAAGAGCCAGTGCTTACTGAGAAATACTGCACAAGCAACTTCCACTAAGTAGATGATTATATACATCCTTTCATGATCCTGTATTAACTTAAATGCTGATTATTGTGGTTCTTTTTAATTTTCTTTTTCCTTTTTTTTTTTTTTTTTAAACTTAAGATGGTTTATATGGGTTCAAGTCTTAGCATGTAAAGCATAGATGTGCTACTGTAGGGTCTATTTTATATACCACAGAGCTTATTGGTGGGAAAATCCTGATATCCGGGATTAGTGATTAACTTTTCAGTGGCAGCAGGATGGGATTTCTAATTCTAGGTTTTAATAAGTTTATGTCAGTTATCAGTTGAACACTTTGGGTAGAAATACATTATTTTTATATGAAATGGCTTTATTCTATATCCTCTTCTTTTTTTTTTTTTTTTTCCCCCCCAGCTTCTCATAAACCAATTCTGCAAATAATTCTTATTCTTTCTTAAAGGATTAATTTCAAAATAGACTCACACAAGGCTTTCAATCTTTAATATTTCACAGTTATTTTCCTTTCCAAATGATTTTTCTGTTGAATCACACATAACTGTTAATGCAGCACCCACTGTTAAACAAATCAGCATTGTTTGTAGCTTACCTGTATGGGTGCAGCTGGGGGAAGAGAGGAGAAAAATGGTTAAATAACAGTGACCTAAATGTTACCAAAGGTCCTGTCCCAGTTTTGGGCAATGATTGGTTTAAAGCCTGTTATTGACTTGGAAATAAGAACAATCATGCTCAGAAAATATCCACCTATATGGTTCTAAGGGTTGAATCCCAAGCTGACCAGCCATCACCCAACAGCAGCTTGGGGCTTTGAGTCTGTAAAAAGTGACTGCTTTCTGGTTATGAGATAGTGATTCAGTTTGATTATGGAATCTCGTATTCTCTTTTTCTTTTCTGGTCTATCCCATTGTAAGGGCAACATCTATCTGCCTCATGAGATGCTTTTACCTCCAATTACTAAAAGTATAGTAATAATAAAATTAGCTGTAAAACAAATTGTTTGGATATTGATCCACACCCTTCAACAGCTGAAAATTATTTACTTTATTGCATACATAGACAATAAGGGCTTCTGTGTAAGGGACCAGGAAGGCTTGATGAGTTCACCAAAAATGATAAGTGTAAAAATGATAATGCAAAGTAATATCCAGTGCTGCACAAAGATTTATGTGGTATGTTCTGCTGCAGGAGACACTACTGGGAAGGTGGCAACAGAAGTGAGGTACAGGTATGAGCCTGCACAGGAGATGTTCTGCTCCTGTCACCCTGGTTCACGTATGTACAAATAAACAGATAGCTGCAGAGTTTCATGTGAATATTCCCACCATCTCCAGAGCTGCCCAGATGCCAGCCAGTTATAGATATAGAAGCTGGATTACCATTCAAGCACAGAAATAAACCCTTATGAGCAAGAAAGTATGCTAACTGGGTCTAAACCCAGCTCTGGTATGCAGCCCCAGAATCATAACTGGCTTACACGTGGCTGCCTTGACACACTCACTACACCTGCCTGCCTGCACCTCTCTGCAGAGAGGTACTCTAATATTAGCCTAGTCCCGACGTATTCTGAGAGGATTATTATGCTATTAGAGATTAAATTCAAAAGAGCAGCTTCTCAGGGGAACAGGCATTAGTATTTTGTGAGTTAACTATTCTAACAGCATCCAATAACACTGCAAATTGCAGAAGTGGACCTTCCATTATAAATCACTTGTTTCTTCAAGTGGTGCTCTGTTTTCTAATTAATTGGTCATATAAGACTTATAGAAACTCAGGGTCAGAAATTGCTGAAAATTATGGGAGAGTATTTGAGCACTTCAAACCAGCCACAAAAGAACAAAGGTTAAATTCTGCCTTTGAGCAGTACTGGTGTCAGGCAGACTATAGACTGAAAACATTCACTTTATGAAATAAACTTCAGCTATTTTTACCTCTACTCAGATTATGGAAAGCCAGATAATTTACTGCAGTGGAGCAGATGCTTATTTTGTTTTGTCATTATTATTGTTATAAATAAAAAGAATGAAGAATAAGCAATCCCAGCCAATGGAGAAATGTATGGAGAAATGTTATTGCTATAAATGAAGAGCTTTTAAATACTGCAGAAATTGAGAAATCAAACAAAGAGAAAGCATTAATTAAGAAGATCTTTAAGAAACAAAATAATGGGAGGATTCTTATAATTTAAAAAAAAAAAAGGGGGGGGGGAGTATAAAGGGGTTATGGACTGAGCTTTCTTTGTTTCTCCACCACAGTGGGTGTCCTGCTGTTTGGGGGCTGCAGTGGTTTCTGTAGAAGAGCCAGAGGCCAGAGAAAGGGAACTGTAAATGAAATAACCAGCCTCCCCTTAAAGGAGGCAGAGCTTAGGAGCGGCATAAGGCACCCATCTCATCCTCCTCGTTGGTAGCGAGGTCAGAGCTCGCACAAAGACCTTGCTCTGAGGAGCGCCGTCCGTAGGGAAGTCAGATGCACGTTCCTACAGCACTAGGGGGCACACGGCGGCAACTTGTTACCAGACTCATCCTACGAAGCAATAGACTTCATAAATTGGGCATACTGGTTTGTGGGGAGGGCAAGGAAGGAGAAATCCACTTTCTGCATCGTGGTGATAAGTTTCTACATCTGTGTTCTATATGACAAACTTTAGTTGTGTTTTCTAGCACTACAGGAACATGTTTTGGACTATTTCTCAAATACAAAGATTTAGATTTGTTCTCTTTGCATGCACTGCTTTGTGCATTAAGAAAGGCTAGAGAACAAAAGCAGAGATTCTTTAGCCTAATGACATCAGACTGTCTGAACACTACATGATTTTGTGAATAAACGTCATGGCCTACATGGTGGTTTGCCTGGCTGATAGTAAGCTAGGTTTCAAGATTGATCTAAAAAAGCCAAAACCTAATGCTCAAAAAGTTAAACTGATAGACAGAAAGAACATGGTTCCAGATTGAACTGCCCTAAAGCACAAAGAGCTTTGCCTGTACTGTCTAAGGTGAATAAAAATATTCCCAAGTATTCCAAAATGTGACGCAAGGCAATTCTGATAGAGGTTCCTCTGCAGTTGGCAACTTTTCCCCTTAACCTGTTTTACAAAATTGTACATGAAGGGTCCATTGAGTCTATCAGGTTGCTTGGCTGATATCCCAGGGCAGATAGCTGGCACCAAGTAGGAATGACAAATTCTGGTTGTTCAGTATGTGACAGGATTTTTATCACCAGCTATCACAGCTGATGGCATTCGCTCATTCAGTTTCATTGAAATGACTCTTCTTTTTCTTTTTTTTTCTTTTTTTTTCTTTTTTTTTTTTAATTCATCTTCTTCTTGGTAGAGGTTTCTGGGGTGAGATGTTTTACAGCTATAATATCAGTTCTTTCTATATATATAATGTGTATATGTCTTCCTAATGAAAATTTGAGACAATTGCATGACATTGATTTGAATTTGTCAGGTGTGATGGGAATACAGAATGAGCCCAGAGAAGAGCAGGCCAGTCTTAGTCTATGTTAATGGTTGTTTTGATGTGTTTCTCTTCCACTTGTTCTAAGCTTTCAAGCATTGGCTTCAATATTAATTTCCTCCTTTATTGCTGTCTTATAACTTCAATTGGCATTGCTTTTAAAAGACATTAATCTTTTTGTTCTGTTATATATTAATTTCCATCTGTAGGAAACAGCTGTCAAAGTAGCATTTTCATTTTCTTTTTAAAAAGAGGTTAAATACTTAGAATTTAAAAACATTTTTTTAAGGACAAACCACTGAAAACACGAACACTTCAAAATTTTAAACTACATAACTGAATATTTTTTGTATTTCTGCTGGGTTTTTTAAAATGTTTTTAAATTAAAAACAGGAAAAAATCACTAGAAATGAGAAAATCCTCCATGAAAATATTAGTTTAAAAAAGAAAAAACATTTTTTTCTTTTCAGTTATGTGTAAAGTTTTAACATATATCTATACTTTATTCTTTTCCCTCTGAAACTTTTGTTTAAGTTCAGTAATAAGTTTCTCTGCTTTCAAGGTTTTGCAACATATGTTTTTACATTTCACTTATAGTTTTTCACTCTTCTACTCTTTCTCTGAATGATGTCCAAGTTGAGACCAGTGATGAGTGGTGTTCCTCAGGGACTGATGCTGGGACCAGTGCTGTTTAACATCTTTGTCAGCGACATGGACAGTGGGGTCGAGTACACCCTCAGCAAGTTTGCTGATGACACCAAGCTGTGTGGTGCGGTTGACACACTGGAGGGAAGGGATGCCATCCGGAGGGACCTTGACAGGCTTGAGAGGTGGGCCCATGCATACTGCATGAAGCTCAACCAGGCCAAGTGTAAGGTCCTGCATGTGGGTTGGGGCAATCCCAAGCACAACTACGGGCTGAGAAGGGAATGAATTGAGAGCAGCCCTGAGGAGAAGGACTTGGGGGTGTTGGTTTATGAAAAGCTCAACAAGAGCCGGCAATGTGTACTTGCAGCCCAGAAAGCCAACCATGTACTGGGTTGCATCAAAAGAAGCGTGAGCAGCAGCGGGTCGAGGGAGGTGATTCTTACCCTCTACTCCACTCTTGTGAGACCCCACCTGGAGTACTGCACCCAGCTCTGGGGACCACAACATAAGAAGGGCATGGAGCTGTTGGAGAGTCCAGAGGAGGGCCACAAAGCTGATCAGAGGGCTGGAGCACCTCTCCTATAAGGACAGGCTGAGAGAGTTGGGGTTGTTCAGCCTGGAGAAGAGAAGGCTCTAGGGACACCTTATAGTACTTCCAGTACCTGGAGGAGGCCTACAAGAAAGCTGGAGAGGGACTGTTTACAAGGACATACAGTGACAGGACAAGGAGTAATGGCTTTAAACTGGAAGAGGATAGATTTAGATTAGACATTAGGAAGAAATTCTTTACTGTGATGGTGGTGAGACACTGGAAGAGGTTTCCCAGAGAAGTTGTGGATGCCCCTTCCCTGAATGTGTTCAAGGCCAGGTTCAATGGGGCTTTGGGCAACCTGTTCTAGAGGAGGATGTCTCTGCCAATGGTAGGGGGAGTGGAACCAGATGATCTTTGAGGTCTTTTCCAACCCAAACCATTCTATGCCTCTATGAATTTTTTTTTTCAGAAGAATGATTACTACGTATAGAGCTCCTTATAAGGTTCGTATTATTTAGCCATTGACCTACACTGCCATATGTGGTGTTGGTAGGGGGGAAAGCTGCTAGGTTCCTCCTCCAGCTCTCCACAAGCTACCTTTAAAGATCTGCATGAAATGCTGAAAACATTCTCATTGTGTTTCACAAAACAGATATTTGAAACTGATTATCACACAATGCTATACTTCCACAGAATCGCAGAATGGTTGTAGTCAGAAGGGATCTCAGGAGGTCATCTGGTCCAATTCCCCTGCTCAAGCAGGGACACCTGGAGCTGGTTGCCCAGGAACAAGTCCACATGGCTTTTGAATACTTCCACAACCTCCCTGAGTAACCTATGCCAGTGACCTATGCAGTCACCCTCACAGGAAAAAAAAGTGTTTCCTGATGTTCAGAGGGAACCTCCCGTGTTTCAGTTTATGCCTGTTGCCTCTGGTCCTGTCACCGGGCACCACTGAAGAGAGCCTGGTTCTGTCTCCTTTACACCCTCCCTTCAGGTATTTGTACACATTGATAAGATCTCCCCTCAGAGCCTTCTCTTCCCCTTGCTAAACAGTCCTAATTCTCTCAGCCTTCCCATGTAGGAGACATGCTCCAGTCCCTTCATCGTCTTAGTGGTGCTTTGTCAGACTCTTTCCAGTATGTCCATGTCTCTTTCATACTGGGGAACCAAGATCTGGACACAGCAGTCCAAGTGTGGCTGCACCAGAGCTGAGTAGATGGGAAGGATCACCTCCCTCCACCTGCTAGCAATGCTTTGCCCCATGCAGTCTAGGATACTGTTAGGCTTTCTTTTGCCACTAGGATATATTGCTGCCTCATGCTCAACTTGGTGTCCACCAGGATGCCTGGATCCTTTTCTGCAAAGTTGCCTTCCAGCTGATCGGCCCCCAGAATATACTGGTGCTGCCAGCACCACTCCCCAGCATGTACCAGGGAGGTTGTTCCTACCCAGGTGCAGGACTTTGTACTTCCCTGTGCTGAACTCCACGAGATTCCTGTCAGCTGTTTTCTCCAGCCTGAGACTCCTCTGGATGGCAGTACAACCCTTTGGCATATCAGCCACTCCTCCCGGCTTTGTGTTATCCACAAACTTGCTGAGGGTGCACTCTGTCCCATCATCCAGATCGGTAACGAAGGGGTGGAAGAGGACTGGACCCAGTATTGACCCCTGGGGTATGCTGCTAGTTACTGGTTTCCAATGAGACTTTATGCCACTGATCACCACAATCTAGGCTCAGATGTTCATTCATTTTGCAGTCCACCTCACAGTCTGCTCATCTAGCCCATACTTCATCAGCTTCTCTACAAGGATCGTACAGGACACAGAGTCAAAAGCCTTCTTGAAGTCTTGGTATGCAATATCCACTGCTCTCCCCTCGTCTTCCATTCAGTCATTTCATTGTAGAAGATTATCAGTCAGGTCAAGCATGGCTTTCCCCTTTGTCAATTCTTGCTAACTACTCCCAAGCACCTTCTTTTCCTTCATGTGCCTGGAAAGGGTTTCCAGGTTTAGTTCTTCCAGGATTTTACTTTTTGTTTATGCTCTATGTTCTATTGTATTTAAATGCTAGTCTCACAGTAAAATCTCATACAAGTCAACTTTCAAACCTGTAGAGGAGTACTAGTGATTTTGAGACAATCTTGATTGATTTACCTCTCTGTATAACAGCCTAAAAAATATTTTACTTCTTCATATGGAAGAGAATATATTTATTTTAAATTGGGTCCTGACTTAAAATTATTCTGTAAAATATTTTTTTCTTTTTTTCTGACACATCTAGGTAATTGGAACAACTTTATTAGTCTTACATCAATTAATTCACTGTACGATTTGACCCAAGGAAATGTTAAAATAATGCATAATATAAAAAATTAGGTACATTTAGAATATACTTTTTTGTAGCTGCTAGATTTTGAAAGTGTTATATTCCAAGCTTAATAAAATTCTGGAAAATTATCTGGGATTTCAAAGGAAGAAAATAATTAGCTCTAACTTGGCATTCATTGAAATGTCTTTCCACTCATTTCTAAAGGCACTGATTTCATAGGCTAGCTTCCAAATTCATGTTGGCAATAAATCGTTAGCACAAAATTCTAAACATGAGAACCAAGTAGTGACATCACTAATCTACAGAGAAGCTGGGCAATTTCCAGTAATTTATTTACAAATTTCAGATAATTAATTTGATGGATGGCTTGTCAGTGTTCACTTTTCATATAAAATACTGGTTTCTATTAAAATTGTCTATTTTGGAGTGCTTCATTTTTTTGCCTATCCACCATCATAAATAACAACGGCAGAGAGAGGTTTTTGTGGGAGGAGATGGGTGGGTTTTGTTGGGTTTTTTTTTCCTCTTCTGGCTTCCAATAAATAACATCTGACACTTGCAAGCGGTAGTAGCTATTACTCTAAAGATATCTTCATTGACACCTCTAAAATTACAATGTAGTGACTAATACTGTAACTATTTGAGGAATAAACATATATTATTTCCTCTCCTTTCCCTCCATTTTTTGTCAGTTTAAGCAGTTTTTAGGTACATATGTTATTTCTAAAGCAAAGGCAGCTATATTTATGCATCGACTTTAAAAGTAGCAGTTATTAAAAAACTATTATCATCTTCTGCTTGAATAGTAGTTGGCAAAACCGTCAGCTACATGTTTACTGCATGGTCTTTGGAATTTTTTAAAAGTTAGAAAATACACAGCTTGAATTTCATATGCCTGGTGGCATATATGTATCTGGTGGCTAGAGGGGGGTAAAACCAATACAAAAACCCTTCTGACTCAGAGACTGATGAAATCTAATACCGAAATCACAGATAAAAAATGAATGTGGAACTCAACAATGCCAACTTTGTGTTCAGTGTTTAGTGTCTGTATGACTCAGATCTTCATGAATGTCTGAAATGGCTTCTAAAATCAATGAAAGAGGCTGCGCAATCCAAAACGTGCTCTCTATACCATCACTGTTGCTATACCAGAACTAATTACACAAAATGTGAAAAGCCTACTTGCTTTCTCTCATTAATACATGTTCAGTAGTATATTTACCTCTTTGAAGGATTTCTGCCTGCTACTTTTGCTTCTTTTATTCATTATAAGGAATTCAGTTTAGGGAGGGAACACAGCTCTCCAATAAAACTTTAATAACCACTATTGCTAACAACCTAGTAAAGTCAAAGAGATTATTTGATACACTTCTCTTTCACCTGTTTATCTTTTCTGAGTTACTACTGATTTTCTCCACTAGGTCAGACTTTTAAAACTTGAGGTTAGCTTGTGATGAAACTAAACCTAAATTTACAGTTTTCTTTTCAACACATTCAGCATTTTTGTGTTAAAATTCTTGTTCTTTTTTTTCTTTTTAGTTTTATTGCCATGTTTTTGTAATACAGTTTAATTGAAGGAATAGTTTCTCCCTTTTTTCTCCAAATTTGCCTTTTTTTCAGTCCTCATGTTTTGTTTTTCTGGTTGTTAATATTTACCTCAAACATATCATTTGCAAAACTAGATGTGAGAATGAGAAAGATTTCCATAACTCACAGCTTAAACTGCTTCTGTTTTTTGATATTGCTGTCATAGGTAGTCTATTTCTACCTTTCTATTTCCTATTTTTTAAATTATGTTTATTCTGATGATGTGATATTTGCAGTTAAAAAAAAAAAAAAAAAGGAAAACTCTGCACTGTCCTGTAGACATTGAGACCATGGGACTGTTTGCGTGAAATGTAGGAGTCAGCTCACCAGTCTGTTCCTCTCACCAACTCTTCCCAAAGATAGTGTTCTTGCCAAAGTCTCGACAAACACTCTGAATTTCTCAGAACCATTAGGTGTTCACAAAAAGTATGCTAATTGAGCAAATAAACTATTTATTTATATCAAATGGAGCACTCTAAAAAAATCAGTCAAAATACTTAGTTTAGAGCCCCCCCCCCCTTTTTTTTTTAAGTACTCTATGCATTCAACTTGTCTATCTTCTAACTTTTTTGTAGAAGTTTCTTTCATCCTGAATGATGCAAATATAGGACAGTGCATTTATTCAACTCAGCAACTCACTATGGTCTTCATCACTATAAAATTTGAAGCAACTAAATTTAAGGAAGATGAATTCTAAACTACATGATTAAGGCAGCCAATACGTAATAATCATAGGATAACAAAGCAAATACACAGAGCAAAACAACCTGAATGGGGGTCATAAGAAAATTGAAACATGAATGATTGCTCACACTAGTGTCTTCCTGAAACTCCAGATAGGAAACAAATCAGTTAAAATTAAATTATGTTTGCAACAGTTCATTACCCCTTTTGGGTACTGATCAGAAAGAATGTTCTTTCCATATGATTTGCCTGTAACTATATTATTCTATTTGGTACATACAACAAAAAAAGCCCAAATTCTTCATTCACTCATCACAAGTTGTTCAAATTATGTTTTATTTGTGTAGAAAAGGAATTAATAACAAAGAAATGTAAGGATGATACACATTCATCCTCTCAGATGATATGGAGTCATGACATGTGTGTGAAATCAGAGTTCATAACTTCAAAACAGACGTACATTACAGTCCAGATGAAGCCTAGCACAAGAGATTCAGCAATCTCTTATGGTTTAACAGAACTCATACTCATTTACTCAATTTCATCGTGAGTTTCCACTTTAACAAAGTTAATTACATGCTCCCAGTTTTCCTGAAGTGAAGGCCATAGCCCCTAATTACCACAAAGATTAGAGGAAAGATGCTCATTAACAAAGTCCATTGGTATCTGGGATGTCTGATGGCATTGCATTGAAAAAATAAATAAATAAAAAAAATCCAGCATAGGTCAACATTCAACAGAGATTTATTCAAGGAATTTTGTATAATTTAATAGCTTTTCATCAGTTCTGTTGGAAAATAATAATAACAATAATAACAAGAAGACTTTAACTGTATTCTCTCTCTGCATAGTATTTTTTTTTTTTTTACCTAATTATATATGGTATGTGCATATGTTCACTGAATGACCTCAAGATTATAAAAAGCAGTCATGTAACTTCTCATCCTCATTGAAAATGGTTTTGTTGTTGTTCTTTTTATCAAGCAGTCTAGTGTCAAATGTCTGAAAATTGTTGTTTTCTAGTCTATTGGCAAAAAATTATAGGTTTTTATTCTAACATATAAAGGGAAGAAAGTGCCGGAAACCAATTTTCAAAATACTATAATCATCTTAGCTTATCACTGTTCTTATTAATCTAGATGCTCTTGTTATTTATTATTCTTTCTTTTCTGAGTTTATACTTTAAAAAAACATTGCAATTTATTGCTCACAGAGAATTGATCTTCCAATTTTCTTTTC
The DNA here is from genome assembly GCA_013400195.1 of Aramus guarauna. Classification (NCBI taxonomy): domain Eukaryota; kingdom Metazoa; phylum Chordata; class Aves; order Gruiformes; family Aramidae; genus Aramus; species Aramus guarauna. Next base: position 188,804 of record VXBL01002071.1, on the reverse strand, counting down.
ATGTTTATTTGTTTTATTTTTGTCTTCATTAAATACTAAGCCATGTTGACTCATCTGAGTCTTCTAGGTTATTTTACCCATCTCTTTCTATCCAGCATGAAACTCAGCAGGGTTTACAAAATAAAGTGAATTCCAGGAGAGGCTTAATATTTTTTTTCTTGTGTTGTTTTGCATAGTTCCTGATTATATAATTGTTGTAGATATTTTTTCCCTTAGGATTTTCTTTCCATTTGTAAAGGGAAATATTGCTTAGAATCACTCTGAGAATATATCTGAGACAAGTCTGGGTCTTCAACATATGTTTAATTCAGCCATTTACTTACTTAAAGGCGTATCTTACAAAGAGAAATCCTTAATAGCCACTGTTTAAAAGCATCTACCTGAAAAGAATTACAAAACCAGCTGAACCACTCCTCCTCTACAGCCCTTGGACACAGGTAGATTGACATACTTTTTCAAGACTGTGTTTATACTAAACATATTACAGGATGAGAAAACGAATAGCAAGTTTTAGGTATTAGGAATTCAGAGGAGATCAGTGACCTTTCTAATCCAGGGTATCATCTTATCCATTTGTGATACCCCTTTCTTTGTGAAGAAATTAAGTTTATTCCATTGTTCAAGACACGAGGACACATGCTTCATTCTGCTACTGGTAGAGTCTAGTGAAGACAACTGTGAACAGGCAAAGGCTTTCTTGAGTGACTCAAAAGACTGATGTTAATAAGAATTTCACAAGAACAGAAATTCAGCAATTAATTTAGGGATGAAACAAGAATTCTGAAGACATTATAGAGCTATTTTTCAAATGTGGAAAACCAGTGAAATACTCAAGGATTTAAGACTTCCAAATGAAGATCACATTTTATGCTTTCAAAGTGATTTTTTTATTATTTTTTTTTTTTATTGAAGACTTAATCTTCAGAATCCTTCTAAAATAATTTACTCTTCTGCACTCCTCATAAACCTGAGGATTTCACCCATGAACAGTATTAACCACTCAAGTGCATTTATATGCATTTTAAGTGTTTTTGCTTTATCATTCCAAATGAAATACTAGTTATTAATAGAACTGTGGAAAGGCAAGTATCATTCCAAATTTATAATAATATATGGTATTAAGGTACTCCCTCATACATACTTGGTTGCAGATTTCTACTAAAGAAATAGAGGAAGTTTAGATCTCCATTTGAAGGGATGAGAAGCATTTGGAACCTCCCAGAAGAGCAATAAAAGCAATATTATTATTATTATTGAGTTATATTAATATTTAAATTATATTTAGGGATTTTTTTTCCTTAAGAGAATTACATGAGGGAAAGCACTCAATCCTCCATTATAAAAACTCTAGGAAAAGTTATTAAAGAGGGGAAAAGTGTGGTAGAAAATTGTTATAAAATGCACTGAAAAATTACATCATTTCTATGGCACTTTTTGAGCTTTTCAGATCTATAGTAAAAAATATTGTCCATATAATTTTACAGAATTTTCAATAGAAGATCAGAGCTCATCTGCACTGTCAAGAAATATCTAAGGGAAAAAAGCTGCATAGACAGGTCAGAAAATCTTTAAACTAATGGAGCTTAGATCATATTCTATCAGTGAATCTTTACCTTTCACATAAACATTCAGGTTTTCTGTGTGCATGTTGCACTACCTACAGCACACTTAGCCTTGCTCTGAGCGTATAGGTGATTATCCTTGTACTGCTAGTGTTGAACAAAAACTTCAAACATTAGACTTGCTCTCTGGTTTTCCACTGAATGCATTCCGTGAGAAAACAGTCATGTTTAACTTGACCAACAGCAGTGAACCAAAATCAGCCAAGACTGCAGCCACGAAAAGTGTGGTGCAATTTGTGGGATTATTTTTATATAAATATTTACCTGTGGCTAACTTAATCTCCAGCTATATTCCTTGTTCAATAGAAACAAACACTAAACATTTCAGGTACCTCCTATAAGTGAATACAAATGGAAAACACTATTTGCATTTTCATTAGCATAGACATTTTGTTTTCATCAAATATACACCAAATGACCAATCTACACTAAGTGGTTGATGGCAATTACTTCTGAAATTAGAAAAAGATGTTATTAAACTAGTGAACCTCATTAGCCTTATTTGCATGAAGTATAAAGTAACTATAATCTTAGAGAAACTCAGAAAGGAATATATTTACTTGGGGTTGAATTAAAATAATTTCAGCATTAATCAGCAACAAATTATATCCTTTTAAGTAAGTCAGTAAAATATGGGAACACCGCTGGTGCTATTTTGCATGTGCTATGTATCTCCACAAGTAATCAAAGAGTGCATCTTTGAGGATATGTAAGCAGATGCTTCTGAATTGTTGTGTTATGAATAAGATGCTTTAATAATGCATTGATTCGTCTCCATTTATTGTGTAGATACATGGCAGAACACTATGTGTACAAAGGAAAAGCTTCATACTTCTTACCAAACAGATCTGAAAAGGCTCTGCTGATACGTGCAATCTTAGCAACAGTTCAGGGTGTGCTCTGCACTGAAGTCATGCCTGTGCTCCAAATGCTCAGTATTCACGCTTCTCTTAGCGGAGCAGAAAATACTCTAAAAAGGCATACTCCCCCTACCCCCCATTTTATTTTAATAATATGAATTTATAAGTAATTCATTATTTATTGATTTTAACAAACAAACCCTCCTGTATGGGAAGCTAATAAGAAAATATACTTTTCTTTGTTATTTTTCTTAAGTGATAACCAGCACCATCCCATTTTGCTCCCTTAATTTGTAGGTTAAGAAAGGAAAAGCCCAGCTTCTGATCTGTATTCTGAGGATCACTTCAGCATATTCAGCTGCTTAAAGACTTTGTGCAGATTTAACACCTAGGGGATCCTCCTCTAGGCTCAAATGCTGGTTGGACTTCTCTGACTCCATGTGAAGATGATGCTTGCCAGCTCCATCTCACAGCCAGGTTGTCAAGCTCTGCCCATCACCTGAACTGCACTGGCACGCCGGCAGGGTCTCACCCAGGGCATGGGGAATAGGGCATGGCCGAGCGTGGTCTGTGCAAACACAGCCCTGTAGTTCTTCAGGCACAGGAGTCTTCACGGTGCCCTAGCTAAGGGCTCTCACCTCGAGCTGGGGGATCACCCTTGCCTCATCCTCATTCTGCTCCAAGGAATCTCTAGCACTGCTTCAGGGAAACACCTAATTTCCATCCAAGGACTTTTTTTTTCCAGCTGCTTAGATCCCTTTGCCTTGATGTTTACAACAATTTTCTAGAGGCTATTTGAACTGCCTGGGCAGCAAGTTCAACACAGCTGTCTCACCAGTTGGGCTGAGCAGACTTTGAAGACTGGTCTCTTCCATTAAACCATGTTTCTTTGAACAGGTCTCTGCGAAACAAAGCATTAGGTCCTGCTGCAATGTGGGAGTTACAATGAGTTGTAAGAACAAACCCCTTCCTGAGCCTGAGACACAAATGCTGAGCTTGCCAGGAATCAGAGTGGCAGGTACCTCAGGAAATGTCACGCAGGAGACTCAAATGTTTTTCAAGGTTTGCAACAGATGTGCAACACTTGCATGGGGACCGGGTACGTACAGGCCAACAGTATCATAGCAAGTGCCTAATTATCTTTACTGATATGGGCCCATAATATTTAGTTAAAATCTGCACCAAGGAGAATACATATAAAACTCCCCTGACCTTTTCTTTTCAGTAAGCTGTAGATGCTAATTTAAAATTATTTTTAAAAATCATAATCCAATTATATTTAGCATATTTGTGCTGACCATTATATTACATATAGTAAATGAAATCTCTTATCTTGAAGAAAATCCCCACACTATAAATCAAGCAACGAGTAAAAATATTTTCCCCAAAATGACATCCTATGCAACCTGAGTTTGCGTCTCTGCATGTAAAGTACTAGGATGAGCAAGACTGACAAGCATTATGAATAATTCTGTTTGACAGATAACAGTGCTCCCCTGTGTGTGTACAAGTATGTGTATGTTATATCATTTGGAAAAAGCGAGAGCAGTTACTTTATCAAAACCTCAGAATTAGCCCTCTTTCTTTCCTGTGTTTCCAATTTGGCTGTTTTAAATAAATAGTTAATACACAAGGACAACTTCTTCCAGAAGTTTCTTCCACTTTGCTACAGAAAACCTTTCACACAGTTGTCTCTTGTATTTATTCTATTTAGTACTATGGCACTGAACAATGAAATGACCTCATAATTATCCAGACTTTTTCTAATATCATTCATTAGCACTTACAGGCTTTTGGGTGATGGTTAAGAAATTATTTTCCATTTATCAATATGCAACCATCTTGGTACAATAAAAAAGCCACAGAGATGTCTGGTTGGTTTGTTGCTAAAAAACCCTAAAACAACTAGAAAAACCTTATCAGCCTCACACTATGCAGTATGACTTGAATAGCTTTAGTATTTCTATGCCAGTTTGAAGGACTTTGTACTAAAGTACCTGTTGCAAATGAGATTGTTACACAGCTTTGGCTTAGTAGCAATTTAGGAATTATTAATATTTTTGAGATCGATCACAGGATTAGGCTGTGTCATTATTAACAACACTTAATCATCACTCAGTTTAACAGAGCAATTCGATGGAATTCATTACAATCAGAATAGTGATAGATAGGCAGACAAACAATTCTGAATCAAATTACACACACACAAACAGACAGGTAATTAGTTCTGAACCAAATAGTACATACACATATACATACACAGGTTAGCCTGTGATTAAAATTTCCCTTTTTATGAATTTCTCACTCTTCTGTGTCAACATTCAACAATGGGCAGTGGGTAAGCCTCACAAATTCAGGCCTTCAAGTCCTCATGAAATCATTGACAGATAATGTCACAAAATCTACCCAGAGACACATCCCAGCTCAGAGGAGATACTGGGTCACACAGTCCCCAAGAGCTCTAAGCTCCCACTTTTGGATTGCTTCTTATAGGATCTCGAGATGATTGGCTTTGGTCAGTGTTCTCCCTTCTGGCTGCAGCTGAAGCGGTGAGTCATTCTGGCAGGCAATTCAGGCGGCAGCAGGTGGCCCAGGTGTGGCCAGAGAGTGCCTGATGCCCAAGTCACTGCACTTGCATCCAAGATCGCATCACAATGGGGCTTATCCTGAGATCTCAGAGTGGCCCGGGGCAGGGGGCTGCACCACCACAGTACCTAAACCATTGAGAATGACAGGGGGTTTTGTCCTCCCTAGAATAAAGAAAGATGCCAATAGCACAAAACACTCCAACAAGTGTTTATCTGCCCCTTTCACTTCTTGGTTTCCCAGTGTCAGGAACAGGGAGACAGTCCCATCCTGTAGACGTCTGATCCAGGGAACTTCTGCCACCTCTCGGCCTCCTCCCTGTTACGTGGTGCGGTGCAGCACAAGGAATCAGAGCAATCCACTGAGGTCATTCTCGTAATGCTTTGGACTTTATGGGATGCGTTACTGGCTCATTGTTTTAAACTTTCTGCTTTCGGGCAGTTCAAAGCAGCAGGGGATAGTGAGCGCAGAACGCCTTTTCCAAGATTCTGCTGGCTCTTTTCTGTTTACACAGTTTCTATCACACTTATCACAATGGCATCTAAGCACTTTTCAGTGTTAAAGATGACAATTACACTGACGGCTTTTCAAAACCTATTGAAGCCTGCCACCGGTTGGCACAGCTTTCTCTCAGCTGCTAGATATGGGCTATGAGATTGCCAATAATTTCAGAGGCTGACAGACCAGCAGTGTTTCAGCCCAGGGACTACCCAAACGTATACCCCTTTGGCTAGTGTCTCTGTCTGTCAATTAAAAGATTTAATCTCAGAATGCTTCTACATGCCAATTTTAATTGTTGTCAGAAAACTAGTGTGTGTAGGTGGAGATGCATAGCTCTGTTACAGCTTACAAGATAGCAGACCACAGTAGGATAAAGTAGGTGAAATGCCAGATACCTGTGGAAAAATTATGATGGTATGCAGCTGCATTGAGTTTCTATAATATTATTTGAACATGAACAAAATAGACGTGGCAGGACTTTATTCTTCTCTTCATTACACCTGTCTTTCAAAAATGACTAAAAAAATTAACAATAGCCTGTTAGCTACCTTATCAAATTGTCACTCCATGTATGTTAAACAAATTTGTCTTTGGGGAATCTGAACCTTTTCATGAAAAAAAAACAAAGAGAACTTTTCCTTCTCTATTTACTTCATGTATCTATCATCCCTGTACCTCAGTAATAGTCTCCCAGCGCCATTTAGAAAGTATGAAAAAATACCTGCTAATCAAAATGCTGTTTTCCAAATGCTGTCCTTGGGAGATTCTGAAATGTCTAGTTACGGAGTTAAGAAGTTCATCTTGCCATGTAAATTTATGTATGAAAGCATTCAAAAATCACTCTCCAAAAAGTTAATGATCCAGACAATGACAAGTTAACCTTCTTCACTCAGTAGGGTATAGAAACATGAGGAAAGCGGGGTTTTACTGCCATTGGGCTATTGTCGTAGCTGGTATAAATTTGCATGGCTTTATGAAATCCACATATACTTTCAGGATTTGAGGATCTACAGTAATAAGTTAAAATTAGATACCCCATTCCAGCCTATCTAAAATATAAGCTTACATAAAAAACCCCAACCAGAATGATAACATAAACAAGATCTAATATATTGGTATGTATATTAATAAAACACACTGGATAAGCCACTACAGGTATTTTTTTAGGCATCTCAAAACCCAAATAATATCCTTGAGCCTTGAATTATTAGGAACTTCTCCCATTCACCACTATGATTCAAACCTTTTTGAAAGTGGCTGTGAAATGACATCGGCCAGCTCCCTCAGCCCTTGTGGGCGTATCCTGCCAGGCCCACAGTCATACGGCAGTTTGCTCATCTATCTATTTGTTAACCTGTTGTAACCCATTTTTTAACTTGGTTTAGAGTTTTCCTCTGTTTACAGATATTTGTCCACAGCAGATTACTCTTTGGGTAAAGAGACTGTCTTTTGTTTCTTCTGTTTCAAGGCCTTCCCCAGGAATTGCATCAGGAACCAAGGCTGTTTACTGAGGACTCTCGATGCATCACGCTGCAAGATGTCTGAAAGACACCTGCTGCTACAGGGAGGAAAATAACAACTTCATTTTAAGATTTCAGAATGCATCTAAAGCTGAAACTAAGACCAAGAAACAGAAAGTGTATCGTGGCTATATTTTTATGTAGTCCATGCAGCTGCAGTATAATCTTTGTAATAAATTATATTATACATTAAATTAATGTATTACATTTTTCACAGAAACCAGACAAAATAAACTCAAGGGAAGTTTTGTTACCAGATTATATGAAACTAGAGTTCCATCTTTGCTTTGTCATCAAATATTTCCAAATTCTGTGAGGGAAGAAAAAGAAGAAAAATGAATGTACATATCCAGAGAAAAATCTTATTTTTCGTTAGGCAGATTTATGACCTATGCTGTCCCTGAAATGGGGAAGTTCAACCTTCTCAGCACTTAACATATGCCTACACTCTTGGTAATGCTATGGTTTTCAAAAATGTCCTAGATATGTCACCCTCAAACATAATGCCATGAACTCTCATTTGTTAATCTGAATTAATGAGCAGATGATGTCCGGCTAAGGCTGCAAAATTAATAATCATACATTGTTAGGGATGATCCACATACACATACATATAGTGTTTTCTTAGGAATCAATCTTTAACACAAAAATTTTCTATGTTCTTCCTACATATGTAAGCATTGCTAATGTTTTTTAAGGTGTGTAAGGATAAAATTTTGACTAAGCAGAGAAAGTGCAGCTACATTATCTTTGTGGGGTTTTTTTCTTGATTTTTTTTTTTTTTTAGTATAATAATTGTTGACACCAGAAACAACATGTTTTGTGATATTTTTGTAATTTTATTTTTATAGGAGCAGAAAGAATTTGAATATTTGTTATTGAATATTTTCAAAGAATAATTTAAAACACTACTAATCCATTTTAACACTTCTACAAAGCACATGAGATTTACTGAGAATAAATTAAAAATGTATACCATGTTTTCTTCTACTCATCCATGCTGTTCAGCTCCTGAAATTCAATGCTTCCTTGTGGTAGAGGGATATTCTTAGCTAATTTTATATTTTAATTATAAGCAGTTGTAGCAAATGAGTATTTCCTGGGACTTTAAAGATTTGTCCCAAGAGAAGGGACACAGAACCAGTGCCTGGAGACATTTTTGTTTAAATTATAGTGCAATTAATTTCCTTCTGTTTTGTAAAATAGAAATTGATTGAAATATTTAAAGAAATAACCATTGTAAAACAGTAAAAAACCCCAGATAATTATCTATCTGAAGATAAATATATAGTGCTATTTTTGAAACAGTTTCTGAGGATTATCATTACAGTACTTTTCTGCAGTCTAAAATAGTTATACGTAAGATTATTAAAATTATATTGCTACGTTATGTATCTTTTGCTGCAGAATACACAGTTATAACGGGAACAATCCCTCAGAAGTATACATTTCATATTCAGATGGTGGGATGGTTCAGTAAGGCTAGTCTAGTTCAGATTAACAGATACAGAACAAAATGTACAACTCTTCTCGCAGGAGGAATCCTGGAGCACTAAACACCCCCCCCACCACCACTCCTGCATCTGGATTGCTTCACAGACTGGAGCTGCTCACGGAAGGTGGTGTGCAGTAAAGCTAGAGTCTTCTCCATGTCTTGTGATGTCTTCTTGACTGACACATCCCAACTCCTCGTATCCCTTTCCAGACTTCATCGCACACTAAGGGACTGTTCTTGAGCCTTTATTAAACACCTCTGTCATGGTCAAGAAACCCTGAAAAAGTACAGCAATGCAAAAGGGAAGCTGGTGATTCCTCTTGCCTTTTATCACTGCAGGTCCATGGCTGGGAAAGATTGTTTCTCAGGGAGATAATAATAATAATAATAAGGTAGTATATTTGTTAATACCTGGGTGTTTTAAAAGGTTTATTCACTTCCAGCTCCTTTGAAGCAATTCCCAAAATTTAGTTTATGAACCCATGCCAGTATTTTAACCCTTCTGAGTCTAGGGAAACCTCCTTATGATAATAGACTTGCTTTTAATTGCAGTGCTGGTTGCATAATATTTTTCAGATAATCTTTATGTTAGAATACATTACGTTATTATTTTAACTTGAAGCCTATAGCTTGTTCTGGTTTGTGTCATAAGGAAATGATGGACAGAAGTGTTTTGACATGTCAAAACTGAGAGCTGTGAGAAAATGGGAAAAATGAGATTGTGCATCATCTAGAGTTGGATTGATCTGGTCAAAAAAGAAAAAACAAAGCAACATAAATAAATCAAAATGTGCTTTTTTAATTCAAATGTATTGCAAAAATTTATATTTCTTGGCTTTTTGTGTTCCTTTCAAAAACACTTTCTGTTGTAGCTTTAAGAAAATTAACTCAATAGTCAAGGAATTTTTTATAAAACTTAAAAATCAATAAGAAAAAAAAAAATCATCCATCAACACTCAAGAATAGTCAGAACAGCTAAAGCAAGATTTATCTCCCCTCCTCCATCCTCTTCTCCTTTCACTGGCCCGTGGTACCAGTAAGTTCAATAAAGCAGGATGTGTTGGACCAGCCCTCTGAGTGCTTTGTTGAATGGACAACGGGGCTGAGGAACTGGCTGCCAACTGTTCAGTGAGGGCGCTGGTGGTTGTTCCGCCTTTGCCTGTGCTGCAGGGATATTTTCCTCATCATCCAGGGCTCTCTAGATTTTGTCGATTGTATTTCCTCTTCATCATAGTTTGGGGATAAGACACTTGGACTGTAGGACTCTCTTTGCCCATGTCACAGGTTCTCCTATAACTTTCCATGCTGCAATTCTGAAATTAAACCAATGGGCAAAGGGTTAATCTTCCCCATAATTAGCAACTCTCCATCTAAGCACTGGCTGCTGTTAATTTACTATGTTTAACAGTTAGCTAGTGTTTCTCCAGGGAGTCCATTTGTGTGCTTTCCAATGCATATTATTCACTATGTGTGTGAATATGTGTTAAGGGTTTGGGGTTTTTATTGGTTTGGTTTGGTTTTTTGGTTTGGTTGGTTGGTTTTTGTTTTGTTTGTTTGTTTGTTTTTAATGTAAAAATCTCAAAACCCAAAACAAACACTAAAATTACATATGTTTTAGAAATCAGAGGTTTTGCAGCTTGTTTCTTCAGGCATTCTGTAGAAGTCTATGTTACACTGACTGAGGCCCAGCTTCAACACATTCACCAAAAGCTCATTAAATATATATATGTGTGTTACAATATTACTGAAAACAGATATGAGGGCAGATTTGATTAAATGGAATATCTTAATTCTTCACTAAAGTCTGGCATTTGAAGCAAATTGCCTCATCTCCAAAGGTACAATTATGTTTGATATCTGTGAGGGAACAGCTTTGGAGATACAGTTTGAGAAGAAAAGTAAATCTTGTTGTTAAGATATTTTTAGGTCTTATTGATGAAGGTCCCATTGTAGATGAAGAAAGGAGAAGAAATAATAAATCAATGATGTCCAAGGGGCAAAAATGCAGGAATGCAATATATTTTTTCACATGAGCTTCGGTGCTGTTGAGAGAATAGATGTTGAAGTGATATATCTCCTCTCATTCATAAATCTATCTTTTTAGGGCTTTTCTAAGTTATCTAAGTTTAATTTATTCAATTTATCGTGAGAGTTGTAAATACATTTTAAATACTTAACATGAGGTTTTCAACTTTGAGAGATCTATTTTGGTGATATAAATAAAGAATGTAGGTGACCATACTAAACTCTCTTCCCCAAAACATACTTTATCAGGATAAATTATAGATATTCAAATCTGACAAGTTTTCATTAATTTTAAGAAATACCTACTAACTTGTAAAGAACTTTTATGAGACCATAGTTCAGTAGGTATAAATCAGGACAGTTCTAGTGGAACAATGCTGATTTATGTTATGTGAAGTTATAGCCTATGGACTTCTCTTTCTAGTTTCACTCTTGCAAAATTTTAAGTACCTTCAATTTCCACAGAAATCAGAGCTAGTTAGGAGGAAAAAGGATCTTATCAGATACCTCAGTAAGTTGCAGAAATGAACTATTGACACTACAGGCTATAATCCATGGTAATAAAAATATTATTTTGTACTATCTTGTATGGATGTCACATCATAGTTTAGAAGGTAAAGACAGTGAGTTTATAAATCTGGATTCTGTTGCTGGCTGAGTCATTGATCTACTGCTTTTCTAGTGCAGAGAAGATTGATCTTAACAACGTTACCAAAGTCCTGGTCATCTCATCTCAGTGGAAACAACTCCCTTTATGTTTCTACAGAAACCAGGATACGTTACTTCCTCAGTGTGGCATGAAACTGCATGCTGGAGCTTAGAACATTGCTATAGGTCTTACTTAAAGGCATATCTTCTATGAGCTTAGGCAAGTTCTTTTGTTACTTCATGCATTTATCTGTTTATGATGTTCATGTCCATGGAGTATGAATAATTTCCTCTGTCTATATGTCTGCACATTCTCTATCAAAAGAGGAGATTAATCTCAGCTGAGAGCTCTTTATGCTTTTTAAAAATGAAAATGCTACAGAATAATTATTTTAAGTGGAACTAATTGCATAGGTACAGCAATAACATCTCCAGATGACTTTGTTGTTGTTGTTGTTGTTGTTTTTTCCTAGTGTGTTACAAAAGATGAGTGTGTTTACTCATTCTGATTTGCTTCCTGCAACTCCTGTTCCTAACTAACAAGAACATTAATGGATTTTTTTTTTTTTTATAAAAATAATAATTTTCAAAAATGGAATTAATGAATGCTCACCATGAAGTCCTTCTTTAAAAAGATATAGAAGCCTTTTCCAAGGTAACAATTACATGATTTGTGCAAATCAGACAATAAACTTGAAGTACCAAACTCAGTTTGTTCATAATGATTACTAATTTCTTTGGAGCGCTATAAGTGAACATGACTATTTTTACCCTCCCTTAGCTATATACTTGACCTGTGTGTCCACCAGGTCAACGTGCACACCACTATGTAATAAATTGCCTGACTTACGTTTAACCTGCTTATGTGATCACATTATATATGTGTAGATTGAACTGACTAAAATTCTCTTGAACAAATAAATAGGTTTTTATTACAACAGCAGGGGCTACATCTGCCATTTTCAGGGTGAAATACATGTATAGAAATAGGGAATTCTGCATTTATCATGTAAAACTGGTAGTATCCCACAAATATATCTTACTACAAGCCAAATCCTTGTCTTTTTGAAGGCAAAGACAAAATATTTGTCATAATCAAAGAACATGAATCACAATTTTAAAATATATTCCATGTAAGCAAATTCAGCTAAGAGAAGAAAACAAAGCTTTAAACTTTTGACATTTTTTTACTTAAGAAAGTTGTTAAAAGTGCTTATTTCTATTTTTATCTACTTGAAATGCTTTTCTGACATTTTAATTTCTTTAACAGAAAGAAAATACACCTTTTTAACTTAATTCAAGCTTGTTAAGAAAACATAGAGACTAATTTCATTGCAATTGCAGTCACCCTGTCTCATTACAAAGTTCAAAGCACGTAAAATAATTTTAATGAAGGAGATTGATAGTCATATTGCAAATGACAGCATGAACATTTATATTTGTTAATAAAAATAAGTAATACAATTTAAATGTAATTTTACATTGCCAGCAAGATCTTTATTTTGAAAGGTTGAAAAATATTTTTGTTATAATTATTGAGTTCCTTCATCTGAGACCAACAACTTCTTGTGTTAACTATTATAAAAATACATAATCAGAGCTTACAATTTATTTTCATGAAACAAAACACAGTAAGAGGAAAGCAGGCAAATTGTATACTTCAAAACCTTTGGTATAGTTTGGGAGAGTCAGAAACACAGTACATGTCAGAACATAGCCTGGTAAAAATATTAGATTAGATTGAATTTTATAATTCCTTGAAATATTTTTTCCCAGCATGTAAAAACCTTTTTATTTTATGCAGTTCTCACTAGTTAACTCTTCCTTATCTACAAACAAGTAATTTTTACTTACAATGCACTTTACTTTCATGAATTTTGCTTTGCATATTATAAAATAAAGGCATATTTTCTATAAAAATACATTTCTAAGCTGTCTTAGAAAATATGGTTCTAATGGTTTACAAATGGTGAGAGTTATTTTCAAAAATGAAATAAAGTGCTAGTGTAGTTATGGATAAACATTTTAAAAGTCCTTGAATTTTGAAAAATGGTATTTTATAATGCACACACACACAAACACACAAGACGAATTATAATGACAGAATAAATACATCTCATTTTGTACATTCTGGGGGTCACTTGAATTACAGTACCATGAAAATGAAAGTATATTAGAGATGGATCCTAATGTAGGAAAAAATTTCAAACACATATCCAAAACAAACATAACTTTACTTCTAGGGGTTTTTTTTTCACATCTGTCAAATTTATTCCATACTCCTTTAGGCATCATCATTTCTTCATGTCTAAGCTCACTCTCTTAATTACACAAATATCTGTTGAAAAGTAAGGATAGTTAGTGTCTCATTTCCTAAACCTATCAATTTATGGGCATAAATTTTTTAGAAAAAAATATATTAAAAATCAGTGACCAGTAATAGCTAAAGATTACAATGAAAAATAATACTAGCCACAGAATTTCATTACTACTGTTGAAAGAATTTGGGATCTTCTCATACCTAAATATGAGAGAACATGGCTGATTCAGTAAAAGGCTTGGCAGATCCCCTACTTACATTCTTTACCCACTGAAAGGAAGAAATACACTTGGAAAATACCTTTAGCTTTTGGAAACTCTTTCAGAAACTCAGAAATTTAGTTTTTGTCATTATATGACCAACAGCTTCTAGCACAACAGAGTCAAGGCAAATGAGTGTACAGCTGCTACTACAATACTAAAGTAATAAAGACAACTTTTTATTTGGATATTTTTTTGAAGCAGGAAATTATTTTTATTTGCTCAGTCCCTAACTCAAATATGCTTAAGAGTTAAATTTCTTGATTTTGAAATTAAGCCTGTGAGTCAAAGGGTACCAAAAAGAAACTATTTAGAGCAGGGTCATCTTTTGCTCTAGGCTAAGCACCTGCAAATATGAAGTTTTGAACATATATAAAGAACTCTGTATGGCACGTGCACTGGTCATAGCTTTTCTACCGATATCATATAAAGCCCTCCATACATTTGTAGGGCAACTTTAAGCATAGAAATTCCAGCACATACAGCAGCCCTTTTCAGCAATGAAGAATGCTTCAAAACCGATTCCTTCCCTTGTGCTCCAAGGACAGTTCTTGTGTCCTGGTCTAGATCATTACACAGATGTAGAGAGAAAGAAATACTACTCATCATTTACAGGTATCTGAAATGCTACGTAAATATGAATGGTTCAAGGCACATTGCAGAACCTGGTCAGAGAATCAATTACATGTTTGAGTTGTAAAACATCTAAATATGTCTTCCTGAGTTTTTACCCTGCTGTACATTCTAGAATTGCCAATTTACTTGCTTTTTATGATCTCAAAGAGAGACTGGGCTCATGCAGAGAAAGCAATTCTGATAAATACACATTTCTCAAACTGCACTGCCTTATAAGCCATCAAAGCAATTTGAAAATCAATTTGATGTTTGACAGGGAGCCAGTGTATTCCCTTCAGGATACAACTGACATGCTGAGGCCACTTAGTGAGAGACGAAAATTCTGATGATACCATTTCTCCAAAGTTGGAGTATCTGCAGTGTTTTCTCAGAAAGATCATTGAATCAAATATGATAAGAGTCTAACCTAGAGGTCAAAGTTCAAAACATTGGTAGCTTTAACATGTAACTTCAATTGGCACAGCTGTTTTCTGAGTAGATGATACCACTGCATTCTCTTTTTTTTTTTTTTCCTGTCCTTACAGATGTGATAGGACTATCAAGGGATGTAATGAAGCTCTCACAAGTTCCCAGTCATTCTTTATTAAGCAATAAGCATTAGCAAACTGGAGAAAAATTTCCTTATTCTGTTGGGATCATTCACTGTATAGATACTTTTAAATCATTTCTGCAGAGGTGACTCAAAAGACTAATTTTTGAGAGGAAGGATTTTTTTTTTTTCCCTAAAAATGGTCAGATTATGGTATTCATCAAATATTTCCTGTTGAAAATATTGTTTTGTTTTTCTGGACTATTTTACATAGCTATTTTGAATTACATCACTGGATTTTTTGCTAGATCTCCAGCAACTCAATATTTCCACAGTTATATTAAAATCAGTGATATTACTTTGAGTTACCTAAAATGAGGTATAGACCCACTGTCTATGCTTTTATTTGAAAAGTTGCAGCAAGCATTTTAGTTTCGAAAGGAAAAGGGTGGCAATATTCTCATGGGTGACAAATATATCCATTTGGAGACATAGATTTTTACCACAGGCAAGAAAGATGAAATTTGTAGTATTCTTTTCAAAGTTATAGACAAGATAATGGTTGTAAATGGTCTAAAATCAGAACAAGTATATATTACTTCCCAAAAGACTTATCAATCAAGGATTGCTCAGGTGACCATTAGATAAAACTGCCCAAAATTTACAAATTTTATAGTTCAATAAACATTCTCTAAGGTTGATGAAAATACCTTTTTGAGAAAACTTTTTAATCACAAATGAACAAATTACAAACTTATAATTAGAAATTAACAAATTAACAAAAAAATGGAAAAGCTTAGAAAAGCTGTAAACTTGTCCTTATTGAAAATGAACTTAACTGTGGATGACATTGGCAGTATTAACAATATAAATTTATCATAGTCATCTGTAGATCACGGATAAAAATTTTGATGGACGCACTGAGACATGGAACAGGTATGGCATTTGTCCAAGGTCATGTGGGAGGTCTGCTGCTAGGAGTAGAATTGCTTCACTGTCCTATCCTTAATACTGTTTACTTTATCACTAAGTCATTCTCCTGCCACAAAATGGACTGCTGTTCTGGTAAAAACCATAAAAACAAGTAAGGATCATTTTGGCACCAGCTGACAATGAGGGTGAGTAAAGTATAGTGTGTCAGTTACTACTCTGAATTTCCTTTCAGCTAGACAAGCAGCATAATGCCATTTGAACTTCTGTTGATTTACTGATATATATTTCCTCCTATTCATTTCCCATAGTCTGCCATGTCATTTGGGTAATTTATTTCTTGAGAGATGTAGCTGTTATTACACTTGGGGATATCTAGCTGTATTTTTCTTTATCTTTAATGCTTCTGCACTTAGTTATGCTTACAGAACTCCTAGGAAAAACTGTCGTCCTTTGTCATAAGGCATAAATCTTCTTCACAAAGCCTTCTCGAAACTCCGAATACACTCTTAGGGAAGGGACCTACATCACTAGTTTAGTTATACACCAGCTAACATAGTTAACATTATAAGGCTGTGGCAACTGTGATTACTAATACTATTGTGATAGTGCCTGAAATGCTGCTGTGCAATACAGACATAGAAAAAAGATTTGTAAGGAGCAAACTGAGTGTGAGCAAATGTGTGAGTGAGTCAATTTACCTGTGGTGCCATTCTTCGTTCTGTCAAAAAGAAAGGAGAATGAAAAAAAGACAAAGCTTTGCTATAAAAATACAGTATAAAGCAAAGTGATCTGCATAATGATACAATTTCCTTTTAAGTACAAAGATTAGTTTGTTTTTAAGAAGTAATAATTAATTTTTATTTCCCCCATTTCTCAGACTGCATGCAGCTGCTTCCTCTTGCCTCTTCAAAATCTAGTGTCATTCAATCAGGTCAAGTTTAGGCCTGTAAATCAAATTATTGCTTTAGTAAGTCCTACTGAACTAGCTGCTTTCACCTTTTGGTCTTTGTCCTAATGCATTTTCAATGATCATGTTAATTTAGGTGAGAAGTAACTCATTCTGCTAGTGCAAATCAATGCAATTTCTTTTGTGTAACTTTACATAATGGCAGCCCAGTAATCAGTGGCGAATGAACAGAGTTTAATATTAAAAAAAATTGGCTAATACTATGACACCTTATAATTTCACACAAGGTAGGGGTGAACAAGAAGGCAAAGAATTGGCAAATCGTTTAAGTGGTGAGTCATCTAAAAAGGAACAAATTTGTGTTCACAGATGAAGTATAGAACTAAAATATGTGAGGCAGTTTGTATGGCTCAGAAATTAGTTTTTATAATCAGTGTTCTAATGCAAATCAATAACCTGGTTCTTACCCATTTACTTCTGTGAAAAAGAAATGTATTGAATACATGTATTCCATCAGGGAAAGCATATGTGATCCTCAATATAAAAAAAAATCAAAATATAAATAATTATTAAAAAAAAAAAAACAGGTCAAATCCTGAGGTATCTGTATGTAGAGAATTAAAGCACAAGTAGGCTCCACAAAGACAAATCTATGCAGTGGGATTTTTCATTTGCTATTTTCAGTGTTAAAGAACAAGACTTCCTAGCAGATCTTTACATAGGTAACATCACATGCTGTGCATAAATAAAGTTGAGGTCAGTAGGTCAACTTCCAATAAGAATTACAAGCTTAATCCTGTCATGGGAGAGCAGAAGAGAATATCAGTTGCACTAAATACTCCTTTCCCCATAAGGCAACTGGTAGTTCTCCAGGTAATAAACCTGCAATGTTATTAACTAGAGAATTCAAAGAAAAATCCCTGAGCAACTACAGAAATGGCAGCTACTAATAGCAATAATTCTAATGCTGAAATGCTGGGATGCTTACTTTTACTCCTAAATTCATGGTCATTTTTTTTGTTTGCTTTTGAGCTATTGGTGTTCAGCATGAAATTTATGTAGTTAATGAGGAGATACTATTCAACAAGCACCAGAGCAATGTCGTTTAGTACATTTTTAACAAATCGCAAAAAAAACCTCAAGGTTTAAAGGAAGAACCATGAGCATGATTTCTTATTATCAGTCACTGTCAAGAAGACCCTACATGACTACCAGCATCTGGGCGATTATCAATATAGCAGACTCAAACTGAGGGTCAAAACCTGACATGTTGCAAGTGAAGACTTACAATGGGAATTAACTGCAAGTTTAAACACACAAGGGTATATCGTATTTAATGATGAAATCTTGACATAAGGTATCACCTTCTTCTATCACCAAACAAATGTCACAATCTATTGAGAGAAAACCAAATGGCTGTTACAGCATGTAAGGAGGAAAGATATGATAGGAAGAGATACAATTTCTTCCTCTTCTCTCCACATTATGTTCTTTTTACCCTTCAATTAACATTAGGATAACAAAATGTTGTAGCACTCTTTAAGAAAAAAAACTTTTTATTCCGTGCCAGACTGGCTAGCTAGTTGCACAGCAGAAAGGATGGAATAAATCAAAGACCTCTTTGAGTATCTACCTATTTTTAGGTATGTATGTATATAAGCAAACTTTATTATTATCTTTGTGATGATATTAACAATGTCAATAAAAAACATAGACTAAGATTTAAAATCAGTATTTCTACTATGTTCAAGAAAGGAATAAAAGGTCTACCAAGCTGAATCATTTAGGGATAGCCCATACTGAAAAGAAAAAAACCCCAAACCCCACAAACCAGCAGAGTCCTCAGAATGGACAAGATACAGCAATGAGGAAACTTCTTTGCATCTACCCATGAGGTTTGCTGATAATATTTGCTTGAGACTGCCCTCCCAACATGGGCAAAACCTACCAGCTGTTTCCAAAGAGAATAAGTTGTTGGATAAATACCTTAGTAGAGGGTTCAGGATGAGAACTGAATTTCTTCGTTTTAATAACATATCTTCCATTTAAAACAAACCAACCAACCAAACAAACAAAAATTGTGAAAACACATATAAAAAATATTCATCCATCTCAATCCTAGGTTGGTTCAGTTATTTGGTTTCATTGATTCATCCTGGCCTAATTATTTTTAATATAGTGACAGTGAACAACATTTTCTGTGAAACAGCTGCTGCTGGAGTCCTTGCTAGCTAGCAAATTCAGCAGAAAGAGTGTGTGCCAGAACTGCACTGAGAATCTGTGTATGCCACGGCACGTCCATCTGCCACATGCAACACATGCCAGTCTCTTCAGTATGCACTGGGAAGATGAGCATGGAGTGTAGGGAAGCAATGGAATTAAATGTGGAATATAAATAAGACGTATCTTATATGATTACCACACTCTTTTTTTTTTTTTTTTTTTTT
>VXBL01002071.1:129255-152967 GCA_013400195.1 Aramus guarauna | reverse complement strand
GGAAGGCGGAAAGCAAGCATAAAGTCAAAGAGAATATAAAGCTTGGTCTTCTCTCCAATTATTGAACTCTTACATCTATCAGCAATAAAAAAAGAACTTAAAGAGAAAACATCCAAACCTCAGTGCTGATTTTATACTGTAAATCCTCTATAAGCACTTATGACAACCCCATTATTGCCAAGTCAATTAATCATGATTAATTTTATTACAAAGATTAACAAATTAATTATAAATGCTTAAACAAAGACTTTACAATGTTAACTAGTAAGCTTCAAATACCATCGGACATAATTTTAGGAAGTTAATCTGTAATAGATTTCTAGAATTAAAATCCTAACCCTTCTACAAACGTTTTAGCTTTCATAATAGAGATGCATTCTTACAGGAGGTGAATAAATTACAGCTGCTAAGAATTAAGTGCATGCACCTGAGGAGTTCTTAAGTGCATTTAATTCTGTGGCAACTCTGGACATACATAAAAAAAAGTAAATCCTCCTTTCTTTGCCACCCGCGCACCACTTCTGCTGCATTTATATAATGGAGACTAAGATGGATTGATGGTTTTTGCATGGGAGTAGTTTACACATAGAACTCACATTCTCCCTCCTCCCATCCTATCCCATAATTTCAACTTTAATTACACAATTCTCTTTTAGCCTTCCCCAGCTGTATTTTCCCTGGGTTTTTTTGACCATATTAATTATACTTTATGTCTTTCTTAGAGTTGATGTATTTTTAATCTTTTTTAAGAAGAAAATTCAAAGCTATAAAGAAACTATTATGTCTAATCACTAAAATGTTAATAACTTTTTACTTAACATTTTATAAAAAATATAAGCAAGGTGTTGGGAACTTGTTTCAATGTAAATGTCATTGGAGACATAATATTTTTGAACAAATTTATTTCTTCATAAGGTAAGTCATATTGATCATCACAAATCATGCATTGTTTCTCTTTGCCTTGAGTGTGTATTTCAAGATATAATTTTCTGCTAAGTCTCACTAGCAGAGAAAGAGGTAATAAGTAGACCTGACATTTTTAAGGGAATCGTAACTATCTGCATTCATACATCTAACTAGCCAGAACAACTCTCTTTTGATGGTTTCATCCAATTTCTCTAGTAATCTGTTGGTTTTGTGATATGTGTGACTGAAGTACTGCTGTTTCACTTACCTGGTAAACCAAGATTTGGTGGAGGGATCCTGTTTTTCTGGAAGACAAAATGGCTTCATATGAGGCATCACTCCCTGTTTTACTTACTGATGCTTGAGAAAAGAATGTATCTTCTTGAAAACTAATTCACATTGCTCATAGTACTGCAGATCGTGTAATAAACAAGTTGCCCTTCAGATGCTGAAGGCTTCCTCATTAAAATCTAAAATCACTTCTCTCTCTCCTTCTCAACCAAGACCCAGTGTGAATCATAATGCTTCAATTGCTGTGGTTAATATTCCTCTGATTAAAAAAGTGGTGTGACACACTTGTACAATGCTCCAACATAAAAATAACATTTTTTTCTGTATTTGTGTGACACAGTATTGGGGTGTTCATGTTAATATAAGTATAAACCAATTATTTTCTGCAAGTGGGAAATAATTAGCTGTTTCCTTGTGACCCTTCTTATTTGGAAACTCTTCCATATTATTAAGGAGAAGAGACAAAACACGAAGACAGATCAAAACCCAAACAAGTCCACCCCCTCCCCCCAATTGATTTTAAAGCCCTTTCATAATTGGCATCTGGCAGCTTCTTCTGAAAAATGAGTGAAGAGTCTTTGTCTTTACCCTATTTTTCTATAAAAACTAGATACCTGTGCAATTATCTGAAGACTTAACCACCTGGAGGCACCTTTAAATTCATGAGTGTATTTATTCCGGTGTAAAACTTCACTTGAAACTTAAAGTTCTGCTTCTGCCTTTGGCACCTGGCAGCTCAAAAACTCTCATCTCTGAACCCCACTGAGAACGGAAAAGTAGGAATTCCTCAAACTACCTCACTTGAAGGAATCAATCCAGCAAGTGTCACAAGGTGACACATACCTTATGTATTGTGGTCACACTCCAGAGACTGCTAGCTCACCTCTGAAAGATCAGTAAGAAATGTGTTTATATGGGGTCCTGAAATCCACAGATGCAAACCTTGAGCTTAAATCTTGCTTCTGGGTGATTTTCTGCACTTATGAAAGAAAGAGTTCTGTGAGGAAAATTAGCACCACAAAGCAGCTTTTGTTAAAATGTTATTTCATATGTTATTCCATGCAAAATTTCCAATGGTTTGTGAGAGTATGTATTAAATGTTCACTTTGCCAACAACATGTATTATTTCTGCTAAGGGGGTGGGAACTGTGAACAGCTGCTTCTTAGGCGGATGTGTGCAATAACCCCAGGTAGAACTCTGACTTTCTGAAACACTCTGAAAATACAGAACTCTCATCTTTGCTGGAGAAAAGGAATAATGAAATGCAGGAAAAGGCTGTTTACTTTAATTCAACATCCTTTAGCTCCATTACACAGAAGCCCTTGATGTGCTTTAACCTGACAAATGCTTCATAATAGAGTAAAAATGTTGTCAGGTGTAATTATCATTCTTGATTAGGAACAAATGAGGCAATAACTATTTCTAGGTACAATAGAAATGGACTCATTCAGTGAAGACAATCTTCTGAATATGAAAAAAAAAAAAAATCCATGTGTAGCTTTAGAAATTCTAATTAATACTTAAGAAATCNACCATTTGTTCTTTAAAAACTTATAAAAAAAATAAAAAAAAAAAAAAAAAAAAAAAAAAAAAAAAAAAAGTCCCTTATTGATTGCTTAGTCAAATTCTTCAATTCCACTGACTTTAAATGGTATCAAAATGGGTACCTTTTTTTTAGATTTGGGAAAAAATAATCCCTGCATGCTCTGAACTACAGCTGAAAAGATTCCTCTCTGCAGCAGAGTTAGAAGCACAGGCTCTATATGATGAGTTCAGCTCAATTATGCTATAACTGAGTGAAGTCTGCAATGCGGACAAGACCTGTGTGGGGTATTCAGCAGTTCAAGGACTGAACCATCCAATTTACTGAAGATAATGAAATGTGTCATAATCATTCCCACTGCAAATGCTCATGTGGAGAGGATTTTTCATTGATGACAAACATATGGACTGACAAAGGGAGCAGGTGTGAAATTGACTTAGTTAAAGCAGAGCCTCAAATCTAGGCTAACTTCCCTTTGATATGTCAAACTAGTCTCAGTTCTGCCCTAAAAAAAATCACACAGTACTTAGGGTCACTAATAGTCATCATAATCATACTTAGCGCTTGCATAGGACTTTATGTTTTCAAAGACTTGTACAAATTTGCATTTCCATCTCATTTGTGTGTGGTCTTGCAATTGTTGCACAATTTGAGCATTGAAACTGTATACACTTTGAAGAGTGACAGAGTTTCATTTATTTATCATTTTTGGATGAGAAGGAAGGGTGAGGAGAGGGTTAGAAGGAAAGCTTGGTTTCAGATGGGAGCTGCTGGTCCCTCCTGTTGTCTGTCAGCTCAGTTTCAGCAAGAGCAAGAGTATCGAGTAAATGCTCTTTTCAGAGGTGAATTAGGAAGAGATATTGGTTTCTAATTCATCCTCCTCAAAATCATACCATACATCCCCATGGAGGGGAGGAAGATAGAGTGGTAAGGAGAGGTGGTACAATGCTACTTATCGAGTTGAACAGGGAACACAGGAAGTCTTGATATAAAAAACAAAAAACCCAAAACAAAAATAAAATAAAATAAATAAAATAAAATAAAATAAAATAAAATAAAATAAAATAAAATAAAATCTTAAACAGACTAAAAGAGCAAACCAGGACAGAGGGGCCAACTCAAACTTTCAGGAACTGTGAGCAAAATTAGTTTTATGATTGCACAAAGAAACTAGAATGTGGGTTGTCAGCTCCTTGCAATAAGACACAGATGTCATACTGAGAAAAAGGGGGAAAATAAGGGGAATAGGGCTTGTTGCTCTTACTGAGCTAAAGAAACAGGCAGTAGGAAGAATCGCTTGTTAAGAGAAACCACCCAATGGTAGCAGACATTAATTCACTCTACTAGCTGATGCTCTACCTTGTGTTTCTGTAAAATAAAACCTGGCATAGCAGTACAGCACACAGGGCCTTTTTGATGCTTCCAGCTCTTTGGTGTTCAGGTTAAATTGCTTATTTTGAATTGATGGACAAAAGGAAGCATAAGAGGAAGTGTGTTCATCCAGGAGAAAAAAAAATAAATAAAAAAAAAGAGAGAGAGAGTGAGGGTATAAGTTATATAAGGTAAAAAAAGAGTTAAAAATAGAATGAGGAGAGCAGAGCTAAAAGAATAGAAATAGGAAAGAGAAAGGGAAACAGAAATTAAAAAAGTAAGCGCAAGATAGAATTATAGAATAAAATACAAATCTGTAATAGGAAAGAAATAGAAAGGTTAGAGAGAAGCTAAAAGTAAAAAGCAGTCATTTATATGTCTAATCTACAAGCATTCGAAAAGAAAGGGCAAGAAAGTGAAAAAATAGAACACATGGCATGTGATCGATAATATTAGAGTATTTTTTTTTTTAATCTATTTCATCAGTGTTATAGCATATTTATTTTCAATACAGATCTTGGGAAAGGTTCTTATTCTATAGTTGGAGGTTTTTACAGGCAAAAATCCTAGGCTATATTTTGAACTGTTTTACTCTCGCAGAGTCATATTTGACTGGGTCTGAATAAAGGAGAAAGTTATGAAACATTCATGCTTACAAACTGTGCTCTTTTCCACCAAAGAAGCTCCCAAACACTTCCATGACAAGTAATAAACCATATTGTACACAGGAATTTAATGCAATATGTGACAAAAATGTTTAGATCTAATCAGTTGTGATTTTTCTTTGTTACTGATTTTTCACTGTGAAAACTCATATCTGAGTTACATTCATTGAGGTATATAGGTGTGGAACAAATAGGTAGAATGAAAGTAAAGTGATACAGGATGTAAATGCACATACCTGTGATGTAGTCTCTGCCTTAGGTTGCTCTGAGGAAGCTATTTCTGAGTTTCTAAAGTGGTTTATGCACCGTGAGCTATGAGAGATATCTAGAGGAAATTTATCAACATTCTTTTCTTATGGTGGTGCTGTAGAAAAATATTTCTATTTTAACCTACAATACCCTATATAGATTTTTCTTTTTTTTCTACTGGATTCTGTTATACTTGTATCCTGAGGATTGGTGGGGGATTCATCGCAAAGCGTGACTAAGGCAACCAGTTTGACCATGATCAGCTCTGCTTGATATGACCAATGAATACAGCTGTTGAACTGCAGGGTTCTTTTTTTTCCAACTTGTGCTGGCCCTGGCTGGGATAGAGTTAAATTTATTCATAGTAGCTTGTATGGGGCTATGTTTTTGTGCCGAAAATAGTGTTGGTAAAACACTAACACTTTAGCTGTTGCTAAGTAGTGCTTACACTAAGTCAAGGACTTTTCAGCTTCTCATGCCCCACCAGTGACTAGGTTGGAGGTGTACAAGATGTTGGGAGGGCGCACAGCTGGGACAGCTGATCCCAACTGATCAAAGGGATATCCCATACCATATGATGTCATGGTCGGCAATAAAACTAGGGGGGAGTTGGGCACGGGGGTTGTTGCTCAGGGACTGGTGGGGCATTGGTTGGTTGGTAATGAGCAATTGTTGTCATTTGCAACACTTGTTTTTGTTAGGTTTTATTTCTCTCTTTGTTATTTTTCCTTTTTTACTTACATCATCATCATCATTATTAATTATTATTATTATTATTAATATTTTATTATTAAACTGGTTTTATCTCGACCCATGAGTTTTCTCACTTTTACCCTTCTGATTCTCTCCTCCAGCCCACTCTGGTGAAGTAAGCAAGCAGTTGTGTGGTGCTTAGTTGCTGGCTGGACTTAAAGCACAACAGTCCGGTGGTTTTGTAAGATAAATATTGGGTCAAACTTACAAAAGGTTATCCAGACATGATTCACGTGTCCGGTTTTTCAGTAGGAGCCTTTTCCAGCCTTACAAGAAAGTTGTGTTCTATGTATTAACCTATGTTTACCCATTTCGGTGTCATACATTTATTTATTTACTTATTGGCCAGTGAAGTATGAATGTGGAATAGTGCTTTTTGAAATTAGTTCTGAATAGGCTTGCCAAGGCAAGGGGATAGAAAAAGTCATTTGCAAGCATCAGAGCGAGTAAACACCACCTTCAGTGCAGCAGAGATGCTCCTCAGTAATTAGAGCCACTAGGCTTACTGCACTAAGAGACGGCCAACTGGCAAAAGGCCTTATTTTAAACACAAACAACATGGTTGTAGCTGCATCAGGCAGCAGCAACACAAAGAGCTGGCGGGTGTCATACCTTTGCTCAGCAGAGGGGACTCCATCTGAAGGGCAGTGGGGATAGCTGGTAGCCTGGGGCTACCCATGCTCCAGCTGACTCTTCCTCCAGCCACAGTGGGTGAGACACTGAACTCACCTGAGCTTTCTGCGCAGGAGTATTTGCACAGTTGCCTTTGAACTGACCCCAGGAATATCCCCCTAGGAAGGTCAGTTTGAATGGAAAAGCTGTTTTATCTCCCACCTTGCCCGAGGAGGCTGTCCTGCTCAGCCACAGAGCGTTATCGTGCCTGCTTTTGAACCTTCCCCTACATGATGTGCTCCTCTGCTGCTCTCATTGTCGCAGTTCTTGGAGAGAATTATGTATTGCAGTGACCTTTCGTGTGGTTTTTGTAAACTCCTATGGGCAGAAAAGTCCTCTTCTGCCTGTACTGTCTGGGTGGCACTTCTGTAGTAACTGCATAACATATCACAACTGAAATCAGTACAAAATGCCTCACATCTTTGATATAGAATACAACTGCTAAATATTAATGGAACAAACTAAGAGACTAAAATCTCTTTGTATCTGAGATATAGTCCAAAAATAATAACAAATAGTGCAATCCTCTAGTCACTTTGATCGTTTTCAGCCTTTTAAAAAATGTATTAAGAAATGTCATATAGTAAATTTTATCATCAGTCTTGATCCGATAAATCAAGCAATCTCTGTCAGAAACTCTGTATAGAGTGTCCACATGTAGTAGAGGGGATTTTAAAAAACATGAGAGGCAGTTTAAGCAAATGACTTTCACAAAATAGTTTCCTATATGACAGCTAAATGAATGGCACTAAAATATGTTAATTATTTTTCTTGTTTTTCAGAAAAGTCATAAAAGAAGTTATCAGGTTAGCTGTTGGTGACAGCTTGCCAAAATTAAAACCAAACCAGTCTTCCAGTGCCTAAAGGGGGCCTACAAGAAAACCAGAGAGGGACTGTTTGCAAAGGTATATAATGATAGGACAAAGGGTAATGGTTCTAAACTGAAAGAGCTCAGATTTAGATTAGATGTTAGGAGAAAATTCTTCGTTATGAGGGTGGTGAAGCACTGGAACAGGTTGCCCAGAGAAGTTGTGGATGCCCCACGATTGGAAGTGTTCAAGGCCAAGTTGGATGGGGTTTTGGACAACCTGGTCTAGTGGAGGGTGTCCCTGTCCATGGCAGGAGGGTTGGAACTGGATGATCTTTAAAGGTCCCTTCCAACCCAAACCATTCTGTGATTCTACGATTCTATGATTAAGAAAACCCAGAAAATCCAGTTTTGGCCACACCCCGTAATGTTTTCTCAGGTGGTAGAAGCAAAGTCACATTCTATATGTGACATTCCATATTCATGTTTGTTTACAGACAGACCTCAATTACTGGGAAAGTACCTTTATAGCCAATGTAGTTAACATGAATCTACAGTGTATCTTGAGTCTACAGCAGAGACTGGCAGTTAAGAATCACAGACCTGCAAAGACAAACCACATGCTTTTTCAATGCATCGTTCTCCTTCTCCTTCTCTATGTTGCTCAGTGTGGTACTCATGAAAGGCTGATCACAGATTGCATTCCTATTAACTGACTTAAAATCCCACACTATTCACAAGAACCCTGATTATCTTATCATGACCTGGACGAGGGGCTCGAGTGTGCCCTCAGTAAATTTGCAGACGACACCAAACTGGGTGGGAGTGTTGATCTGCTCGAGGGGAGGAGGGCTCTGCAGAGGGACCTAGACAGGCTGGATCGACGGGCCGAGGCCAACTGTATGAGGTTCAACAAGGCCAAGTGCCGGGTCCTGCACTTTGGTCACAACAACCCCATGCAACGGTACAGGCTTGGCGAAGAGTGACTGGAAAGCTCCATGGCAGAGAAGGACCTGGGGGTACTGGTTGATAGCCAGCTGAATATGAGACAGCAGTGTGCCCGGATGGCCAAGAAGGCCAATGGCATCCTGGCTTGTATCAGGAATAGTGTGGCCAGCAGGAGTAGGGAAGTGATTGTGCCCCTGTACTCGGCGCTGGTGAGGCCGCACCTCGAGTACTGTGTTCAGTTTTGGGCCCCTCACTACAGGAAGGATGTTGCGCTGCTGGAACATGTCCAGAGGAGAGCAACAAAGCTGGTGAGGGGTCTGGAGCACAAGTCTTACGAGGAGCGTCTGAGGGAACTGGGGTTGTTTAGTCTGGAGAAGAGGAGGCTGAGGGGAGACCTTATCGCCCTCTACAACTACCTGAAAGGAGGTTGTAGTGAGGTGGGGGTCGGCCTCTTCTCCCTGGTAACAAGCGATAGGACCAGGGGGAATGGTCTAAAGTTGCGCCAGGGCAGGTTTAGGTTAGACATTAGGAAAAATTTCTTCACAGAAAGGGTTGTCAGGCTCTGGAATGGGCTGCCCAGGGAGGTGGTTGAGTCCCCGTCCCTGGAGGTATTTAAAAGAAGGATAGATGAGGTACTTGAGGACATGGTTTAGTGGTGGGATGGCAAGGTTAGGTTAGTGGTTGGACTTGATGATCTTAAAGGTCTTTTCCAACCTAGATGATTCTATGATTCTATTCTGTGATTCTATCTTCACTTATTTTACCATAGCAGCTAAAGTTTCTACTTGTGTTTCTCCTAAAGTGTTAAATGTGTGAGTGAGAAAAAAGGGTGAGGGTAGGGGATGTGGGAGGGAAAGAAGTGATCAAAGATCAGTTTAACCTAGGGAATAACGAGGTCATATGAAAATACAAGTGCCGTTATGTATTCCTGTGTATTCATATGATGCTCAAAATAGTGTTTCTCATCATAATATTTCAAAATAAAACATAATAAAGAAGCAAAGAGCAACATAATAAAGAAGCAAGGACCTTGAAATATTGAGTTAAACCAACCACAGAAAAATCAAATCAATTGAAAGCCTTGAGGTAACTTGCATCTCTAATATACTGTATGTGCAAGAAAATACTATGTCTCTGGAGTTTCTTTCTCATTTGGAGTGATTCTGCTATTGTGATTTATTTGTTTTTCCTAATATTTCTCCAGGCAATGATATCACTGGTATATTTTTTTTTTCTCAGATAAGTGAATTCATTTCAGATTTTACCCCCAGAGGTCTTTGAGGAATCCCATGAATATATCAAAAGGAGGCTCCGCAGAAAAATCAAACCCTGCATTCTAAAAGATGATAAAAAATTCCTGGACAGATTTCAGTTATGTAAATCAGAAAAGTCCACTTGAAATCAATTGCATCAGCTGGATTCTGCTCTCTTTCTGCTTTTTTCTTTCTCTTTTGTAAAGTCCATGTTTTATTCTGTCCAGCTATGAATTAAGCCCAGTACAATTTTCTAAAGTTTTGTTTTTCAGCCTTCTGTAATGTCTTATGGAGCTTCTATAAAAAAGACATTGTAATAACATTGGAAGAAGTAATAGAAATAGGAAATACAACCCCTCTCCACAAACCAACACGTTTATATTTGTTTAAAGACTGTATTTCAATCTCTACTTTTAGCAGATAAATAAGGAGATGAGCTGAAATTGATTGATGCCATCTGAGAACAAAAGGTCACCTCAAATTTTTTATACTAACAAAAATTGCCAATAGGCATTGTACTGGAGTTATTCCTTACTGTCTTGAAGAAAACTCAGACTTGCGTCTGTATGTCGGACAAGGATTTCCTTCATGATGAGTAGCCAGAATCCTCTGTAGCAGCTAAAGGGACTTATGAAGGAATGAACAAATCTGTCTGGATAAAAAGATGACAGATTTTATCTTTAAATTCCCTTGCCTTGCCTTGCCTTGCCTTGCCTTGCCTTGTCTTTTTTTTTTTTTTTTCCTGACTTGCTGCGCTTAAGTATCTCATTCAATTATATTTTTTCCTATATAAAAGATTGGGTACTCATAGCCAGTTAAGAGTTGGCCTTTTTCTAAGAAAAAGTCTAGAATTGTCTTTCTGATGGTTCATTTGCGTCCATTTTCAAGGACTACATGAGGCCAGCTAAAATGTCTGGGACAGAGCTTTTTGGAATCAATAGGAAAATTCCAATTGTTTTCAGTTTTATGCTGCGTCCAAAGATAGGACGGACCAGCGGTGCAGTCTGGTAATTTCTATCCTTTTGTCCAACTGAAAACTTTTTGAACCACTAGTTCCCTAATGTCCCTAATCTGGAGACAGATATTTTACGTGTTGCAATAACTCTCCTTAATCTTAAGGAGAGGCTTAATCTAGATAAGGGCAATTCTATTAAAAACGTGAGGATGTTGCTGATTTAAATTTTGATTTAAATTTTGATTTAAATTTTACCTCTACCTGCAATGTGTTGAGATAAGCATGAGCAGGCTTTTCATTCATATTTCATGGTATAACAATAATTTGCTAATATATTTGCTAATTGAATCCATAACCCAACTCTTTCTGCTTGGAATTGTTCTGCAGATCACTTTACTTTTGAGTTCTGATGAGTCTTTTATGTATCAGAAGTACAGGAACAGTGCTACAAAAACTTTGAAGTCTCTTTCTGAACTCAGGCTGTTTTCATGCCAGCTGACTCTCTGGAGTTCAACCAGTGATCTGTAAAGTAAGAAGTTTTCCCTGTCAACTTCCCTTCCAGATCCAGTAACAATGAAAACATAGAATCATAGAATCATAGACATCAGACACTAACTAACTAATTCTAATTTTTCATTTTTCAGTCCCAGCTTATTCTGCATTCCAGACATTTCTCTTTGCCATACAGCTCAGAAATAAACTAAGAAATAAACTTTGTTGTCACTGTACAATGTTATAAGTACAAATAATGAGAACAAGAATGCTGAGAATTACATCACATCATGTGAAGAGTGAGTGGCTAAGAAACAAAGAAACACATAGAAAAGCATCTTAGATTGTACTGTTTTCTCTCCTACTCACAAATACATGATTCTGAAGCACACAGATTTTTTACAAGGGCCATTGTCATCTTGAGAAGGCAGGTTAGCTTAAGTCATGGCATCACTGAAGAATTTGCTCAGCACTGAAAGGATTTGCTGAAGTTGTGTCTATTTTACAGACTGTCCTGTGCTGGAGTGCATATACTCGTGTATGCTGGTCTGACATCAAACCATTACAAGGGCCACAGAGGAGCAGAAGTGCAATAGACTCTCCTCTGAACCATGAAGTAGTCTTAGAGGCGTACAAGATGGCATCAGAGTGGTGAACTTTCTTGGCATCCTCCCTGCTGCTAAGACTCATATCAAAGCCTCCCACACCAATATGGGAGAGGACGGTGAAATCAGAGACACGGGTATTCATTCTGACTCTTAACTTACTTTCATCTCCTTATAACACACTATGACTCTAAAAATCTATCCACAAAGCTAACAGTTGTTTCAATGTGTACAAAGAACCATTCCCTTCTTTTCCTTATCTCAGGCAGAGAAGTCTGTGTCAGGGTCAGGGGCTTTGTGTGCTGAACATATTCTTGGGCTGAGCAACACTAAAGATTTCCCTTCCACAGGGAGAATAATTCACAATCAGCCAGCTGCAGCCAGATTACATTGCAGGTTATTGATACAAGGTGCTACAACTGAGACCAGAAAATATATGGTTCAAAAAATCATAGATTTATCTTTAGTGCTTAGGGGAACAATCACACAACAAAATTAAAAACAAAACAAACCAAACCAAAACAAAACCCAACACATTTAATTACAAAGATTTTTTTTTAATTCAGTTTAGTTTAAAACATCATTTTCGTGGTTCTTGATGTACATATTGTATAGTTAAGTTTTTCTGTATATGACCATGATTTAATTATGTTTTAATTAACATGTGATAAGTGATATTCTGTGTGATATTCCTACACCTCATGCTTTCATGTAAAGTATATATGTTACTTATGAGGGCTTCTTCTAATACTAACATTTCTTAGGCTAACTGGTTAGAATGTCTGTCAGGGTCAGTCTTTAACTAGTGATCTGATATGAAGTATGAAAGAATATTCCTCAAGTTTGGGATGTTTTTAGTTTATTGTGGGCTTCTTAATTTGTCTTTGGTATCAGTAACTGTGATCTAATTCTTAATGTTCTCTGGATATTTCACTAAGAAATTGCTGGAAAATGGAAAAATGCCATGCATAATCATGGAAAGTAGTGTTAACCTAGAAATTCTCTATAGTTTTCCATCTTCCTGTCATAAAGATTATTAAGCATTAGAAATCCACAAGAACTATGGGGCCAACACCATTCCATTTTTTCACTGGAAACCTTGGCACAAAACAGGTAAACAATAATGAAATGTATCGATAAGAGAAAGATGGAAAATATCAATCACAGGGAACATGGAAAAATCATTTAGAAAGCTTCAAAAGACATTGATAAATGGACCATGTTAAAAAAACAATGGGATAAGATTGAATAGTCCAAAGTGCAAGATCATGAAACTTGGATAACAGCAAGGTTTCCTTCTACTGAAACTGAAAGCAAATAACAGGAAAAAACTGAGTGAATTAGATCACTATTGAGTTATAAACCACAAATAAAACAGGACTATGGAAAAGTAAACATGGTCATACAAACATTAAAATTAATAACAGATCTATAAGGATGTTGGAAAAACCTCTGTAGAAAATGATATATGATGACACACCAAGGAGGAAGTCAGAATTAGTAAACTCCTGGAATCGTTTCCAAATCAAATTTTTATGAGTCAAGTAGGCTTGGTAAGGTTTATTTTCAAATACTGAATCCAATTGGTATAATCAAAATTTAGAAAAACTGAAGTTCAACCTTAGGAGAAAAACAGAAGAGCTCCTAATATGACTTCTTATATGGAACACTTGTTATAGAAAGGAAACTAAAGTTTGGCAAAATGTAAACTGAGAAAGGATTTTGTTGCTCTTGCATTTATAGATGAAGGGGGGCAAGGGGTGGATAAACATTATAGGTATGTTTAATGGAATTTGGAAGTTCTTTTTTAAACAAAAAATTGTTAGCAATAGGCTGAGAATTATCAGGTATATTGGGTTTTCCAGGTTTGGTAGTGAGGGTGGGGTACAGGAGTGGTTTCTGTGAGAAGCTCCTAGAAGCCTCGCCCATGTCTGAGAGAGCCAATGCCAGCCGGCTCCAAGACGGACCCATGATGGTGGTAGCACCTCTGGGATGACATATTTAAGGAGGAAAAAACCCTGTGCAATTGCAGCTGCAGAGAGGAGTAAGAATACATGAGAGAAACAGCCCTGCAGACACCAAGGTCAGTGAAGAAGGAGGGGCAGGAGGTTCTCCAGATGCCAGAGCAGAGTTTCCCTTACAGCCTATAGAGAAGATCATGGTGAGGCAGGCTGTCCCCCTGCAGACCATGGAGGATGATGGTGGAGCAGATATCCACCTGCAACTCAGGTTGCCCGAAGGATGCTGTGACCCTGTGGGAAGCCTGCAATGGAGCAGGCTCCTGGCAGGACCTATGGACCTGTGGAGAGAGGAACCCACACTGGAGTAGGTTTGCTGGCAGGACTTGTGACCCTGTGGGGCACCCATGCTGGAGCAGTGTGTTCCTGAAGGTCTGAACCCTGTGGAAGGGACCCACCCTGGAGCAGTTCATGAAGGACTGCAGACCGTGGGAAGAACTCACATTGGAGAAGTTCATGGAGGACTGTATCCTGTGAGAGAGAGGCCATGCTGGAGCAGAGGAAGAATGTGAGGAAGAAGGAGCAGCAGAGAAGTGTGATGAACTGACCACAACCCCCATTCCCTGTTTCCCTGTGCCACTGGAGGGAGGAGGTAGAGAAATTGGGAGTGAAGTTGAGCCTGGGAAGAAGTGCGGTGTGTGGGGGAGGTGTTTTAGGATTTGGTTTTATTTCTTATTATCCTGCTCTGATTTGATTGGTAATAAATTAAATTATTTTCCCCAAGTTGAGTCTGTTTTGCCTGTGACAGTAATTGGTTGAGTGATCTCTCCCTGTCCTTATCTCGACCCACGAGACTTTCGTTATACCTTTTCTCCCCTGTCCAGCTGAGGAGGGGAGTGATAGAGTGGCTTTGGGGGGCACCTGGCCTCCAACCAGAGTCAACTCACCACAGCAGACATCAAAAGAATGAGGTTGGGGAAGATTGATTAAGATTAATGGTATACAAAAACTGAGAAATTTCATAATGGAGGTTGGTATTGAAAGGAAAGGATGGTACAGATTGATGGTCCACAGAATTAAATTAATGGAGGTGGTAAATGAAGAGATCCCTATATTTTCACATACTGAAAGAGTCCTTTAAACTTTGTTACAAACTGTATTTGTTAAGTAATCAGATGACAAATTAAGCATATTCAGATTCTTATAGTATCTATACTATTAAGATGGATCTGAGTTATTTTTCTACAGTGAGAAAACTGAGCTCAGAAGAACTTTTTCTTGAATGAACAGAAATGTTTTTTCAGCAGTGACAAGGTTTAAGTTTTCTCTCAATCTAACTGTAAAAAAGTAATTTCTACTTTGGAGCTGCAATAATGTCTTGGCTGGTAGGATGACAGGGAACATGAGCTTTCATGTCCTCCCTTTGTTTTTTGCAGCACTGATAATGCTCTCTGAAGTTCATCCAAACTGTGCTGAGCCGCCGAGGAGCTGCTATTATTAATTAATTAAAAACATTTCTTATTTTTAATAGAGATTTGGAACTTACTAGTGTGATACAGCAGCAATTTCCCTGTAAATACTTCCTTGCAACATTTCCAGTCTACTAGGTCTTTACCGTTTTGTTGGGATTCTTTTAGTCATATATATCTGTTACTGTTTTCCAATAGAATGACAGTACTTGGCAATCCTATTTGTTGGGTTTTTATCAGTTAATTTTATCAGTTAAAAATTAATTAAAAAAACCTTGCACATTTTGGAACAGCATTTTGGAACATATTTTGGAACAATTCTGATTTCAGATATTAAGCTGCAAAAAGTATGAAATCTAAAAAATATGCTAATTCACAGCTCCATATAATACCAAACAAAACTTAGGGATGTGCAAAATATTTTACTGTGCATTTCTTAAAAATAAGAAAGCTTCTGCATATAGTCATATGTAGCAATGCATATGTAGCCCTAGCTACCGTTACTTCTCAAAAGAAGAGCATATTCAGTAATAATGGACATGCTCACTTTGCCTGATTCAAAACACATTTGCTGGAAATTAATCTGAAATCCATACGTCATAACTGCTGGGTTCAGGAAGGCATGTCAAGTAGCAGTAGACAGTAACGGGGTGGGGGGAGAAAAAATAAAAAAAACCAAGTAGATAAAAAAGCAGAACATCCGGAACAGAAAATAACAGAGCAAAGAAATATGGAAGAATTCTGGAAAAAGGGCATTAGGCAAGGAGAGAGATGTGACAAAAACTTTAGCAATCATTATGGAAGTTAGATTTTAATTATACATTGGAGACCGAAGCTCTAAATATTCATACACTGCACTACATATCCTACATCCTTCACCATCTTCTCTCTTGCTCTTATCTTAGCCTTTGTTGAATTCTTTGGAATTTTAACACTACCTTTAGGGTTTCAAAAATATGTTCCCATTTCTGAAATGTGAAGCCCTTTGGGGAAAAAAAAGCACAACACAACAAAAAACCACAACAGCCAATAAACATTAGATAGTCTCTTTCACTATCCTAAAACACAGATTTTCTAAACTACTTCAGACTGCAAGATCATTTCAAGGTACAATACATCTTTATCTGTCACAAATTGGCATAGCCATTATGGAAGCAGAGGAGATATAATGATTTGCACTGATGAAAATCTGTCCCTATGAATTTGATAGTTTCTACTTCCCTCTGAATAATATTTGAAAAAAAGAAAAATCTATATTGTTTTGGACACCCAATGACCTTGCTGTCCACCTTAATTGCCGCTGTAGACTTCTTTACTCCTGTCTGGCTCTTCGTTTTACTTCTACAGATGAGCCTTGTCATCTGACTCCCTTAAAGGAAACAAAGGATTTGAAGACTGACAACTAAATACATAGGTGTGGTGGGTTGACCTTCACTGTCTGCCAGATGGCCACCCAGACACTCTCTCACTCCTCTGCACCTCAGTGGAACAGATGAAAGATGAAAAAACCTCATGGGTCAAGATAAATGTGGGGAGATCATTTACTAATTACTATCACAGACAAAACAGAATCCACTTGGGGAAAATTATTTTAATTTTTTGCTAGTTAAAATATATTCAAGTGGTGAGAAACAAAACCAAAACCACCACCCTACCCTTCCTCCTAGGCTTGATTTCACTCCTTCATTCCTGCCTCCTCTGCCTCCTGCCTGAGTGGTGCAGCGTGATGGGAAATGGGGGTTGTAGCAGTCCATAACAATTCTCTGCTGCTTCTTCCCCTTCACATTTTTACCCTACTCTGGCATGAGTCCTTCCCATGGGCTGCAATCTTCAGGATAAACATGCTCTAGCATGGACTCTCCACAGTCAGCAGATTCCTTCAGGAAATATCTACCCGATCCAGCATGGGGTCCTCCACGGGTTGTAATGTGGATATCTGCTCCAGTGTGGTCTCGATGGGCTACAGGGGAATCTCTACTCTGGCACCTGGAGCATCTCCTCCCCCTCTTTCTCTCACCTAGGTGTCTGCAGGGCTGTTTCTCACCCGTTTTGTTCTCACTACTCTCTCTCACAGCTCCTGTGCAGTGTTTTGCCCTTTCTTAAATATGCTTAGCTGAGGGGCTCAGCTGTGCCCTGTGGTGGGTGTGCTGGAGCCAGCTGGAACCAACCATGTCCAGCACGGTACAGCCACCCTTGCAGCTCCCTCATTGCCAAGACATCGCCGCCTACGCCTAATACGCTAGGTAAAAGGTGTGAAGGGGTAGAGCAAACATACTGGTGCCAGAATGCCTCCTCAGCCTACTCCTTTGACAAAGATATTTTCTGGCTCTCATAAGCATAGTTCCTTTCTCTCCTTCATGTAGAGACATGTTTATGAATCTATTTAATTTTTAACCAGATTGTAATTTCTTTAGCTGATCACAAGAAACTGAAGATCAGTTAGAAGCCTTATGTTTTAAACGCCACATTTTTGGCAGAGCAACCAGGATACTGTAAAACTGAAGATATTCCAAGATTTAGGAAGCAGTGCTGCTGAAATTATAGTCAAAGAAGTGTCAGTAAATTAGTCTAATTAGTTCTAAGAAACTTCTATGACCTATTTCAGATCCTGTTAAGATCCTAGAATTTGGAGAGCTTGTTTTCATGGATTCTGTTCATCTCTATTCAAACTTCTTTGGAAGACTTACCATGAATTTTTCTTCTTAGTGTGAGTGAGCAAGAGAACTGTATCTTATGTTAATTAAAATAAAATCAAAGGAGGACTTGGCAGATAGGAAAAATCTAGGATCAACTTTTATGTTGCAAGCATATATCAGTTCTGGAAACTGCTTTATTTTCCCTAAGACACTACCACTGCTAAAATGAAGTGCCTTTTTTTCTTTTTCTTTTTCTTTTTCTTTTTCTTTTTCTTTTTCTTTTTCTTTTTCTTTTTCTTTTTCTTTTTCTTTTTCTTTTTCTTTTTTTACCTTTTCATAAGGAGAAGCATATGTTTCAAATGTACAATCCATTTAATTATCATGTCTTCAGACTTTCTCAGACAATGCTGAACTGCCTAGAATATACTAAATAACAAACAACACATCTTTCATCTTCAGCCATACTTTTCCTGACAGGTAGAAGAAGGGTAAAGAAAAGTATTTTTTAACAAAATAAGTAGTATCTGGTAGGAAAAGAGGTTTAACTGTTTCAGGTGTTAAGTATGTCTGTACTATTGGTTAACCATGATTCATAGCTTGCAGTCAAGGCCAGACTTGGGCATCCAGCTTACAAGACAAAAAATGTCATCAAAATAGTAAGCTTCAGTGTGGGCTTAGGTGGCACTGATGAAGACTGAACCTTCAGATTCAGCCCTTGTGCTTCCCAGCCCAGCAGCAGCAGTCTCAAATTCAGCTTTTTCTCATAACATGCTAAAATATTTTGACAGAGTCAATAATAAAGATAGAAAACATACAAGTTATGAGACATTGTATGCTGAAGACTAACCTTCAATGCTCTATTTATTTGGCAGAGTAGGTGTTTTTGAGACCTAAAATTGAAAATATTAAGGCCTCATTAATCTAATAAGGCAGTCAGTGTCCAAAAATGACAGGGAAGAAGAAAGAGATTGTGCGTAGACAAGATGGTAGTGATATAACAGTGCAATGTCTATTTTGGACAAAGAACAGTGAAAAGGGATTCTCTCATGGAAATTGCATACCACACGATCAACATTTTACTTTAAAAATTTGCCATGATCAAAGAAGCATAAGGCTCCTTTGAAGCTTTCGTATCAAAGCTCATTTTTTCGTGAAAATTTTCACCTACCAATCATCTACTTACACAATTTTGAAACAGAAGAAAAAAATAATCATGTAGAACACATAAGTGAATAAGTTGTGATCTGCTCACACAAAGAAATTTGAAAAATCCCCATTATTACAGAAAAGTACGCAGCATATTGAGAGAATCTGTGTTTCAGGAGCACGTTATCCTGCTGGGAATTAGCTGTGCTACACTTTGCAGCTTCTGTTACTGAATATGAATAGGGAGGGAGAACTATGGGGTGTCTATCATTAGTGCCTCAGCACCTTGTAGAATTTCACGTTACATAGACATCTATATGTAGAGAGAACATTACGGTAACTTTCATAGCATGTATCAAATGTTTTATTTCTTCAACAAGGGTATGTATTATCCTACAATGGGCATAATACACTATTCACTTTATTTCATAATGCATTATGCAATATAATCTTCTTCTTATGTCAGCTGGTGACTTGTCCATCTTATGTTAGACATAGCAGCAGCTGGTGAGCAGTACAGGATTAATGAGTTTTTTCTAAAATGTTTTGGAACTTCAAAAACATAGTTAAGCAAAAATAAGGAGCATTTTTATTCACATATGAACTGGAAAGAATTGTCTGCCATCACATTTGAGGGCTGACAAACTGCTACTTGAAGCTGATCTGTGGTTTTTGACATTTATCTTTGTATTGTGTGTCTTAAAATATTTTCTTTAGGTGTTTTTTTCTTGGGGGCCTGTACCAATTTGAATTTCCATAAAACACTTAAAATGACCTAATTTTATTTGTTTTATAGAAAAAGAAACACTAAAATATGAAGAACACAGTCAAAATTAGCTATGATTTTTATTAAACTCAGTGGTACAATTCCATTTGAGGGGAGTGAATAAGCTTTGGCTCATATAACAAACAATATGCATTCTCCTACAGCATTCAAATTTTAGTGGATTGCAACACAGTACTGCATGCTAATCAGTTAGGATATCTCATTAATTTATAGTAAACATAGACTATTGGTATAGTTTCATAACTGTCACAGAAAGCGTAGTTTAGGACAATGGTACATTAAATTACTTACAAGGTAGTATCTACTTATATTACAGTGTATATTAAACTACTCCGTGCAGACCTACTTGATACTGCTGCTGATGTGATAGGATTAGGAATGGCCCAGATGACCTCTTGAGGGTATATCTATTCTTATTTCTGTAGTAACATAGAAAAAGTAAAATTAATTATTTACTGTTTTCACAGACTTTTTTTTTTTCTTTATGTTTTTAAAACAAATATCACAAAATACCCTTTACTTGTCAAGAAAATGTCAGCCTAGTCTCAGTGCTGTCTATAAGCTAGCATGATTTCTGTTAGTTCTTCCTAGGTATCAACGCCATGAATTTCTGTGTTTAGTAACATAAATAAATACAATTCTTCCTGGTGATGCTAGTTTCTCTCTCTTATAAGTATCAACTTGTTTTCCAACTTGAGCTATACATTAGGCAATGTGTAACCATGATACCAGTTGAATACAAAAACCCAAAAAACCAAACCAAACCAAACCAAACCAAACCAAAACAAAACAAAACAAAAAGCCAGATTGATTTCCTAAGTTTACAGTCTCTAAGCTCTGGTAGATTCTTGTAGGTTATAGAATAGCTACATTTTCTCTGCCTTTTCTATGGAAGTAATTTTAGTGTTGCTTTGAAAGCTGTATTTAAGTCCCTATCTATACTAGAGAAAATGCCTATTAGCACCTTTCTAAAAATACTTAGAATTTAAATGTTTGTATTTTACAGTATACCAAACTGTTCTTTACTTACTTTAAATGTAAACTGTTTGGAAATAAAACTTATATTTCTCATAATCTTATTTTTGTATTTTATAGAATAAAAGCTAAAGTGCCTTTCTTAGTTCATTATATATTTAAAGCTTTCTGCTTCATGTCACTGTGCNGGAAATTGCATACCACACGATCAACATTTTACTTTAAAAATTTGCCATGATCAAAGAAGCATAAGGCTCCTTTGAAGCTTTCGTATCAAAGCTCATTTTTTCGTGAAAATTTTCACCTACCAATCATCTACTTACACAATTTTGAAACAGAAGAAAAAAATAATCATGTAGAACACATAAGTGAATAAGTTGTGATCTGCTCACACAAAGAAATTTGAAAAATCCCCATTATTACAGAAAAGTACGCAGCATATTGAGAGAATCTGTGTTTCAGGAGCACGTTATCCTGCTGGGAATTAGCTGTGCTACACTTTGCAGCTTCTGTTACTGAATATGAATAGGGAGGGAGAACTATGGGGTGTCTATCATTAGTGCCTCAGCACCTTGTAGAATTTCACGTTACATAGACATCTATATGTAGAGAGAACATTACGGTAACTTTCATAGCATGTATCAAATGTTTTATTTCTTCAACAAGGGTATGTATTATCCTACAATGGGCATAATACACTATTCACTTTATTTCATAATGCATTATGCAATATAATCTTCTTCTTATGTCAGCTGGTGACTTGTCCATCTTATGTTAGACATAGCAGCAGCTGGTGAGCAGTACAGGATTAATGAGTTTTTTCTAAAATGTTTTGGAACTTCAAAAACATAGTTAAGCAAAAATAAGGAGCATTTTTATTCACATATGAACTGGAAAGAATTGTCTGCCATCACATTTGAGGGCTGACAAACTGCTACTTGAAGCTGATCTGTGGTTTTTGACATTTATCTTTGTATTGTGTGTCTTAAAATATTTTCTTTAGGTGTTTTTTTCTTGGGGGCCTGTACCAATTTGAATTTCCATAAAACACTTAAAATGACCTAATTTTATTTGTTTTATAGAAAAAGAAACACTAAAATATGAAGAACACAGTCAAAATTAGCTATGATTTTTATTAAACTCAGTGGTACAATTCCATTTGAGGGGAGTGAATAAGCTTTGGCTCATATAACAAACAATATGCATTCTCCTACAGCATTCAAATTTTAGTGGATTGCAACACAGTACTGCATGCTAATCAGTTAGGATATCTCATTAATTTATAGTAAACATAGACTATTGGTATAGTTTCATAACTGTCACAGAAAGCGTAGTTTAGGACAATGGTACATTAAATTACTTACAAGGTAGTATCTACTTATATTACAGTGTATATTAAACTACTCCGTGCAGACCTACTTGATACTGCTGCTGATGTGATAGGATTAGGAATGGCCCAGATGACCTCTTGAGGGTATATCTATTCTTATTTCTGTAGTAACATAGAAAAAG
Source organism: Aramus guarauna (assembly GCA_013400195.1). Taxonomy (NCBI): domain Eukaryota; kingdom Metazoa; phylum Chordata; class Aves; order Gruiformes; family Aramidae; genus Aramus; species Aramus guarauna. Next base: position 130,972 of record VXBL01002071.1, on the reverse strand, counting down.
TAAAATTAATTATTTACTGTTTTCACAGACTTTTTTTTTTTCTTTATGTTTTTAAAACAAATATCACAAAATACCCTTTACTTGTCAAGAAAATGTCAGCCTAGTCTCAGTGCTGTCTATAAGCTAGCATGATTTCTGTTAGTTCTTCCTAGGTATCAACGCCATGAATTTCTGTGTTTAGTAACATAAATAAATACAATTCTTCCTGGTGATGCTAGTTTCTCTCTCTTATAAGTATCAACTTGTTTTCCAACTTGAGCTATACATTAGGCAATGTGTAACCATGATACCAGTTGAATACAAAAACCCAAAAAACCAAACCAAACCAAACCAAACCAAACCAAAACAAAACAAAACAAAAAGCCAGATTGATTTCCTAAGTTTACAGTCTCTAAGCTCTGGTAGATTCTTGTAGGTTATAGAATAGCTACATTTTCTCTGCCTTTTCTATGGAAGTAATTTTAGTGTTGCTTTGAAAGCTGTATTTAAGTCCCTATCTATACTAGAGAAAATGCCTATTAGCACCTTTCTAAAAATACTTACAATTTAAATGTTTGTATTTTACAGTATACCAAACTGTTCTTTACTTACTTTAAATGTAAACTGTTTGGAAATAAAACTTATATTTCTCATAATCTTATTTTTGTATTTTATAGAATAAAAGCTAAAGTGCCTTTCTTAGTTCTTTGTATATTTAAAGCTTTCTGCTTCATGTCACTGTGCACTTTTCCATTGAAAGTTAATTGAGATATTACATAATTTTGGAAAAAAAGATATGACATTTAATTGAAAACTGATTCTTCTTTATAATGACAGTTATGTATTTTACTTAAGATATTACATAGAACATTGTTTATTTTTCTTTTGCATACACACAAAGAATATATTGATCAAAGGGAGGAAAGCTGCAAACTTATTGTTGAAAAAAAATGTGTATACTAGCCAGTTTTTCAGCTGGTGTAATTCATCGCCTTCATGTGACCTCTACAGTTTCTGTCAGTGTTATACACCCACGCTGCTTTTCCTCACCTTTTCTTGTTTTATCCCTGCATATTGTATGTGTTATTATGAATGAAGTGCGGACCCTGACAGAGAACCTGGTACAGCCCATGAGAAAAAAAAAAAAAAAAAAAAAAAAAAAGAAATCCAAATTGATTTTAGTATGTTTTGGACCAGGCACTAGAACATCTTTCACTTCAAACCTCATTAGGCATTTTCCATTCTTCGGTCTGTTCTGCCTGCTTCTGTTCCTGCCAGTACAAAATGTCACACTTCCAAAGATGTGCAGCCATTTTAAACCTTTCTGTCACATGCCTTCAGCCCAGCACATCGTTTTCGTCAGATAACTATACTTTTCTTCCACTAATGATGGACTATATTCATAACTGGTGTAACTCTATTTTGGGTCACAAGGCTTTCTTTAAATCTAACATGCCTAAGCTATAGGCAGAGCCGGTAAATGCATTATATACAAGCATACTCTGACCTTGAATACCAAGTCTTTCACAAAATCTTCTCTTTGGTGCTCAGCATTGCATTTATCAGTGTCTGTGTTTAATGCCATTATATATAATGATATCACATAAAAAAAATATATTCTTAAAGAGTACACATAACATTTAAAGAATTATTCAGCATAAAATGACTTACTCTTACTTCTCTGAATTGTCTTATCTTTATCTAGGTTTCTTTGTAAAAAAAAAAAAAAAAAAAAATC
>VXBL01002071.1:114299-129211 GCA_013400195.1 Aramus guarauna | reverse complement strand
GGAAAAAAAAAAGCCCAGAAAAACTTCTATTGTATAATTAAAAATAAAATAAAATAATATTTCTAATACAAGATTTTTTTGTTTGTTTTGAAGGATAAATAAGTATTCCTATGGAAAACTGAATAAACAGCAGAATTCAAAGAATGAGGAAGTTATTTTTCTGTTATTCTCAGTTACAGTCCTTTTCATCCAATTTCTTTGGAGTTATTTTTCATTCATACTAGTATAAATATATATGTATACAGAGTAATTTGCTAAAGCTGCCGAAGTTACATAATTATGGAGCTAAATACAGCCCGCGATTTCAGAAACTGACTTGATCTAATGACTTCTGCAACATCTTGCCAAAGGATAGTGAAAGAACAAGGAAAGTATCCAAGAGAGTATTATTGGCTTTTGCGTACTTATGGTGTAATATTTTGTTAGGAGTTTAGGTGTAGGGTAACTGTGGACTTGCCCAGCTAAACAGTGTGCGGTAAAGGTAGATAATGTATAGCATAGAAGCTACTTTGAACTAATTGTCTATGTGGATTATTTTTGCATGAAGAAAGAATATATTTGTAAAACTAACTGAGTTTAAAGTGATTTATTCAACATGTGCTTGATATTTCCACACTGGAAATGAGCCTCCATTAGCACTAATACATCAATTTAGCTGTACAGGCAAATTCTCTGAGGATATGTGAAATTAGGAGTTTAAATTATATAAGAGGTTCTTATAAATTGAGGTCATGTGCCCTATAAACAATGAGGAGTGAGCTTAAATTTCTTCTTTCAACTAATTATCTTAGTTTCTTCAGCTTTCCTCAGCTTTCCTTGCCAACCACTTATTCCACAGCATTGTCTATATCTATTCTTCCAGACCTTTATATGTATGCAATCTCTCCTCGTATATATATATATTTTAAAATATATTATTTTTACGTCTGTATCTCTGTGTACATGTGTTTGTGTGTTCCCACTGAGTTTTGAGATTATAGCTACAACCATATGTGCTTAAATGAAGGTGTATTTAAGCTGACATATCCACTGTGGTGTCAGCCAGAGAACTCTGAGGACACCTTTTTCTGGGAGAGGTCACCTTTTATCTCACTCTGATGACAGCTATTACTCCAACTTCTTCAGTACACCAGATTTCCGGATTTTTTATTTTAAAGGTTCAGCGACATTTTTGTAAGCCAGTCACTCCTTTCTCCCCCACTATCTCTTAGGCCTTTCCTTTATATTTTACTTTATTTTATTTTATTTTATTTTAGTAAAATGAGACTGTGACAACTCAAATTTTATGCCAGGTACCAAACAGATTCCTGTAACATGACATCCTTTTGCAGTGCTAGCCAGCAGCAATGACATTTTTCTGTCCAACAGGAGGTGTTCTAATGATACACAGCAGTAGCACTAGTCAGAGCCTAAGTGGCAGCCAATGTAGCATCAGTCCAGTCACTTTAAATTAAGTTTGGATGGTGGATCAGTAGAACTGCGGAGCTTATGAGGCTGACACACAAAAGATTTTACATGACCACTTCTCTTTTTGATGTTTTTTTTTTTTTTTTTTTCCCCTTTTCAATTACGTTTGACTTTTTTAAATCCAACCGTGATACACAGGGTTAACTTAAGGCTTCTGGATTGCAAGATGGAACTTAATTGGGATATAGAAAAGATATAAAATGTGTGGAAAAAATGAACTAAGTCTGAATGGGTAGTTGGTGACAGAAGCTCAGTTGTAAAAGATTCAGATACAGGAGCTACTCAGAGTTTCACTGTTACCCAGAAAAACACTTGGCTTGACTAATGCTCAGTATCCTGGGGAAGAAAAGTGACATTAATATCTTCTTCTTAAATGAACAGCATTCTCACCTTTATTTCACAAGTCACCTTTATTTCAATTAAAAATATGCTAAAAATATGTCAGGTGGGTCTTGCAGTAATTGTGGTAGTATTGAAAATACAGTTGTATTACTTTATTTGAAGAAGGGAAAAAAAAAAAACCAAAACTAAATGAAAAACAGAACCACAAATTTTAATTGACCATGATCATTTACTATGTTAGAAGAACAGGTACAAAATACTACTGGAGCATAACCTACATTATCCTATATAAAAGAATACTGTGCACTTCTGCAACACATTCTGCTCAAAGATCACCAAAAAGTCACAAAAGGTATATATATGCAACACAGAGTTCTAAAGTATAGAAATGGGTTTTTGTCCAAATTTGCAGATGAGGCACCATAAATTATAAGTTTCATGTCACAAAAGGATTTTGCTGCAACAAGAATAAAACTTGGATCTCCAGATAATAGGCTTTACCAGGATAAACAGCTTTACTCTTCTTGGACACCTTTTCTTTTAGTAGTGAGACGCTTTCAGTAGTATATAATGAGCTACATTACCACTGTATATCAGTCTTTTCTGGTTTTTAGATGAACACAGTCCATTTAGAGGTGTGGTTTTTACTTATATAACATTTTTCTGTGATATGTCTTTTTGCCTATAAAAGAAAAATAAACAAAATAAATCCTCTCATTTATAACTAGAGTTGCCACTGCTCTTGCACACAGAGGACAAATGTATCACCCTGTAAGTAGGACAAGGAGAGAACTGAAGCATCTCTCCCTAGGACCAAAGGATACAAAACCAGTGGCATTTTGCTAGCCTGTTCTCATCACACTTGCAAGCACCTCACTTCTACTAGCTAGCTACGCAGATCCAATATTCTCTATCAGTGAGTGCATTTACGTGGATCCTTCAAAGATGCCAGCTTGGCTTTTCAAATGAAAAACATTCATGTATTTGAGCTTTAAAAGCCTTGCATAAGACCATTAATTGCCTCAGGATGAGGGATTAATGCATTTTGGAAGCATATCTTTTCCATCAGATCAGTTTTTAATGACTAATATGAGTCAAAATAATAATAAAAAACTCTACTGTTATTTACATAAAACACATATTTCTATTAAAAGTCTAAGAAGCACTCATGAGGAAGAAAATTATGGTACTCTCTGTTTTATGGAGCTGTACCCTGAAATTATTGTTATTCAGTCATTGCAACAAGAAAAATAACCAAGAATCATTCCTATGCAGTACGAGGAATACAGTTCTACGTTAGTTTATTAGGAATTCACAAGGTAAGCTAAACATACAAAAGTATTACAAGCAATGACATTAAATATAAGAGAACAATAAAAAAAGGAAGAGTGTTGAAAAGTTTCTAAATTGCAGGGTTTTTTTTATTTAGAAACAATCGTGCTTAGTTATATTCTCTTTTGTTCCATAGGAATTCCTACTAATTCTGTATTATTTCACATTCCACAGTGTGCAAAGGAACAAGGAAGGACATGTAGCTTTGTGACTCTTACAGAAGAATAAGGTGGAAGACTACATTTTAGAAACAGAAAAAACATATAGAATGGGAAAATTCACCAATCCCATCAAGTCAAAAATCTTTAGGAGATACTTCTATACTCATGCATTAAAGTCTGATATTCTCAGTCTCTTGAAGATAATGCAGTATAAAGAACTTCTATAATATAAAGATTACTTCAGGACTTGATCAATTACAAACAAAATTTGAGTTCTCACCTTTTATTGTAATAAACAGTTTTGATTTTATAATGCCTTTGTAGGGATCTAGGTATATTTACATGCAGACACACATCTACATTTACATGTGTACTTATAGTTTTAACACACTTGAGGAAGATTGATTAAAAAAGTCTCTGTGCTACAAAAAGAATGTTAATATGCAACTAGCGATGTAATGTGCATATAATAAATATTTAACTGCTATGTTATATTTTAGATGACTAGTTTTCATTCAGGTTTAACACTACAGATTTAGGACTATCACTCTCATGTTTATTTTATCTGGTAAACACCAAGAGTTAACGAGGTATTTGTACTCATTTTCTCTGCACATTAGCTTACTTTGAAAGGATATGTATAATACTCCACATATCCACTCATTATCTATATAGACCTTAATCCAAGTTGGCAAGAATATTATAAGTAAATAGTGCCATGTATTTTAAGAGACTAAAAATTCCAGTTAAAACTTGTTTAAATTGGTTAATAATAATTTAAAACAAAGAAAAAAGCAATTTTCCCCAACGCAGTTAAAAACAAAAAAAAAGTGAAGTAAAATATTAGTGAAATGAATGGTCCATAAATATTGAAAATAACCTCATTTTAATATCTGCTCACTTTTCCAACTATTTGAAAATAATAATATTAGATAATTATCACTCAAATTTGCCATCTAAGTAAAAGTATTTTAGTGTATACAAGGGAAAAACGTCTCAGAAAAAATTACTTGCAATTATTGAGCATTAAAAACCTGCTAAATAAAACCGGAAAAATCTGAGCCCGGAAAGAAGGGATATGGTCTTTTTTTTTGACAAAACCTCCAAGAATATTTTTAAATGCTAAGTCATTCTGAGGACAAGAGCAGAAAGCCTGAAAATGATCTTAATGTTAGGATCTTCAATAAGAAACATTATTTTTTTTAATTGATGTAATCTACTCACTTATCCATGAGTGTTGAAGACAGAGGAAAACAAAATTTCAACTTTGTTAATAATAGCCAGTAATTCAAATTTAGGTACATATATCATCAAGACTCTTTCCTTATCAATTTATTAGTTGAACTTCTATGAAAAGTAAAAGGTAGCTTGCTGGAGACAAAACTCTCTGTTGCCCCGTTTCCTCAGTGACTCTCACTTTAAGGCCTTGAACACTACAATCCTGTTTTTTTTCTTCTCTTTTGCTTGTTCCACTTTTCACTGCATGGAGGTTTTGTGCATGTCTGTTGACCATCCAGAAACATTTTTCACGAATTTGACACGTAGATTGCACTGTTACTGCCTTGTTTAGTATTTGAACAAAGAATCTCAGAACAATCTTGTCTCTATTGTAACTGCAATAGAATGATTTTAGAATTACGTGACTTCTCCTTTTTTTTACCAGGAAAACAAACTGCAAAATAGAATGATATTTCAAACTTGCTCTGCTCAGTGGGTACACTCATAAAGTAACAGGTGATGTAGCCTACTGAAAAGCACCAGGTCTTCATTCAGTGCCAAAGCATATTATCAGCATAGCACAGTCAGAAGTAAGAATGTTAATTCAGAATCAGGGATGTTAATGACCAGTTATCAGTAGTATAATATAGTCGTTTGCTACTTCCAGGAAATGGCTTATAAAATTTTAAATTCTTTTCTGCTTATGGCTTGAATCGGATGGATAGACAGTGTAGCAAAGTATACTCAGGTTAACATTTTTGTAATAAGTAGAATATATTTAAAGAAGCAAAATATGCTGTTGTACTTTCTGGAAAATTTGCACTTGTTACAGCTGTCACTGCTGCTGTAATAACAAAACAAAAAAATTACCTCAAGCTTTGACCACATTCTTTATTTCTATTTTACACAGGCTCAAAACTTAGCCATGTAACTAAAAAAAATTAGCTTTTCAGCTTTATAAGATAGGAAACAGTTTGACTAGAGACCCACTGAAATAATATGACTTACAATTTAAAATCTTCACAAACTAGATTTGAAGGAAGCAAAAAGTCTGTATTCTTACTTCCCCACCCCCCACCCCTTTTATTACGAGTCTTGTCTTATTCAAATGCATATTTTGTCTGTTTCGAGGGTGTTGGGTTTTTCCCTTCTACACATGAAAAATGTCGGAAGAAAGAATCCTCACTTGCATGGTTTTTCAACAAAATGTTGATGTCTTTCAGATTTTTGATTTTCATCTTCAGTAGAAAAACAGAAAAAAATACAAGCCATTTATGATATAGTTCACATGGATATACATTTTCATGTTGAAGAATCATCTTATTTCAATAATAATTTTGGCTTCCTGGTCAAAACCAGGACTCAGGACCATATATTTCATGGCAGTATTTACAAAGTAAACAGAGATGTGAGGTGCTAAACATATAGTGTGACCAAGGATATGAGATGGTTGAAGAAACTTAGGTAACTAAGGAATTGGTGACTAACATAGCCTCAGGTGACTCCAGGGTATAAGGAGACTAAAGTTAAAAAAATCCAGCCTTAAAGGCACCAAATTTCTTGACAATAATAGAAAGGAAGCAGGACTCAGTGATGTTTGTAATGAGCAAGATTAATTTTCTAGGCAAAACCCTAACAATGAGGAAATGAAAACAGCAAACTGCTGAAGTTCAAGCCCTTACTGTTTCATAAGAGATCAGAACTTTCTTATTCCAAACAAGGGTCCTGACCATGTGGCTTGTTAGTCACTTGGCTGTAGTTTAGCAGATTGCATCTGAGAGTGTTGGGTTTAATTTTTGTTGTAAGGAGAGAAAAAGAAATTTTGCTTTTGTTTCTGTTTTTATGGAATCAAACCTAAAAAACAAACAACCAAACCAAACCAACCAAACCACCAAAAAACCATTTAGAGTTTGCTTTGGCATTTGGTTGGTGTCTTTTTGTTTGCTTGGCTTTTAGGGAATAAACTTTACAATTATTCACAAGGACTATTTCCTTTGATAATTTCTTTTATTAACTTTTAACACAGGCAGCCTTATGAGAGTGTTTCATCTCTGCAACTCAGTTACTTTTATTTCTCACTAATTATCCCTGCCACATCCAATTTTATCATAAGTACTTTTGGATAGGGGCAGCCTTACACTTTATTCTCAGCACTAGTGTCTCCTATTCTGGAGTAACATGTTTTTGTGACACAGAAGCACTGAGTGAGGTAACCAGTCTTAGTGACTTGCAGTAGAGGATTCAATGACTTTGCGGTCTACATTGCAAATGTGCTTACCCTCACTGTTCTAGTATAACTCCTCAATATACTTAACAAAGAACTCAAGGCACTGTGTTTACTCTGGTAAAATTCTTTGGTTTTCCAAGTCAACACACCATTTATATCATATGTAGCATGACAGCTATGGCTAGAAGTGATGAATGCTGATCAGGTTGGTGCTATTCTGTTGCTTGAGCCACACAGTGCATTAAATAAATATTTTTACAATATTTTTAAAATGTGTAAATTATTTCCAACTTATTGTTACAGCTTTTTTTTTTTTTTCCATGAGTATCCAAACAAAATTACAGGCAGTTATATTGAAGACATGCATATCAAAGAAATTGGTTTCCATGGGAACCTTATCCACATGACAGTTTTCAAATGCTTTTCTGCTTTCCAGGTGACATTTCAGTAATTCTAATGGGTTTAATATTGCAAGTGGACATGAAATATATAACATAAAATGATTTGTTTGTGTGTGTATGTGGACAGAACCTAAGCAAACAGCATATTGAGTGAACAGCTTTTTCAACTCTATGGCTGTGACAGTTTGCCTGGTTATTGTAAACTATTCCCAAATATCTCATTTTGGGACACATCTCAATATCAGTTGTTCTGCATCTAAGTTTTAAGCACACATACACTTTTAGAAGGAAGAAAATTAGTTTCAGTATAATGCATAATAAATTCACTATACATTAAGGGATGCTTCGTTATGAAGCATTCACATCTGAAACCAATTTTCTTCCTGCAGGAGGAGGCAACATTAAGAGTGCTGAAGACTAATTGAGATAGCAACATGGCAACAAAGCTGGAAATCTGCACAGAAACATGGTAACTGGTGAACCCTGCTGCCTTGATTAGCACATTAATTACAAAGCAGGTGTTAGCGGACTGTGTTAATGGGCTGCATAAAAGGTCAAGAGGGCTTTGCTATCATTTTTTTCCGCATCAAATTATTGAATATGTATTTCACAGCTCTTCTGATTTGAATACGTCTGAGAAGGACTAGTTATCTCTGTAAAGCAAAGCCACTTTTTCCTTTTACTTGTGTAAGACAAGATGTGATTTTGAATGCAAGTATGTAGTAACACGCCAAAATGAAACAAAAACTGGGAACTGATACCCAAGGGGTGCACTGCTTTTATGTGAAAATCGTGCCAACGTGTGTTTATCTGGTCTGATCATACATCTCAGTGTGTCTCTCTGTAGCAAAGGAGACAATATAATAGCAAGCATAATCCTGAGATTATGAGAATAATTTTTAAATTTTTTTCCTAAGGTAGGTACTTAATGGGTCTATTATTTCTCTTACATTTTAGGTAAAACTATGCTTTTTACATCCAAATATTGAAGTTCATGTCATCACTAAGGAGAAAGAGATGCCTCCCCTTTCTTCCTGTTTAAGATTTGGAAGGCATGACTGCTTCTGGCTTGAAAACAATGGCCTTTCCAAAAGAGAAACTGTTTAAACAATTATTTAAAGAAAAGAGACAAGTGAAATATTTGCTGGAAAATTAAGTTACTCATTATCTTTATTTCTTATGTAGAATGGGCCACATAGTTCCACAGTGCAGTAAAATAGAGGGTAATAAACAAAGGAGATACAGAAGATGATGGTAATAAATGGAAGCAAAAGTTGGGGAAGTCCAAAAGAGTCAGAGCAAAGCAAACAAGTCACAAAAAAAAGATAAGCTTTTATTGAAATATATAATTATTTAGAACACAAGACTAATACTCATAGAGTCCTGGAATTATAGAATAGTTTGGGTTTCTCAAAGCCCCATCCAACCTGGCCTTGAACACTTCCAGGGACGGGGCATCCACAACTTCTCTGGGCAACCTGTTCCAGTTCCTCCGTGCCCTCATCATGAAGAACTTCTTCCTAATATCTAATCTAAATCTACCATCCGTCTGCTTAAAGCCATTATCCCTTGTCCTATCACTACATGCCCTTGTAAAATGTCCTTCTCCAGATTTCTTGTAGGCCCTCTTTTTATTATTTTATTATATTATCAGAGAACATCAATATTCTAAATCTAACAACTTCAGAGCAATAATTGCAATGTTAATTTCTAAACATTTCAGAAAAAAGCCCTTTTTTGCCTATGTACACTGTACACATCTTTCCGTTAATCCTGAAAATGAGAAAATCCATTAAAGATCATATTCTGATTAGATCTTTCTAATTTATCTTTATGGATGTCAGCGACTAAATATATGTCTTATGTTCAGGTCTCTTCACAGTGCTTGCTAAAGCAAAGCTGTAGAATTTGTAAAATTTTAACAGATCCTCTCTAGCATTTTTTCAGTTCTATCATTTCATGAAATCTTTATTGACATTTTCTTACAGATCTTTAAACACAAAGTCACCTCCTGAGTCACAAATATTCTGGTCTCTTGTCTTCAAAGACATCATTTGAAGATTGCCGTTTCTGTTCTCTAGACATAGAAGAACAGACCATCAAACAAAATGTTGTCTTTCTTCAGTATATTGCATTCTTGGTGTTGCGCCCTTCAACAGAAATACACACAGCTGCCCAGATGTTGGATATACCTTCCACTGCTCTAGAAGCTACACTTTGGTTTATGCTGAGGGCTGTTCCACGTGAAGCCACCATTTTTGCCAATTTCCCACATCAGCATATCATGTGTGAATGCAGAGTCCTGTGCAAGTTCCTGCAGATCAGTAAGAAAAAAAAAAAAGTATTTAAGAACTGTAACTAGCTGTGACTACCTTTCCTATACAGTAGCTACTATGGAGGATAAACAGAAGCACTTATTTTCTGCTGGATATCCCTACATACAAGGCACTGAAATTGCAGTCAGGGTGACTAATGCAGCTGACTGAAGATGGGTTACATGAATTTCATGGGAGGGGGAACTGAACACAGCATTTGAAGAGAAGATACTGAAATAAAATAACTCTTAGAAACCTTTTAGTGGTAAAATCTAGATGACGCACAGAGGGCAACTGGAGGAGGCTTTCACAGGATATGTTCACAGAAAGACCAAAGTATATCTTTGGTGCAACCTCTCTCGTTCCACAGAACGAACAAGCTGAACAAACATAGTGTTTGTTCTTGTTCTTGCCCACATCAGACGGGATCTGTGATCTTACGGGTTTGTTTATGTTTGATCACTGGATATTGCATGTACATCCCATATAGGAAACAGTTGTTTTATGAGGCTATAAATTTAAATAAAAAGTGTCCTGCATTCATAAGTGCTAGACAACAGCTTGGTGGTTTATTATACATGTACAAGTAGAAAAGATTTCTGAATCATTAATATGGATATCTCTTTACATAGCACTAAACCATGTATTTTTTCTCATTCTACAAAGCTTCTATTAATGTTTTGTTATGTTTCTTTCCAGATCATTTTTAGTAGCTTCAGAAAGACCTTAATCTATTCAAGGTGTATCTGTTCCAAACCATTAAAGAATTTTTTGGTTTGAGACATGACACTCTTATTGTACTTATAACTGGTTTTTTGTTTGGTTTTTTGGGTTTTTTTTTTTAAATGTGTATTCAGATATATTATCTGAACTACTGTCTTCCTAAGGATTCTTTGCAGAACAAAGTAATAAAAATGTTAATAACTATCCCAGCTCAATGACCTTCTTTTATATGTGAAACACACTTCAAATTTAAGTAAAGATGGTGGGACAATAAATAATTAAACTGCCTGAGGACAGTTTTCTAGACTTCATGCCCTTTTCAGATAAACCTTGAAAGTGTTTCTTTTTCTTAGAAAGCAGAGTAAACTGCTTCTGAAATCAGACTAATTTAATCTGGGTCCAGATTCCAGACTTTTAAAAGAACACATAACTAGTCATGTAATATATTTTTTTGTTTGTTTGTTTTTGTAGTGTATCTAAACATCCATGGCTCACATTCTCAGTGGTTTTGAGGGATCTAATTTTCATTAATTTCAGTAAGAGTTATCTTCCTAAATATTTATTGAGGCAGTGAAAAACAGCTAATCAGATCTCTGTCTCCAACTGTTTTTCAATGGGTCTTTAACTGGTAAATCACATAAAATGTCTGTTCTGTAAAAGTCAAGATGCTATACACAATCAACCTTTAATTTGATTCCAAAAAAGGTGTCACTAGAAAGCCAGCCATATAGTCTGCTGTAATTTGGCTTTGTTATGATATATAAATTATTCCTAGTCTATAATTGTTGATTTATTTCAGAATTCTTATTTCTGTCATTTCTTATTACATTTTAGGGGGAAAAAAAATCTGATTTTTTTCTTCCAAAAGAAAATTCTGAAACTCTATACACCTTGTTTATAATTTCCTAACAGAAATACTTCTCCCTAGGCTACCTTTTCTTTAATTGCAGAAGAATCATTAAAGACACTTGCCATTTGGGGGTTGGGGAATGGGGAGCCAGGAAGAGACGAATATTTTTACTGAGTGACTGATGCCTACTGAGGCAAACACATTGCCCTAGGCTTCCTCTGAATTCCAAGGAGTGAAGAAGTTTTTGAGTTCATGGGAACACCGAAGCACAGGATATCTGAGGTTGGAAGGGACCACTGGGGATCATCAGGTCCAACCCACTTGCTCAGGTAGGGACACTTAGAGCTGGTTGCCCAGACAGTTTTTTAATATCTCCAGGAATGGAGACTTCACAACCCCTCTGGGCAATCTGTTCCAGTGCTCAATCAACCTCACAATGAAAAAGTGTTTCCTTATGTTACCCACAAAAGGAAATTTTTATATGACCCACAAAACAAAATTTTCTCTTGCACTAATTATACCGGAAGCCTCGGGTGAACTAAAGGTGAACATCTAAAGCAGGGCTGTGTGTGAACAGCATTTATGTCTGTGAAAGAACTCACTTTTGATCTACCACAAACAGCCAAATAAGTGAGATTGCCATAACCAATTCCAGACCAAGACTGAAGACTTGTAAAGCTACATAAGCATTGGCAAACTGATATGTAATCTTACTGGTCCAATATAGTAGTTCTTAGAGATTAATATCTTCTGAGAAAATAATCACAGATTATTTCCTCATACTGGACTGTACATAGTAGTCTTTAATGTATCATTACTCACTATATGGAACACTGTTATTTTAAAAATTATATTACCTAAGTATATGTTTCAGATACTTGAGAGATTTCTTTATCAGTTTATCAGCTTCCTGCAATGGGAAGTACCTTTGTGACCTTAGTTGTAAAGCTTGCAGTTATAAGTTATCAGGGTGACCATTTAAGAATGCTGTAAACTCTGTCTTCCTCATTGGAAAAAAACAATAATTTTAAATTATTGTAAATTTCTGATCTGGAAATTATGCCTATAGCTATTGGGGTCCGAGGTGTTTCATAGTCAAAGTTTGAATTATTTAAAATTAAATTCAAATTAAAGTGCCATTGCACCATACCCGTGTGGATCTTGGTACTATCAGGTTTGTCAAATATGTCATTTAGAGTTTCCCAACCAAATCTGTATTTTGAGTTTATTCCAAAATTAGATAACATAGTTACAGCTGTGAGCATGAATATGATACTTGTATACTTGCACTTGTTTCTTTCTGCACAGATTTATTAAAAAAAAAAAAAAAAAAATCACTTTCAAAGCAACTGTTTCCCCCAGTGCATTCTCTCTTGTTCTGTCTTGCTTGCCTTACTACCACTGCCTGGTACTAAGTGAGTCTATCAAGGTCTCTTTGGTATCCATCAGTTCCAGTTTGATTGCACAGAAGCACTTGTTCCTTTTCAGTGCCGAATCAGGTCAACTGCAGAACAGCAGCCGAGTGATTGTGTGATTGACAAGCCTGCCTTTGGGATACTGGCAGACATGAGAGTACATTGGTAGAGGAGGCTTCAATTAATTTGATAGAGAAGCAGCACAAGCTTTGTCATCAAAAAGAACTGAGGAGCCACGCAATTTTATGACATGAATCTTAAGAAATAACCAGATAAATATGTACAATCTCAGAACCAATCTTTGGAAATCATTCCGACATAAATTATCTGTAAGAAATGCTGATCAGGGAGTGGTTTTGCTTCAAGCTCACTCCTGCAGCATTTATCCCTAGGGGTTCATTTATGATGGTCTTAAAGAAACTGCTCAGACAAGGTTAAAACACCAACTGGAGTTACAGAAAAGTTGAAGCCATTTCGGTACTTAGAGAGCAAGTTTGTTATTTACTTTGTGAGGTGAAAAAGGGCCAAGCTGCACTAAACCAATCCCTAGTGCTTTACATAAATAACATTTACACTTATAATCTGAGTCATTTACTGGCTCAGTAATTCTAATATCAATGATGTGACAAGTTTAAGTGTAGCTCTACAGCACTGAGTTGTAGCAAAGACAACCACATGCTAGCTTTACTTTGTGCACCGGACTGTAGTCTAGTCAGAGCAGATGGAACTATATGTTCAAGTATTTTTTAATTTTCTGAGGGATTTCCAAAATCCAGCCCTTCTTTTCCTTTGCCATTAGGCTGCAGCTATTTAAACAAATTTCAGCCTGTGTTGTAATATGTCCATATAACCCTGCAACATAGGCAGACCTGTGGCTATCCTGACACACTGTTTTCAGAACTCATTAGGTCTGATTTGCCAGACTACAGTGATGGTGACTGAATGTTAAGGTGGAAATAAGCAATATTTTATACAGCATTCTGATATATGCTGAGGTGTCTAGGTTTAAACAACAGGCTTGGTTTAAAATCGTATGTATCTCATATCTTCTTATACAGAAGTGTTTATCTCCGTGAAAACTACACAGTGTTTCCATGAAGGGTATTGATATTGAAACTTGGAAAATAATTAATAAAGTAACCTGATGCTGTACAACTTTGCCCTCATTAGTAGGTGCAATGACAATGTATTCGACTGCTGTCAGTGACAGACTTCAACCATTCAGGCGCATGAAAATCAAAACATTATGAAAACAAATGCCTTTTAGTTCCACCGCCTTTCAAACAGGGTTCATGCATCTCAAAGCGTAACTAGTAAATAGAATGGAGAAAACCTAGATAATTACAATAATAGATTCTCAGTTTTGAAGTACCTTGAAAGTCTTTCAAAAACTAATGATAATTTGAGATTAAGGAACTGTAAGTCTGTACCTTAGACTACTAATTCAATTTCCTTATGTATTAAAGTTTTGTCTAGTTCATATACTTCCAAACTATATCCATTTTGATATATATATATATATTTAAGATTGACTCTTCTAACAGTTTTAATTCTTTATTTTAACTTCCTGGGTGTGGCAAGATTATTACCTGGAATAACACATTCTGATAAAAGATAACACACTTTTTTAAATTGTGGAATGAGAGAGTTGTGGAAATGCCCTGTACAGGCTAGTGGATTAACAATGGACACAATTTAAATGCTTAAAAATCCTTTTTTCTTTTTTTTTTTTTTTTATTGTCACTATTGCAAACAAATGTAGGCCCTTATTATATCATCCATTTCAAACTGATACATATCCATGCTCCTGCTCAGCTTCATGTGCCAAAAGCCTTACTGTTCTGAGCACAGAAGTACAACCACTGGGAAAGTATATTATATTTTACAGTCTAAAATGAGTGACTGAGATCACTGACATCAAAAAAATGCTTGTCAAAGTCTAATCTTCCTCCTTCTCCTCTACTAAAAATGTATTTAAGGTTGGAATAGACTTTGAATTTCATGTTAAGATCAGCAGTGACTTCCTGTGGATGAACTGGAAAAGTCAGAACAGAGGTAGAAGTAGATCCTACAAAATCCTCAGCCCAAACAGCTCTCCTGAAGCTTATCAGAGCTCTTGCACAGTTACTGCCAGGTCATTGCACCTCCTGGTCCCATTCATCAGGCAGAATACCTCACAAAAGCTCGAAGGTGTACATTTTTATTTTGACTGGAATCATAACTTAAATTCTTTAGTTATTCATAAGAAGTCCAAAGTGAATACAGAAAAAGTGACATGTAAGTTAGTGATATCTGAGCTGGTTAAGTGCTGAGCTTGAACTCTGGTTACTGTTGAACTATGCTTCAAGATGGTAGCACAGGATCTGTCAGGAGGGTAAAATTGTGTATCTTTGATAGAAGATAAATATGCCTTCTGTAATCTATATTTCTGAATTCAACCCCCCCCCCCAAAAAAAAAAAA
>VXBL01002071.1:95324-114258 GCA_013400195.1 Aramus guarauna | reverse complement strand
AAAAAAAAAAAAACCAAAAAACCAAAAACTTCTTATCAGCTATAATGCTCTAAGTTTTTAAAATTTCAGGAGCTGTTTCCAGATGAATAAACTAGGTAGGAAGACAAAAATGTTTAAGGCATGGTTTCTAGATCCATTTGATAAACAAATATGAATCTCAGTTGAAGATTAATTTATATTTATGTAGAATGTATAAGTGTGTAGAACCTGAACAGTATGATAAATTATGGTGTGGACATACAGATGTTGGAGAAAAGAAAATCTGAGTACAGGTTTCAGTGTACATTTGGTAGATGTCCTTTGAATCCTGAAATTCCTCAAAGTCTGTGTCAAGTTTCTGTTAGGATAAAATATAGTACAGTAATTATTATCTTGAATATTTATGAAGTTAGATGAATTCAAGAATTCATCTAACTTCATTTATGAAGTTAGAATTTCAGAAGTGCTCAAAACTGCTCCAGTGTTCTTCAAACTAGTCAGATGCTGAGTTCAGTGGGACAAGCATGAGTCCAACATTGACAACATTGGGAAATTCCTTCAGTAATTATTTCAGAGAAAGTCTTATTAAGAAATTTTAATTCTCTGCTGCCACAAAAATCTGGGAAAACACAGCAACTATTCATTTCAATGTGGAGCCTAGAGGATAAGTACTAAGGACAGCTTTACTAGATTTTGCTTGCAATGAGTTAGATAGCTTAAATACAGCTACGTTTTTTTCTTCTGTAAATCTACTGGCTTTATATACTTCTCAGGATTGTCCTGTACTTCAACTCTTGATAATTTAATTGCATGCATGCATTTAGAGGGTTTTCTAAAATACTTTTTCTAATATACTTTGACTTTCATTAAATAATTGGTTTTTATATATAGTAAATTACATTCTCTTGTACCAAAATATTTCAGAAATTAATATAAATGAAACCAGCAATGTCTCTGAACATTTAAAGATCCTATATGAACTCTGAAGCCCTTTAAATTTCAAGAAATTATAATGCATAAGAGAGAGAACTAAAAGTCTGGTGCAAATTCCACTGAAGTTTTGTTTTTACAGATATATGCATATATGTTATAAGATATAGATAGATATACATATATGGAATACATATTTCAATAAAACAAATAAGTATTGCTGTGCATGATAAGAAATGTTCTGTAACTTAAGGGCTGCATTCTTTCCAAGCTTGCATGTGTGTTTACATTTAAAAGACACAATTTTATTTGACGTTGTTACTACCTTATATGGATTAAATACAACATTGTTTGACTAGTTAGATCCATCCAATGTACCACAAAATTTTTGAAAAAAACAAAACAAAACAAAACAATTTCCCCAATAAACTTTCTCTTCTATTTCATAATGTCAGATTTTAGTATATGAGTTTACACTCAGTGTTAAACTAAACGCTCTCATACCATTTATAAGCTAATGTAGAGTTTGTACATAAAGACTTTGCTGGATCCCCAAAGGATGGAGGTGGTTTACTTCCTGTCAAAACCAGCAACTCTCATACGGGCAAACAGACTTAAAATTGATACATGAAACATGAAGAATAAATCATAGAATGATAGAATGATAGAATGATAGAATGATAGAATGATAGAATGATAGAATGATAGAATGATAGAATCATATAATCACAGAATCACAGAATCACAGAATGATTGTGGTTGAAAGGGACCTTTAAACATCATCCATTCCAATCACTCTGCCATGGGCTGGATCATCTTGGTCAATATGGCCTTTCTGGGAAATGAATAAAAATGCCATTTTGTCTGGGTAGCTGTGGGTACAGAAAACTCCCCAAACTTGATAAATTTTGAAAAATGAAAAGTTTTACATGATCCAAAAATGTTGCTTTGTGGCTACCTCTCCTTAGCCATTTTTACCACAAGCTTACTGCTGTGTTGGGCTCGCTATCCAAGCACTCATAAAATCTTCCCACAATACATGACATACTCAATATAGAATATGTGTCTTTAGTGACGAATGTCAATATTCTTTCAAATTCAAATGCAAACTATGCTTTTATTGTTTACCTGAATTCCATTTCAAGATCTGGTTGGAGTCCTTTTTATCTGTGCCATTTGCCTCCATACATGTTTCAAAGTGGGCTGAGAATCATTATTACCTATAATGCATTTGTTATTACATAAAAAATGTCTTTTTTAAGTGAGCCTCATACTTAACTGTTTTCAGCTTGTTAACTGAAAAATAATAAACTTAACTTTTTCAAAAACTTTGTACATTTTTAGTTAGTTCTTTACAGCACAGGTTTTTTTTGTCCTTTGCCATCGGGAGTGAATTTAGCTGAAGGTAGGCTGAATGAAAATTATTTTGACATCTTTACTGAAAGAATTTTAAGATGCTTTTTGTCAGCTGCAATTATACTGTTGGTTAAGGAATCCAAAAACAATGGTCTCATTAGTAAGTGTTTCAGTAAAATCTGCCATCCTTTATGACAAGATATATTGGATGTTATAAATTCTCTTGCAGTCAATGATAGCTTTTGTATATTTAAAAATATTTTTTCTCCATGCATGCCAAAAATCCCTCACATTTTAGTTTAGATCATCACAAATTAAATTAGCAATTATCAGTTTAATTCTCAGAGATAATTTTTTTCATGTGATTATAGTGACAATGTGATTTCTGTAGGATGGAATAAACTTATTGACATGAATACCAAATACAGCTGTTTGTGTATTTCATATCTATGTAGAAAAAGTATACCAAGTGCAAAAACAATTTCTATTATCTTTATCTTACTCCAATTACTTTTACATACCCACTCTTAGCAGAATGAGTTAGCTCATGTAGACCCTCCACATTTTTGTTATCTTATCCACCTAGCTTGTTTAAAGTGTAGATGTACCCTCACGATGTCCCAAAAGTGATTTGTATAAAATAATTTCATCTTATGCAGGTGATGTATCTTTGTTGTAAATTAATTGTAAGAGACGATGAGTAGTTTGTTGGACAGAATATGTAAGAAAGGTAGAGAGATTTCTATCCTTCTTTAAAGTTACTTCCAGAAACAATGAACGTATGTCAGTGAAGCAGTGCAGGAGTCTGTATTTTTAGGTCCCCACCATAGAAAACATGCAAAGTGCTGAACATAGTGAACCAGGAAGAACACTTTTGGGGTTATTTTAAGCTATGAGTATTCAGCATGCTACAAAAAATCACTTAACACCTGCTGAGGCTGGCTCTTAAGAGTTATTAAATGAATAACATTCTCCAACTTTCCTCATCTTAAATCTGTATGTGGCTCAAAGCAAGTGCTATATTGCTGTACTTAGGCCTATTACAGTATGATTATTTGGAAATCTGCATTTGGAAACATTTACCAATAATAGATACAAGATTGCAAATATCATCAAAGATACTCATTTGCCTTGAATATACTGCAAATATCTTTTGCAGATTGCACTAAGTGCAGCAGTCAATGATAATCTGCACATTGTTTGGAATGGTATCATACATCTTATCCCTCAGACTGCACATTTTGTCAGGTCAATGAATGTACCTTCCACAGATAAGCTGTGTGGCCCATGACCCAAAGGGAATGCACAGTGAAAATGATTAAAGGAGTATCTTGTTACCTGTAGAGTTCTGCTCATGCACCATGTGCTTTGATAGCCATGGATAAAAAGTATTTGTCATCCTATGCCCTTTCATGAAAAGATGAATCCTAAAGGTTCTAGCATGTTACATGTGGCTGGCTAATGGTTTAATCTATTGCTGATTCTTGGTAGTGTAGTAAATGAATGCCAGCAATTGCAGGTGACATACCCATAAAAGCCTCATTGGACGCTTCTTGGCCTTGCCTGCTGCTTTCTGCCAGTTGGCCAGCCTATGTTTGGCCAGAACTTCCATGACCTCAGATAGGCTGTCACAGTTTATCACCCACAGACAACTTGGGTAATGACTGCATGGACAACTGATGCAATCATTCCCAAAGTGTCTTGCCAATCCTGAACTATCTCTCAGAGGCTGAGGGCAGCACAACTCCAAAGAAGCAATAATTATTGTCTCAATTGATATTGATATATTGGCAAGGGATGTGCTGTTTCTTCGCAGCAGCTTCTTGAAGAAAACTGTAAAGGTAACCACTCCATACTTGTATCATTAGTATTGAGTTTAATCCTAATTTCTTAGAAGTACTGTCCTACCCATCCAGTTTGATGTGTCTAACCAGTGGCAGCTGGAGTGATATGATGACAGAGACTGAGAAAGATCTATAAACAGTCCAAGATAGCAAAGGCTGTACACCAAAAGCATAGGCAGAATATACAATTTTGATGACAGACATCAGGAGCAGTGGCAGTAAGCAGAATGTTACTGTGACGTGTAACAGATATCACCTCAATGCTGAGCTCATGTCAATTTTTTTAATGAAAAAATTTAAATGAAAATTAGTTCTTATAATTTTTTTCAATGGCAGCCACTAGTGCACTTGAACATCGTGTTTGTGGTCTTGAGGGTTCTGTATGAAGACGCACAGAGGCTTATGGGGTATGTCTCTAACCATAGATTGCTCTAAGAATTATGACCTTTAAATGTAACCACTGTTCCATGATGGAGGAATAGGCTACATCAATGAATATTTGAAATGCCCAATATAATTTGGCATAAGGAGCAGGGAGCAGTCTGTGGGCCAGATGTTTAAAGTAGTAAAAACATAGTTCCTGTGCTAGACTGAACCTCCATTCTGTTTGGAATCCACATACATTTGATGCTGCCTGTTAATAACTTCACAAAGTGTGCTTTGGTGGACAATTTTTTTCTTGCTTATGACAGCATCTGAGTTCATCAGTTGCTCTGTGTTGGTAAATTGATTTAAAGAAAACATATCTGAAACTAGGACATTTATTGAACCTTGATGAAAAGCGAGTTGAGATGGTTGTGCTTCTTTCACAAGGTGCACTTTGTTGCATATCTAATTTGAAAGGCTTTCCTGCTCAGAACTGCTTAGATATATGTTACTTTGCTTTCAATTTCCTCTTCAGCTCTAGAAGATACATGACAAGCTTATATGCCAATACATGGTCTGGATACATAATAAGTTTCCCTTTGCAACATGAATGATATGTATTTTTCTCCTACAGTCAGCCTACAAATTACAAATGATATTGCTTTTGGTAAAGTCTTTCAACCATTGAATTCCATCTACCTTCTTGTTCTCCTTTGGAGTTTGTCGATCATAAATGCCATAAGAATATGTCTGCTGAATGTGAATAAGGCTATTATTCTGATTCAGGATCAAAAGTGTCATAGTTTTCCAGTATATGTTTTACACTTCACTTGTGCAAAAAATGACTACTTTAGGCAACATTGTCAACCACCACCTCTCTGCTGACAATACCGAGGACTTCATCTTCATTGCAGTGTTTTAAATTACGTATCTACACCTCATTTATTCTACCTATGCAATACATCATTATTTCTTTGTTGCTTCAAGCACTTGGTTTTTAATTTGGCCCGGTCTTGAAGACTTAGAATATTGCACTGAATGAGTTAATGCAGTTCTCTCTTTTTTTTTTTTTAACATAGTCAGTATGCAGTAACAGAACTAATGTTAGTGAATCTTAAATAATTCACACTTGTTCTGATTTTATACAATATGTAGAACTGGAATATGGCTAGACCAGGGAAGGTCCCAGAAGAACATTACAGAAAACCCACATCCCTTGAAAATCCTGTTCTCAGAAAAAGAAATATTCTGCAGAGGAAAGAACTCTTCTTCTTGCCAGGAAAAGAGAGAGCTTTGTTCTGTGCCAGGAGAATGGGCTGTCCTTGATAAACTTCCTCTTACATTACTTACACGTAAATAATAACCTGCTTTGATTTTGAATTTATTTCTTTTGACAGACAACCTGTGGGATTTGTGTGTGAAAATCTAGTAATAATTAATATCTTCACTACTGACGTGTCATTTTGATTAATTTCCTTCTTCCTGTACTCAAAGGCTGACTTCATGCTTTCAGTGTAGAAAATGTCTTTTCCTTTCCACATCCTGTCCTCCTGCAGCTTGCAGGATCTGAATGGGTTTAAAGTTATTACATCATGTTTGCTATTTCCACAATCAAGATGCATTTTAATTTCCTGGCAGGCTGTTTTATGGGAATTGTCACAATTGAAAAGGTAATGGATCCTTTTCTTCCTCTACTCCCACACACCAAAACAAAATGATCTACCTCTTAGAGAGTCTATTTCCTCATTTCCTACTGAAATTCTAGAATGATCATGCATTTACCTCTTACCTTACCTCAACTTTTTTTTTCTTAACCAAATCCCAGTAGCTTTTTATAGGATCAAAGCTATGAAATTTATCCTTGTGATTCATCTTAGAACTGTTGTCAGCCTTAGATCCATGTTTCCTGTCTTGTCTACTCAAACGATGAAAAATAACTGGGTTTTGTATTTAATTTGTAATATATCAGACATTTCATGAGCAGAACAATCTTAGTAGGTTTGAGACTAGGTATTGAGAAATTAATAGCGTTAGGTAAATATCTGAAATACACCCCTGCTATCTTAATTTATATCTTTCCCTTACAATGTGGACAAACATCTGAAATGTAATCTTCATACAGCAGAAAAGACTGCACATTGGGTCTATATATTGCAGTTCACATTCCTCTGGAAGGTCACAGACTAACACTGTGAAATTCCTTTTTTGTACTGTTACACAGTCTGAATTAGATGTTACATTAAGCGGAATGGTAAATAAAGAAATTTCTCCAGTTTAGAGAAATGATGGTTAAATAGAAGGCTATGAGATTCAAAAATATTAATACTGCCACTATACTGTCTGTTTATTCAGTAGATTTGTTAAGAAATTTTACTTTCATCCTCTTTCATAAGACAAAACAACAGGTTGCTGAAAATTAAGCATGTCCTTAGCTTTATGTAAATACTGGTTTGATTAAGGTATCTTTCCCAAAGCAGCACATTCTGGCAATAAGGTTTGCCCTCACCCTCATCTTTTGGTTGTTAGCAGCTCTTTTTGCTGATGTATGTCTAATTCTTTTTTGGTTTATAGCTGATTGAGATTACACACGGGAAAAAGCCTAAATCACATATTAAAACCAGATCAAGTAGTTGTTTTTGCCTTTTCTCTGCAGCTTTACCTATTTTATCCTTTTTTTTTTTTAAAGTAAAATGTTACAAAGTATATGTTTTCCTCTTTTTACATTAAGGCCATGGTTGTTAGGAGATAATGTATTTAAGCTAAAAAATCCTAATAACACAGACTTGTGATGAAAAGCTTGTCAAGTGTTTAATGGTGATGCTAAGCGATTATTATAATGACACTGCAAAAATGTGATCAAAGCCAATCACAGATACTTTTCCTAGGTCATATACCTCCAAAGTACTAAATTGTTAAATTGCTAGCCATTAAGCTCAATCCCATTCCTGTTTCTTTGCGCAGAAATAAAAACGAAGCATTTTGATGAACAACTCAAACAATGACAGAAACTCCATCAAAGTTCATCTGCAACAGCAATTTTGCTTTTCCAGGGGCAAATTTTGGTTTTAAACAGTCGTTTTGATGACAGTAATGATTCTGGTGCGTCTCTGATTTGGAGATTACAAAAAGACTTGTGTTACCTGTAATAAACCTGTACTTACTACTTGCTTCAAATTTGCTGTTAAATATTATGAGTACACATATTCAGAGTCAGAAGCACAGCAAGAGAAAAATATGTTATATCAGACCTTGCAGAGGACCAGGCTGGGGTAAGTATGCCTAAACAATTCTGGATACTGTTTTTCCATGCACCTAGATCCTTGGCAGCTACTGAAGTCAGAAGAAGGTCAGCAATATCTAAGGGAATTGAAATTACTATTCTTAGGGCTAGAATGAACCTAGAAAGGGGAATGTGTAGTGTCTAGCATGCACTCAGATTGCTGAAGATCTCACTTGAGCCTTTGGGAACTACAAATAGGAGTTGCCTGTGCTTAAAACTTATTATTTACAAAGAGGAAAATACAATTTTTGGAAGCAATTATGAGAGGTCTGGTGTAGTGGAGATTTAGCACCTGCTCTGAAAGAAGTAAATTTTTGGTCAGGGTAATCACAGAAATAGATGCCTAAAAATCAACCTGTGATCACAGATCAGTTCGTATCAGGGCAGGAAATGTGTTTAATACACTATCCCTTTATTTTATTTGGAGGGGAAGCACCTTCTAAATTCCCCTAAAGGAACAAAGACTTTGCTCCACCTGTTCCATAAAGAAGTTAAGTGTGGAACCATCCAATTTACTGATTTGAATTATTATTGTTGGGTTCCAGCCACCAGAGGATCATTAAAATGTAAAATGAAGCACCAGAGTGCCAAAGCCTGAGAACTCCATAAATCGGTGTCACATCAGAGAAGATAGGACTGAAGTAAATTCCAAATTTGTGCTTCTTATGAGGTTTTAGGCTGTATTGCATAAGTATAACCTGACTTCATTATGAGTCCTCATCAAAATGGGGATCTAACATTCTAGCATGGAAATGCAGAAGCCTTGGAGACTACAGGGGGTTTAGGACCAGTACGTATGTAGATAGAGCTATATATCTATGTATTATCTTTATCACATATCTTTCTTTATATATATGATATATATGCACACACACAAACATATAGACATCTACATATACATGAATTTAAACAAACATATGTAGTACAGATAAATATAATGTAAATATATATACTTATACATTTTATACTATGCGAAATAGCTGTGTTGGCTAAAATGCCTCATTGGATGTACGTCTTATGCGATGAGTATGTTGCCACATAAAACTTTGACTAGGATAATTATAATGCATTTCAATATCAAGGCAAGGCATAAATCAACATACTTTACAGTTTTGCTTTTAAAGAATCTTCTGAAAACCCTCATAGTTCAGCTGGCTTTTAAGATATATAAATGTGTTAAGCTGTGTTTCATTATTGAAAATGTTGTTGGTAATTCATGGCCTTCAGCAGAGAACATATTCATCCTGGCAAACCTAAGCTGTTCTCATTATTGTTCACCACCTATGAAAGAATATAAATTAAACAAAATGTACAGGTTACAAAACATGAGCATGAGGGACTCTAGAGATGCTTTTTATGTTTCATGAATGTTTCAGTGCTTATCCAACCTCCAGATAAGTTAAGTGTCAAAACTAAATTACTCTACTGAGTTATACTGTGAAAAAAGGTGAGAAAAAAGGTATGACACACCTGATCCATTCTCAGGGTCAAATGCTCAGGTAGGATCAAAAAGAATAGTTTTATTGACCAAAACACGGTCTCTAAAAGTTTTTTTTTTTAATTAACATGAATGTTTCATTAATCTTAACCAGCTCCCTAATCTTGATTATAGGGAAATCTATAAATATATACATATTAGCAAGATTTAGCTAAGTCTCACAAACATTTCTGAAAGCATTGGATTATTTTTGTAAGTTAAGTTTTCAGAACAAATTCTGTTTGGCCTGTTGGAGAAAACCTCTCATTTTTCTTAAAAGCTAGGCTTTCAATCCCCAAAAAATTGCCTAAGAGGATGCTGGCAAAACACCTTTCTTCATCTCTCAAGCAGCTTGTCTAATCCAGCAACAGACCAAAAGGACATGTCAGATGTCACAGATTCACAGAATGGTTGAGGTTGGAAGACTGTGCTGTCCAACCCCCCCTGATCAAGCAGGGACACCTAGACTGGTTGCCCTGGACCATATTCTGACAGCTTTTTTATATCTCCAAGGATGGAGACACCACGACATTTCTAGGTAATCTGTGCCTAGAGAAAAAGTGTTTCCTGCTGTTTCGGTTTATGCCTGTTGCCTCTGGCCTGGTCACTGGGCACCACTGGAAAGAGCCTGGCCCTGTTCTCTGCACCCTCCCTTCAGGTATTTGTACACATTGATGACGTTCCCCTGAGCCTTCTCTTCTCCAGGCAGAACAATCCCAGCTCTCTCAGCCTTTCCTCATGGGAGAGATGCTCCAGTCCCTTCGTAGTTTTTGTGGCGCTTCACTGGACTCTCTTCAGTATGTCCATGTTTCTCTTGCACTGGGGAGCCCAGAACTGGACACAGCGCTCCAGGTGTGCCCTCACCACTTTGCCTGATGCAGCCCAGGATGCCATTCACCACCTTTGACTCAAGGGCTCATTGCTAGCTCATGTGAAGAGGCATTTGGACTTGTCTGGGAACACGCTAAGATATAGACATATATAGGTAAGATAGTCAAACTTGGAATATCATTTTTAAAACCTACATATTTACCAAAATAGATATTTGACAAATAGTGACCCAGAGGGAGTTTTAGTTCTAAATATTGGTTATTAAATGACTGTTTCAAAACTGAGTTTTGAAATATCTTTCCACTGATCCTGCTTCCCATTTCTTTGATGTCTGAAGGTATACAAGAGTTTTATAAAAGGACACAGAATACCTATTATGCAATGATATCAGGAAAAAGGCTACAGATAAGATAGCCCATAGAGATATATTTATCTAAGAAGTTGTTAAAAACATTGATTTATTTTTTTTAAATTATGCAACATTTAATATAATATAAACTAAAATTAGTAATTTAATATAAAATTAGCTGGATATGGTGGACTGGTTCTGTCACATTGTATACTAGTTTTTCCTATTTAACTTAACTTTTGAAAAAAAAGTTGAAACTAATCTAGGAGACCATATGTGAATGAACTGGTAACTACTAGAATCCATATTTACAGCAGCCAGAAGAAAGCAAGAGCTTGATTTGACCCATGTTGTACGAAGATTTGGACAAAGCTTGCCTCAGAGAGCTTGCGATCTAAATAAAAATGACAGACATCAAGTAGTAAGCATATAATAAGCATCAAAATACCTGGGTGTCAGGGTCAGTATTACAGTTCAAAGTCCAATCCAGTTATCTTTTATTTTTCATAGCTGCTTTACAAGCAGGCTGTACATAAAAATAATTTATGCTGCATTCCTTCCTGCTGTTTATGGATCTACCTCTGATTAAACACAAAGCTGTTTTCAGGTTATCTGGGTTTTTGTTGTTGGTGTTTGTTTGGTGGTTTGTTTTGTTTTGTTTTGTTTTGTTTTTGTTTTAATCTTCTTGTGAAGGGGGTTATTTGTATGTATGTAACATACATTAAGATGTGAGATGGCATTCACAATCAGAGTTAGGTTGGACAGATTGCACCTAGAATTGGATGAAGAGGGTAACATGACAGAGTACAGTAGGATGAGTATGAACCTGACATTTTCAATTTGATAGAAATATTAGAATAACAGTGGTTAAAAAGAGCTTTAGTATAAAACAGCAAGATTTAAGTATAGAAAAACACTAAAAAAGGAGATGGAAAATGAAAATACATTGTAAGAAATAATGTTGTGGTAAAGAGGTGTGATGACATTTAAGCTAAAGAAAATCTGAGCAGAGTTATAATATATAAAAGAAATAAGAACTGATGTACACAGATATGAATGCACAGTTGTAGATGATCATACACATTTTTTTTTCAAGTACTGTCCTTCTCTAACTGATTATTACAGACTTCTACATTGTTAAGCTAGATAGTAAAATCTGTATATGTTTTTCCATCATTACCAACTTCTCAAAGCATTTAGCTACAAAAACTGCATGTCCAAATGTGCTACGAGGCATTGTGAACATGATATAAAAATAATAAGATAAAAAAACCCAAAATCTTTCCTTGTAAAGACATAAAATTCTTAATTGCCATTCAAAGGGTTGTTTGGCTATGTAATAGAAATCATATTGCATTGTATTAAATGTGAATTTATAAAACTAGAGCAAACTTACACTGACTTTATAATACTTCTTTTCAGGTCAAATATACAAAGGTGTTTTGATTTTATCTTTACTGAAATGAATAGGTATTTTTAAAGTAGATCTTTTGAAAGAGAAATCTGAATCAGAAGGATTCAATTTCCCAAAAAGATTTTGGGATCTGCAAATAGGAGTTGTCATGTAATTATCTCCTCCATCTTAGTTAGACCATAGACTATTCTTCTAATTTTGTGCCCTTTAAAATGTAAAACTTAGTTCTTAACCTTATGTCTATGTAAATTCTTCCCTTAAAAACTATCTTTATCCCTTTTCATGGTTTTGTGCCAATTGAGTTGAGTGGTTATAATCAACATGCAAAAAATGTTTTAAACTTCATGTTAGACCTACTTATTGCATTAACCTGCAGAATACTTGAAAGAGAATTATGATAATAGAAATAATCTTGATATGAGTTTGAACAGTTTTCCTTTACAAACTGTAGGCGTAATCTATTTAAACTTCTTGTGTCTACAGAACTAGGACAGAATCCTCGCAAAAGGTTGTGTAATTGGAGATCCCTGATCACTTTCATGGATGACTTACAGTAATAATTTGCAGAATATTATAAATAAATAAGGTGAAAATAAAAAAACAGCTAGCATTAATTGAAATTTTCTTCACTTTACCTGATTGAGGTTTTTTTTTACAACCAGGTTTTTCAAAGGGAACCGTGTTAGGATAATGCCAAGCATTCTTGAAAAATCCTACAGTTTCAAAAATTGTTATGATTTAAAGTAAATTTTAATGAAGAAAGCAGTAAAATTCCTACTACTTATTAAAAACAGTGTTTGTAATTGTGATCATTTTGTTGTATGAAACAGTTCCAGAAGTCATCTCCATGTGGAGGTGTTATCCTTCAGGCTATAGTAACTGCAAAGAGATGTGCAGAAAATTAGCAGCAGGAGTAAAACTTTTGCTAAAACTGATGATTATGATTTAGATGTGCTTCTAGATAAAATGATGCTAGTTGCTACTCTACATAATTCATAAGAATTGAAATAATGAATTTTGAAGATCATTAACAAAAGTGGTTTGCTTTTCTTTACTAGTAATTTTAATATTCAGGGAAAATAAAGGGTTTTTGGGTTACAGATATCACATGTAATCGATTTGTGATTGATAAAACTATGAGGAACCGTTTAGAGAAGAATACTATTTTACTGTTAATAGGAAGGGTTAAAAAAAAAAAATCTGTACAATCCATAAGTTATTCCCATTCAGTTAGAACAGCCCATGAAGGCAGATCATGAATGTAAACATTCATACAGTTCATGAGGGGACCATTCTAAATCCTGGGTGTGACCATTTCTCAATTTACCTCTTGTTGTTCCCTAAAGCTATTTCTCCTAAGGACAACTAAACTTTCTAAAGCAAAGTTCCTGATATACTTTCTTACAGCATCTAATATCTATGGTCAAAATTTCAGGGTGGAATAAATATTTGGTTTATCTCCCTGTGCTCTATTCTATTTTGATTTTAACCAACCAAAGAATATGCTATAAAAGAGCAGAAGAATCTGACAGTCATAAATGTATGACATTTTATCATAAAACTTGTTTCCAAACTGTCTTAAAAAATCATCTTCACCTATTTTAAGAAGTCTTAGAAGTGCAAAGAGATAACAAATCTCCACAATCCAGATCAAATCAAGGCTGACTAGAAAAAGTTCTGAATATGAAACACATGTATTGAAAACATTAAGGTTTCTCAACTCAAAACTTAAGCTGAAAGTAAAATACTTTTTTTTTTTTTTTAGCAGTATTTGGAGCCAATAAGACTTATAATTTGCAAGAAATTTATGTGGTTTTGTCACTAGCAGACTAATGAGCTGAAGCTTTCAGCCTCTAGATGTACTTTTCAAAGGTGATAAAAATATTACAATGTCAATGCAACAATTTAGTAGTTTGGAAGTATATGACCTGGTAAAAATATCTGTGACTGGCTTTGATCACATTTTTGCAGGGTCACTACAATAATTACTGACAGATTTGTAGTGGCAAGTGTTGGTGGTTGCTTGAAACGGTATGGAGAGACACAGTTCCTTATAGACCAATAGTATGTATGGCCTTGCTTTTAATCTTCCTGGCCTTCGATATGGAACCACAAGAGAAATTTTCTTATATTCTTGTCCTGGTTTTGGCTAGGATAGAGTTAATTTTCACAAGGAGCCAGGACAAGTGACCCAAATTGGCCAAGGGCGTATTTCATACCATATGACATCATGTTCACCATAAAAAGGAGGCTAGTTAGGGAGAGGCATTTGGGCCCGACTCTGGGATAGTTTGAGCTGGGCTGAGTGTCTGGTTGGTCTTGGGTTGGTAAATTGCCTTGTGTTATCACCCATTGTGTATATTCTGTTAAGTACCATTGATGTTATTTTCCTTGCCCTTTGCTGTCTCAGTAAACTGTCCTTATCCCAACCCATGAGGTTTACTTTTGTCTTCCCATTCTCCTCCCCATCCTGCCGAGGGAGGAGTGAGTGAGTGGCTGCATGGTGCTCCGCTGCCTGCTGGGGCAAAACCATGACAATTCTTTCATAAAATTATGATTTTGAAATCATTCTGATGAAAAACTATTTCAACAAGAATTATTTTTTTTGAGGCAGAGCACCAAAATTATTCTAAAGTCTCACTACCTACTTTAAGGCAGCAATTTTGACATCACTAAAACAAAAAATAACTTAAGACCTTCTGATGGAGATCTATTTTTATGAGAAAAGAGAAAGGAAAAGAAAGGAAAGGAAAGGAAAGGAAAAAAAGGAAAGGAAAAAAAGGAAAGGAAAGGAAAGGAAAGGAAAGGAAAGGAAAGGAAAGGAAAGGAAAGGAAAGGAAAGGAAAGGAAAGGAAAGGAAAGGAAAGGAAAGGAAAGAAAAGGAAAGGAAAGAAAAGAAAAGAAAAGAAAAGAAAAGAAAAGAAAAGAAAAGAAAAGAAAAGAGAAGAGAAGAGAAGAGAAGAGAAGAGAAGAGAAGAGAAGAGAAGAGAGGAAAAGAGAGGAAAAGAAAAGAAAAGAGAGGAAAAGAAAAGAAAAGAAAAGAAAAGAAAAGAAAAGAAAAGAAAAGAAAAGAAAAGAAAAGAAAAGAGAAACCAAAAACCACATACATGGTCTATAATGAGATTATTTATTTTCTAATTTGAAAAGCAAGCCTTCAAATATGATCTGCTTTTCACTTAGCATTTATATTTCTGGATTTCATTTTTCATACAATGCATTTAGAAATACTATTAGCAACTGATGATAAAGCCTAAATACAAAGGGTAATGAATAATTGACAATGTTTAAAGTAAACAGATACATTCCTTTCCTCTGAGGAATTCGCTGCTGCTGTGAATACTGATACATATTTGACACTGAAAGTGATGAGTGAGGTGTAATTTCAGATCAAGACAACAGACTACAAGGTCAAAAGCTATCCACTCTAAAATAAATCCCATCTCACCATATCAAACTTAAGGACCTTGATTTAGAAATTCAGTAACAGAATAAGCAGAGTATTGTTGCTCTATCATTTGCGTAATCATTTTCTTTCTAAATTTACATCTGAAGGAGGTGATAGTTATGATTTAACTTGCAAAAAAAGGTAATGGAATCAAATAGGAAAGCCAGGCTGAACGTTTTGAAATGCCTTTGGATCCTAAGCCACTTAAGTGAGACTTTCTGAGTAGATGTATATACTAAAAGCAACCGTTCCACAAAGTGTCCACAGTGGACCTGATCGTGGTCCCAGCCTCAGCCACAGGGAACAGACTGATTATGGTCAGACTTGGCATCTCTGCTGTGCCCTGCTATGGAAAGAGAAAGATTTGGTAGCTTGTCCTGAGGGCAGGAAAAAAAGAAACCGCAAAGACGATACTCTGAACAGTTCTAATAGGAATGATCAGTCCCACTCTTGCTGCTATGACAATTGTCTGTGAAGCTCCCCGGGAATTACCAGCTGTTGCCTCTGTTACCTGGCTTGTGGTATATCTACTCCTTCAGGATCCTGAACTCTACCTACCCTGGTCAAAAATTTTTAAAAGAAAAAGGCAAATGATATTGGAATTTTTTATGTATTTAAGAAAACCGTTAGATTGCAAAATTCACCATTCACCCAATGGTGCAATATCTGCTATAGCTTGCTTTCTGAAAATATAAAAATCAGATCCTCACCATCCTCTTTGTAACCAAAGGGCTCAGATGAGTTGTAGTCTCCATTAAGGAGAAATGAGCTTTCACACAAGTGTAGACAGAGAAGAAACCAAAAGGCCAAAAATCGTATCAGTAGCTAGGTAACTATTGCAGAATTACTCACTGAGTCAGTGAAATGTATCTCACAGATAAAAAAAGATATTTTTTCTCTACAAGTAAATCTCAAAAAGCAGGCCAAAAAAAAACAGTTACAAAACTAATCATTAACAGATCATAAAACCTTAGCACATGATAACTGCATATCAGTGCACCGTTGCATTCAATAACACCAAAAGAATTGCTAGCAAAATCTGCACAAGAGCTTCAGTAATCCAATCATGTGGCCAGAAGGGGAGGAAAGAAAATACAGCACACATATTTCACTAGAGCCTCAAAATTCAGATTCTGAAGCCAGAATCACCAGTTGTGAACCACTTTGGCATGTCATTCACCATCTACATATCATACTCAGTCTTGACAGCAACCGAAGCTGATTAAAATATGTTTAAAATAGATGTCCTTACGTTATTGGGAAGCAACAAGCAAGGGACACAGAAAAGATTACCTGGCCTAAAGTATGTGAAAATCCATCTCTAGAACAGTGTCACAGAACAGGCAATATCAAAGATTTTTTATTAAAGATTATCTCATCATTATAAAAGCAAAAATTAGGATTAAAACAATGGTATCAGCCACGTCTGGCAACAAATGCTTCTCAATGCAGGAAAGTGACTTGGCCCCAAGCTGAAGAAAATGAAGGAGCAATGGTTTCTGTAACTATGGAAGGTTTGGTCCAAACTGTCTGAAAGTTTAATATGACCGCTGACACCAGCACACTTTTTTTAGCTCAGACCTTGAACCCTTGGCTTGTTTGCTGAACCTACCAGCCAGAGTGCTAGCTGGCATAAACCGCAGTTTTAACCATGAAATTATTCTTATGAGATTTATTATCCTTATTAGCTACATTCTCCTTACTGCTCATGTTTCTGTTAAGAAACATCAAGGCTTTAGTCTTTATGTCTTTGACCTGTTTGGATTTACTGTTGTTTGCAGCTGCCTTAATAATTTATTTTTTTTATTTTGTAGCCTCCAGCAGAGACAATCCAATGGAGTTTGCCTTAGGCCAGGTAGAGTAAGTTTCATTTTTTTCTTAGAATGCAAGCATGCTCACTAGGTGGTTTCTAAAGGTAAACAGAGTTACAATCAAGAGACTACGATAAAATTTTTGGCAATTGCTAGGGAAACCAGAATGTAACGTAGGACTAGTCTCTTTCTGTTGGATTTTTTTCTACATGTGGTTTGCCATTAAACAATAAAATAACAGAGGCTTGAACAATTTGTTAGTAAGCAGAACATTAATAGCCTCTTTCAAGACCAAGTGATGTTCGAAAAGCCCCTTTTCTACCAATCTCAGGGTGTATTGGAGTATCAGAACTAGGTCTGGGCAAAAATTAAGTAAAAATTCATTTCAGTTGATCAAGAAGTTGGAAAAGTAACCCACCTATGTCATGAATTCTTATAAAAGTTTCTGAAAAATATTAGAAAGACAGAAAGAGTTATATTTGGGAACAATTTTGTCTTGCCCCAGTTTTATCTTGAAACAATTTTTAACCCAGTTGGAAATTTCCTTACACTACAAATATTATAGGGACTTCCAGATGCATTCACGCAAGCTGGTTTTACTGACATTGCAGTAATTCAAGTAGACAACAGACACTTAGCTGTTTCTATGCTGAACTTTTACCTGGAACTAGACCCACTAATCACGTACCAATGACAATCAGAAGAATCTCACTTCCCACACATGTCCAATCCCAAACCAAAACCAGACTACATGGCTTGTGGTAATACTAGTGTGGCCCACATCAGATATCTACAGCAAACTAAACATTATCCAGAAGTAGCAAATACAGAATTTTATATGTTATGGGTAGAAGGGATAGATTAGATGATATTTTTTTTTTTTTTTTTTTTCTAATTCTCTGTTGTAACCTTAGACCTTGAACTCACTTCAGAATATCAACTTGCTAATTTCTACTGGTTCTTTAATGACAAGTTTCACCTACTCCTCAGAAATTTGTGATGTTCAATAGTACCATCTGTTGGCAGAAACAGGTCAGAGATTTACTGAACAAATAGAAATCTAAAATAATTTATTGACTTGGAAAATACATTACAATTTGGAAACTTGTATGCTTTTTCTTTCAGCTTCTGTTTTCTGTGATATTCTCCCTGCTTCCACGGCTTGTGTAGACAGAGCTCATCTAAACCTCCCCTACTGTTGAATCTAAACCCAGTACACTGGAAAGTATCTGCTTGATTTATCTAGCACTCTATCTGGGCACATGCCTTAATTTTCTCTCTCAGGTTAAATAACATTAAATGCCATTAGAACTTAAGTTTTTCTGTACACTTTAACATTAAACTAATTCTCATAGTTTTTATAAGAGAAGCATTTTTAATAAAAAAGTACTAAAATTCTGACTCCAGAAATTTCTAAGCTTTTTTCTTAGTTTTCTGAATTTTATGCATGTAATCTATTTTTAATTTCATTTTCCTCAGTAAATATTAACATTTGCCTGCTAGCATATTTCTAAATGATGGAAGTACCATCTTTGCCTTTACAATCACTGCTTCTTATTGTCACAGAATTCAAGCATCATTGCATAGCCTCATTAACTAGGAGATACTTCTTTCAGGTTGTAAGTCCTATTTCCCTAGCCATAACTAGCCACTTTTCTGCAACCCTAATCCCTTATCCCCAGACAGACTAAAAGACAGAAAGACTGAAAAGACAGACAGAAAAGATGGAAAGGTAGAAGAAAGAGAGGAAGAAAGAGAGGAAGGAAGGAAGGAAGGAAGGAAGGAAGGAAGGAAGGAAGGAAGGAAGGAAGGAAGGAAGGAAGGAAGGAAGGAAGGAAGGAAAAGACAAGAA